>OZ020173.1:3367221-3848788 GCA_963971145.1 Sussaba pulchella
GGATGTGGTTAAAAAATTGGACGCCATGGACTTGCACGTCAGTACATCGTCACCATCGGCATAACGAATCAACGCGAGACGACCGTCGCCTGGGATTCCACAACCGGCGAACCTTTGTACAACGCAATCGGTACGAATTAACAAACACTCGTTGAATTTCAATAATTTGTAAAGCACGTGACTTTGCTGTGTGAAAATAAATTTGACGATTGATCGGGGTTGTTAATAAAATTAATCATGATTTTTCGCTCAGTATGGTCCGACATTAGGACGGATTCGGTGGTCGATCAGATAATAGCAAAATTTCCGGATCAAAATAAAAATCATTTGAAACCACTTTGCGGTCTGCCGGTCAGTCCGTACTTCTCTGCGCTGAAGATTCGTTGGATGAGGGACAATGTTCCGGCTGTGAGAAAAGCCATGAGGGAAAAACGATGCAAAGTTGGCACGATGGATACTTGGATAATTTGGGTAATTGCAGGAACAACAATATAATTTAATGATAATAATTCATCGGTGTGTTGGTTAAAATTTTATTTTTGTGTGTCTTTTTTTTTTTTTCTTGTCAATGTTGCGTAGAACCTGACGGGCGGAAAAGACGATGGGCTTTACATAACAGACGTCACGAATGCCTCGAGAACGATGCTGATGAACATAGAGACGCTTAATTGGGATCCAACGTTGTGCAGATATTTCGACATTCCAATGAAATTACTGCCGGACATAAAGAGCAGCTCCGAAGTGTACGGAAAAATAACGAGCGGTCCTTTGGCGGGCATTCCGATATCAGGTGTAAGTAATCATCGTCGATTAAGGCCCTACTGGGTGGATATTAAAAAGAACGTTTAAAATCTCGAAAATTTGAGGAATTATAGTTTTTTATGGAATGATGATACACGAAAAATTTGAGGAATTATGGTTCTTGATGGAACGATAATACGTGAATTATTTCAGAATTTTCCACTGCATAATTTAGTAGTTATAAATTTATGAATGTAACACGCCCACATGGGAAAACAGCTTCCGCAGACGTTAATGGTTGCAAAACGAATGAAAATAAATCTTCGTAAATTCTGAAAAAATTATATCATCAAGATTTAGGATCAACAGATTGATTATGCTCAGTTTCAAACGAATCGACTGACTAATCGTCGAGAAATTGATTGAAGTAATAAGGAGTATCGTCTGAAATAGTAGAAACAGTTGTACAGTCACTGACAAAACGTCAGTAAACCACACGTCAATATCGTCGAATTTGACTTGAATTATTATCAAAACTGATGAATTAACATTCCCACGTGTTAATTTATCATTAGTTCAGCTATTTGTAAAGCTAAAAATGTACTTCATCATCTAAACTTGTAAATCCTCGATTCACCCATTTTGTACAAACTTCTTACCGAACTTTTCCATCCAGAAAGACCTTAAACCGCGCAACTATTTTTCAGTCCTTTATTTCTCCGCAAGTGATCACAAAAAAACTTGGTTATTAAACAATATTTACATTTTTAAATCAGATTCTGGGAAACCAACAAGCAGCTCTGGTTGGACAAAATTGTCTGAAACAGGGTCAGGCCAAAAATACGTACAGGAGCGGCTGTTTCTTGCTGTGCAACACTGGAACGACGGTAAAAATTTCTTCATTCAATTCCATTCAATTCCACTGCAGCCCATGAATAATTGTTTCGATTGTAAAAGACAAAAATAAAAATGATCGATACCGAATATGCGATTTTTAAACGTACGATGAATCAATTTAATTGTGTTAAATTATTTTTTTAGAGAGTCATGTCTTCTCACGGTCTCGTTACAACGGTGGCTTACCAATTGGGACCCAACAGTCCAGCTGTGTATGCTCTCGAGGGTTCGGTAGCCGTAGCCGGGGCGGCTATAAAATGGCTGCGAGACAATTTAAAATTGATAAGAGACGTTCACGAGAGCGAACATCTCGCCCAGAGCGTGTTCAGCACCGGCGACGTTTATTTTGTACCTGCTTTTAGCGGGCTCTATGCTCCATATTGGAGGAAAGACGCGAGAGGGTGAGAAATTAATTACCATTTTTACGGATAGATATCTGCTTGGCATTAAGGAGGAACGTTCGAGTTCACAACGGAAAGATAGATGAATTTTGGGAATTATTATCTCAGAAAGTATTTGGTCGATTTTATATGGGCTCGTTTTATTCGAAATAATAGATGTTGAGGTATGCTGAGAAATTTTTGGATGAATATACATTTGACCGGGAGCGTTGCTGTCATGGCGGGCGTGAAAAATGTCCCTTGCTCGCACGGTCTGCGATTCCAAAGTTTGCATGCAATCGGTTGATATGAAACAATAATTCCTAAAAGATTCTTAAAATTTAATTTATGATGTCCTTTGCAACGTAGGATTTTTTCCCCTCAATTATTTCGTTTTATAAAGCCAGAAGGTCGGAAATTAAGGTTGAAAAATTAATGTGTAGTTCAATCGGCGACCATTCGGGTAAATATTTATGAAGAAATTCTTCAGCATACCTCAACACGTGTATTTTCGAATAAAACAAATCTGGAATAAATTAAACGCACTCTTTTTAAGGAAATAATTTTTAAAATTCATATATTTTTCCACAGTCTACACAAATGGTCCTTCTTGAATTTAAAAAAAACTTTATTTTTCATTTTCATTATTTGAATAACGTTGTACGATAAATTATTTCTCGATTGAAGGATCATCTGCGGTCTCACGGCTTTTACCACGAAGCAACATATCATAAGAGCGTCCTTGGAAGCCGTGTGCTTTCAGACTCGGGACATTCTCGAAGCCATGTACAAAGACTGCGGTTTTCCGTTGACTAAATTACACACGGACGGAAAAATGTCGATGAACAGTCTTCTCATGCAATTGCAAGCCGATCTTGTCGGTATACCAGTATGTAAGTAGATAACGATTCAACGATAATACATTTTTTCTCGTATTTCTTTTTTTATTCACACTCGAAATTCATGATTTTCTCGTAAATTTTCAATGTCTCCGTGTGAGGAAAATCATTTCTAAAAAAAATCGAATTTACAGTTAGAGCAACGATGCCGGACATCACGACTCTGGGAGCTGCCATGGTGGCGGGTCACGCTGAAGGCATAGGCGTATGGGAATTCGATGGTGAGGAAGTCGAGACTGTGCCAAACGACACGTTTTTACCAACAACTACTCCCGAAGGTTTGTCACTTATTTTTTATTTTATTTCATTTAATTATTGATTTATTGATTTATTGATTTATTGATTTATTGATTTATTGATTTATTGATTTATTGATTTATTGATTTATTGATTTATTGATTTATTGATTTATTGATTTATTGATTTATTGATTTATTGATTTATTGATTTATTGATTTATTGATTTATTGATTTATTGATTTATTGATTTATTGATTTATTGATTTATTGATTTATTGATTTATTGATTTATTGATTTATTGATTTATTGATTTATTGATTTATTGATTTATTGATTTATTGATTTATTGATTTATTGATTTATTGATTTATTGATTTATTGATTTATTGATTTATTGATTTATTGATTTATTGATTTATTGATTTATTGATTTATTGATTTATTGATTTATTGATTTATTGATTTATTGATTTATTTATTTATTTATTTATTTATTTATTTATTTATTTATTTATTTATTTATTTATTTATTTATTTATTTATTTATTTATTTATTTATTTATTTATTTATTTATTTATTTATTTATTTATTTATTTATTTATTTATTTATTTTTCAATTTTTTTTTGTTTATAATTTTCATGAAATGTCCCAAAATCATCACGATAATTATCAATAAATTTTCAGGAAGAGACGCGAGGTACAAAAAATGGAAAATGGCCGTACAAAGGAGTTTAGGATGGGCGGAGGTGAAGATGTCCGATCAAATGACAGGTAAAGCTAAAACCGATGAAGCGTCGAGCACCAATTTACCGGACATAATCGACGATTATTCGCATTGGCGAAATTTCGGCAATTGACTCGCATCGCATGTGTTTTTCTACGTAAATCATAAATGACTGAAATAAGCGAACCTGGTTTCGACCACGTGCACGAACGTTTGCCGTCGCTCGAATCAAAAAATCTCTCGGCGATAATTTTTAACGCCTTCGACTGTCATCGATCGTAATTGTCTGCAAAAAAATTTTACAACGATTCTAGTTTTTAAAACCTTTATCAATTCTTCTTTTCCATTCTTCCCAGTCCCGTACCTGTCCCGCATTGATTGTACATAAGCTATCAATAATAATAATTATATAATAGTAATTTACAATTGTACGACGAGGAGAAAATCTCAATAAACATGAGAATTCCCTTTTTTTTTCCACATCCGCGACGACGCTGACGAGTCGTCGTCCGATTTAAAACGCAATAAATTTTTTTCGTCCTACATCCAATAGCACAAAAATTCACATTATTTTTCATCGCATCTAAGCTTTCAATAATTCTACATTTTTTTTTGTTTTTCATCATGCCATCAAGCAAAACAATGTAATTTTAGTTCAATACAATAATCGCACGCATAATCGTTTCGTTGGTGTCGACAAACGCTTTTGACGCTTGAAAAAACAATTTAACCGCTGCACGTTATCAAATACTAACGCTTATGTAAAAAAAAATTCAACACACGTTTGTGGCTTATCTGTTTCAGACGAGAGATACCGAGTTCTTGCGTCGATACCCGCCAGCTGGTTTCTCATGACGAGTTTCGCGCTTCTTCGATTAAGTTATTACCTGAACAATCGGTGACGTCTTTCGTACGCGAGCGTGATATTGCACGGATAGACGATAGTTAGCCGATAATATTCGTCGAAATAATAATCAATAATAATGATAATAACGATTAGCGATATCGAAATACGCGAGAAACGCGATTTCGAAACGATTCGAACGAGCTACAGCAAATTTAATCGGCGCTCGAAGATGCCTCTCTCTGCCCACTATATCGTATATCAGTCTCGATTTACAGGAAAAAAGTATTGTTTTTTTTTTTTTAGTTTAAGTATTTGCACCATTTTTTTTTTTTTGCCTTTCAATCATCTTCGAGAATTTACGCGCGCACAATAATTTCTCCGAATTTTTCAAATTCTCCGGAAGCATTTGCTCGATTTACTGACGGAAGCTGAGGAGTCTGAGGACCGTTTTTAAGAGGCTGCGATTAAAATTAACGATTTATATTCGCGGTCAACGTAGAAGCAACGTCTGGATGATTATAAATGCGCATTGAATAGTTCGTTAATTCGTCGCGACGAAGGCTCGAACGTCGTAAGGAGACGAACGATCCGTTGCTCCCCCTTAATTGAAATTGATCGACTATGACGGTCGAAGATGCTTTCACGCCCTTTCTTCCTCATCGCAACGATCGACGTTGTTATCGTCGAACGTCGATGTTTTCGTCGTTTTTTTTTTTTTTGTGATAGAAATTTGTAAATATTTGAGGAATGGAATTTAGATAGATCTTGAATGACGGATAATCTTGTAAATTTAAACAAAATTCTTGTATTTCGTACCATTCCCCTCTTCCCCCCCCTCTTAATTCTGTCGGAGTATATTGCGATGTATATTTCAGTCTTATCGTATCATCGCGACGATACGGAGGTTCCGTCGATGTCAAATAATTTCGCAATCGGACATTGTCGAAGAACAAGAAAACGTGTTATCGCAACCACTCGCATGTTGTGCGGACTCCCAACGGAAAATAATGAGTGGAAAATATTGTTAGAAAACTAATCGCTCGAACAATGAATTACGACAGTCATCGAGAACCTTTGTAAAGTGTAATAATTCTTGTTGAACAATAATAAAAAAACAAAACGTTTATTTCCGAAATTCTTCGTGTGAATATGAGAAATAATTTATCTATCTATTGTATCATTGTCTTATATATATTTTATATATAAGATAATATATATTATATTATTATTATTATCTTATTATTATTTATTTCATTTATTTTTTATTTATATGAATCGAGGAAAGAAATTAAATCAATCATCATCAACAAATGTTTAAACAAACAAATATACACGCGTAGAATCCTATTTCTCGAGTAAATTAAAAAAAATTTCATTCGATAAATCCCCAAGCAATTTTGATTAAGATTAATTTACCACTGCTCGGTCGGTAACACAAAACTGTAAAGCACTTTTCTCGACCATGATCGATCTCGTAGACAAAACCGTTGAACGGTTGTCTGCCTTCCAGCAGTCTGCGGTCAATCGTTCTTCTATTTTATCAAAAAAAATCAACCATGGTGGAAAAAACCACTTTTGTAATCTCACAACTATCTCTCTCGCCCTCACAGCGACCTAAGAGAGACCACCCATCCCCTCTCCATTGCCTCCACCCCAACAACATCAAAAATCCGAATCAACCACTCTTCAAATTCAAACCCAAACCCAATTCCCGCCCCCCGTAATCCCAACCCAGCGCCTCCAACGGCACAAAACCCAAACCCTCCGCCACAATCGATTCTCGAACTTACCCATCGATCTCAACCTACTCGTTTTCTCACCGTCCCCAACTTGCGGCTCACGTCACATCGAGTCGAATGTCGCCGCGATCGCTCTCCGCGGTTTCCCCGTCAGTTAGGTACAGGATGCGGTAATGCGTGATCTCGGCTTGCGTCTCGGACAGACGAGACCCCGTGATAGAACGTCAACCTTAACCGAAATCGTTCAACGTCCCCCTCCCCCCTCGTCGCGCGACCCTCGACGCCACAATCCGTGATCGTGCGTCGAAAAGTTTATCAAAAAACAAAAAGAAAACAACAACGAAAAAAAAAAATGTGTTCACCGAGAAATTATGTTTGTGCGAGGTTTGAGTTGGGATACATGAGCGGCCGGTCGCGTACATCGTAGCCGCGCCGATTGTTGTGGCGAGGGCCGAATTTAACGCCGCGCTCGGGTAAACAAGTGTCGAACGTAATCGCGATTACGCTTCGAAGATTAAAGGGAGAGAACGGTGGAGCAAAAAAAAACGTGAAGAAAAATCAAGTGTATTGGCGTGATAGTGAGAGATATTAAAAACGGTAGATCGAGGTGGGGGCCAGGGGGGTGGGGGCGGGTCAGGGGGGGGCTATACGTAGCCGTAAGAGGCCCCGGAAGCGTAGACTACCCGCAACACAGGCCGAAGAGAGAGAGAAAAACGGCGATAGCGAGGGGACGAAGGAGTCAGGGACGGCGCGGCACCGTCCAGGGCCGCAGCGGGGACGGGGAGGGTCTCATCTCTCTCCTCTCTCTTTCTCTCTCTCCGTTGGGCAGACGTCAAGATGTCGTCGAGCGGCCACAGCAGTCGTAGCCGTGCGGTTCACATTAGTTCGATATTTCAAAAGCTCCAAGGACGTTTCGCCGACGCTATGACACCACCGAAATTGTCAACCGACAAACGCATGCTCGACAAAACATGGAAATTAATGGACAAAGTCGTTAAATTGTGTCAACATCAACGTATGAATTTAAAAAATTCTCCACCCTTCATACTCGACATATTACCCGATACTTATCAACGTTTGCGTCTTATATATGGAAAATACGAGGATCGCATGCAGGTGTTGCACAGCAACGAACATTTTTGCGTATTTATAAACAATTTGATGAGAAAGTGCAAACAAGCGATAAAATTGTTCAAGGAGGGAAAAGAAAAGATGTTCGATGAAACGTCGCATTACAGACGTAATTTGACGAAATTGAGTCTTGTTTTCAGTCACATGCTTTCCGAATTGAAGGCCATTTTTCCGAACGGTGATTTCGCGGGTGATCAGTTTCGCATCACCAAATCCGACGCCGCGGAATTTTGGAAGGAACGCTTCGGTAACAGGTAATTGCTTTGACAGCCGTGATTTTCGCTTGAAATTCTTTTTTTCCTTCTTTCAGGACCTTTTGAGACGTTTTGGGGTGCATAATTGTAGGCCGCGGGTTAGGTTATATCGTGAACGTTTGCTACGGGGGTGTTTACGGACTTTGGGAAAATTGTGGCGGCGAGATGCATCGGTTTTATGCAATTTTCGCGTGGCGCTGCTGTCGACCGTGTCGACAAGTATGTATACAGTTATACCGAACAGTGCATAACCTCAAAAATTCATTGTTTCATGGGGGTTTGCATTAGTTCGTTGGGTTGTTGCGCCTTGGAGCTTAATATTTTTTTGCAAACGTTGCTCTCGAGGTAACGCGAGATAATGAGAATGAATCGAGGACATTTCGTCGATGAAAAGTCAAACTTTTCGGAATTAGGTTGAAAAAAAAATTTTACAAGGACTTAAGATCGCAGCGTCGTTTGCGGATCGTCGGGCAAGTTTGAACGGCTGATTCAACACGTGTGCCGTTTTTCCCCCATCATATACCCGCAATATCGACGAATAAAGATCGGCAAAAACCGTTAGATCGTTTCGTTCGATTCGTTTTAATTTGATCGGCGAATCGTCGTTCAAATAATTCGGGAATTGTGTAGCCTCTTTCGCGTATTTTTGAAAATTAAGAACAAAATCGTCAACTTGGCTCCGTAATTATTCGTAAACCGAAATCGGTAGCCAACGAGATTTTCGTTTGAGATTTCGAACAGTCCGAATCGTTCCGTGAACGCTGGACGATATCCTGCGGAGCGTGGATAATTCGCCGAAGCTAATCGCGACGAGGAGAGACGAGCAAAGAAACCGAACGTTGGGGGTTTGCACGGATCGTTCGACCGTGCAGACATAACCTAAAAATCCGTGCGTTCACGGGCGGATTTATGTACGAGTTCTGATTTGTCAGTCGAGCGTGTCGAATCGTCAGCCACGGAAGATCGCGAACCGCTGCTGCGGTCAAAGACAAGAAAAAAGATTTTTTTTTTTTTGAAAGAAGAATCTCGAGAAGCGGAAAGATATATTCTTGAGATCGTGGAAATGACTCTTAGAGAGTTGCATTACGAATCTGCAGCGAGTTTATGCACCGTGAAGGACAACGAGGATATTACGTTCGGTGCGGAACATTTTTTTTTTTTGCTCCGCCCGGGGACGTAATCGATCTTTAATCATTTTTAGACGATGCGAAACTCGCCCGGTCGGTAAAGAAATTGTAATGCAGTTTTTTTTTTAAATTATGCTGAACATGCGTGGATAATTTTTTTTAAATGTCTTTGGTTATTTGTTTTGTGATTTTGCATAATTTTTTACTTCTCGTTTATCCAGATTCGGGTTTGGCGGTCTTTGAAAATTATTTTTTACCTCTTCTTTTGAAAATCGTATTTTCGTAGCAATTAAAATTAACGCAGCAGGTTTTTTGTTAATACCATATTTGAATTTACGTGGATGACAATTGAATTCATGAAAATACGTATCGTGGCTCGTGAATTAAGGCGATGTGCTGTGCATATCGCCTGTCTCTCTCAGAGTGCTACAAGTGCGAAGGAAATTGTCGAGAATTTGTTCTAAAAATGTTTTTCTTCGCGATCGTTGATCTCTCGAATAAAATATGAGAACGGTTGGCTGCAAAATTTTCACACGCAGTCAACCGTTCTCGTATTTTGTCCGAGAGATAAATCGTGACCGAGAACAATGGTTTACAGTTTTTGTTACCGACCGAGCAGGAGCAAATAATCTCAGGACTCACGAAAATATTTGCAGTGTAAACCGTCGCTTTTAATTTATTATTGGTTCAGCTATTTGTAAGGTTAAACATGTACGACATGATCCAGACTTGTAAATCCACGATTCACCTATTTAGGACTAACTTTTTGCCCGACGATTTATCCAGTAAGACCTTAAGGCCGTTCGTCCCGTTTGTCGGAAGGTCTTCGCAATGTGCATACGGTATTAGCCGGATTGATTGACCAATCGAACGGATTCACGAGCGTGACCGGTAGTTCGTTGCCTCCCGCATATCTATCGCGCGTTCGAATTCGCCGAATAAGTTCATTGAACTTTGAAACGCTTGACAGCGAGTGTCATCGTCGCGATGATGATCCTCGCGATACTCCCGAGAGACTCACGATTGCACAGCCAGTCGATGGGAATCCTCGAGTCAGCTGATGACGATTCAACCACGTTTGTCTCGCGATTAATCCTCACGCGTTGAGATCGCCAAGCCGTAATGTCCCGAAAAAAAAATGTAATAGACGAATCCTTTCAGTCATTTCATTCTTCTCGCAACCAATCTTACAATTCTACGGATAAACATACCTATTTTGTTTATTTTTTCATTTTTTTCTTTCCCACAATGCTTTGAATGATTTTTGTCCGTCTTGTAAGTCATAAATCGAAATCTTATAATTTAATCAGCTGTGCGGAAAAAAATTGGCCGCCGTGTTTCCGAAGTACAAAAAAGAAGTTTGAATAAATTTGATTTCAAAAGTATTTTTACAAATATCGAGGGTTATTTCTCTTCTTTAAAAAAATTATCATTTTTACATGATTTGGGTAAAAAAATATATATATATAGTTACTTTTTTTTAATCAAAATATTAATAGCGATTTTAAATAAAAAATTTTCATTCAAAATATTTTAGATGTGCACTGTGTGATGATACACTGAAACGTACAAATCCCGATCGACCGTCGAGAATAAAAATTGTAAAAGTAGCTTCGAAATCACCAAGAAACGAAATATATTCTTTTTAAATTTCCATCACACCCGAAAATACATATTGATTTTCGTCCTCGTTACCTCTGACGTATATGTCGGGTCACGGATCGCAAAAACCCCAAGAAAGAAATAACCCTCGACCGAGGGTGCACCGGCAGCCGCAAGACCGCGTCGACCTGACCGAGAACCCCAAAAATGTTTATCTTTCACGCGTGTGCGTAAGCACCAGACGTCGATTCGGACAAATCGTTATTTTTTTTTTTATCCATCCACAACTTTTATTTCCCACGGATGGATTTTGGCAACGTCATGTCCGTGGTTATGCATTTTTGCACGCGCGTCTTTGCCACCCCGGATCTCGTGGAGTCGCTTTCGAGGCGATAGCGCCGACGCGCGACGTTCGAAAAGCTTTCGACGTGCTTATAAATAAACGTCGAGACCTCCCCGAGCTCGATTCATGAATGACTCTCTCTTCCTCTCTCTCTCTCTCTCTCTTTTTCTCTCTCTCTCTCTTTTTCTCTCTCTCTCTTTTTCTCTCTCTCTTTCTCTATTTCTCTCTCTGTCTCTTTTTCTCTATTTCTCTCTCTATCTTTTTCTCTATTTCTCTCTTCCTTTCTTTCTCTCTATATCTCTCTTCCTTTCTTTCTCTATTCCTCTCTCTGTCTCTTTTTCTCTATTTCTCTCTCTCTCTCTTTCTCTTTTTCTCTCTATGTCTCTTTTTCTCTATTTCTCTCTCCCTCTCTTTTTCTCTATTCCTCTCTCTTTCTTCTTTCTTTCTCTCTCTTTCTCTCTCTTTTCTCTCTCTCTCTCTCTCTCTCTCTCTATCTCTATCTCTCTTTCTCTCTTTTTCTTTTCTCCTTCTCTCGCTCACTCGTCATCGCAAACGGCGATGTACACTGACTCGCGAGTATCGGCACAGCCCCGTACAGAAGGAGATACAATTTCGTCTTGTCGGCTTGGCTTCTCGATTCGACGCACGTGTGCACGTGTATTTTCGATTCACACCACAAAACGACGACGTACCCGTCAGCTTTCCTCCGCGATATACACCAAAACTCAAGCATATCCTCCGCCTGAATTCTCGGCTTCTGGTAGACATTTTTTTTTCTCCCTTTTTTTTCTTGCTCCATTTTTCATTCTTTTATTTCTCGGTTGCTCCGAACGACCGGAAGTAGGGTCTTCCATGTAAATAAGAACGTTAACGAAACGACTTGTTTCTTCTTCGTCTTGATATTTGATAGCTATGTGAAACGGAGCCTCGTCTTTAGTATGACTTTCGTGAAAATTGATTAACGCACGACGTCTTGAATTTCGAGGGAAAGAAAATTCTGTGAGAACTAACGTTCATGAATTCTTAATTATCGAACATGAAAAATAGTGCGTCCGTGGATTCCCGACGTTACGCAGACACTCGCACACACGTGCACGCACAAACAAATGCACACGAATAAGCGAAATGATCGTAAATCCATCGTATTCCCCGGCGAGTCTAGCGATGCTGGAAGCTGACGCCGTCGGCGAAGGCGTTTCAATTGATAACCCAGAGTCAACTCGGAGATTAACGTTGACATCTACTACACTATTTATTACGTCTATCACACTGTAACGTCCATAGCGACGACTATGTGGCTTCACGAACAATAACATCAAATCCAAGTCTTTCCAATAATTTTATTTTCCATTTTTTTATCTTTTTTTTTCTTTGTGAAAAAATTCTTAATTCAAATTTTTCATTTTTTTTTTCAATAACAAAATTGCCGACCATAAAAACACAGCTTGGACCCGGACACTCCCCCAAAGTAAGAAAATCATTGCAATGCCCCCCCCCCTCCACCCAGTTCCTCCAGAATTGAAAAAAAATTCCATTTTTATTCATTTTTCTCATATTTTTCCTAATAAGAAAATCAATTGCTCCCGAAAAAAATAAGACTAGGACCCCCCCCCAATAAGACACAAAGTTCCTGTCATGGACCGTCTCAGCATTTTCTTGAGCGAAAAAAAAAAAGTTCGTCCGGATTCCAAATCTGGTTTTGCACGTTCATAAAATTAAAGATCATCTCATACGTGCAGCAGCCGCACGGTGGGCGTACAGCGCGAGGGAAGCACCAACAGTGGAGCACATTGTCGTTGATGTACATAGAGCTCATCGGGTACACAGACGGAGAGAGCGAAAAAGAGAGAGAGAAAGAGTCTCGGCGAGCTCTCCGCGCTCCGAGTTTCATTACGCTCGATGCGCGGCAGCGGTGCCCGTCGACGATGCGGGGAACCTTCAGTTTCCTCCGTTTCCGGTCAAACGATCCGCGGACATCCGGCCCCACTGCTTCTCTCACTCGTACTCCCGGCTTAACTATAGGGTCGAGCCGCACTTACACAACCCGCTGACGTATTTCGATAGCCTCGCCTCCGTGTGTGGCCGTTATCGGTGCTTCGTCGTTTCGACGAACGAACAACGGACGACTCACGCCGATACTCGTTGATCGAACGACAAGCATGAACGAAACATCGGCTATGCTTCTGAATTTTAACAAATTTCGTTTCATTGAGTCGTGTAATTAATTACCACCGTTTTTTTTAATTTTTAACGCAATTTTGTGATTTGTTGGGTAAAGTATTTATGAGAGCGGTCCTTATATGGGGTACGGATAAATTTCAACCCGACCCCTCCTGGTAATGGCCAATTTTAAAGATCGCGACCTGGCAATTTAGGGAACTTTTTTTCGAAATTATTTCGAGGGAATCTGCGCGGAGGGTTAAAATTCGTCCGAGACCATATAAGAACCACTCTAACATATATACTTTACCTACCTGATCACAAAATTGCGAAGAAAAAAATTAAATACGTAATAACGAAGGAATTTATTACGCAACCTGATAAATTATTCGAAACTCGCCGAGCAGCTAAAGTCGTGGATGTTTCGATGAATCGAGAGATGTCTAAAAATAATTGGAGCAGCCTCCATCCGTGGACGTGGCGAAACGTGGATGTGGCTCGTCGTCTGACGTAGCAGACTTTGAAAATCGATTTACACTTCCGGTATGATTTATGGATTCGGACCGATGACGAGGCTATGTAAGCGGTCGACTCTGAAGGAAATGAGAATTGTTGGGAGTGAGCTTTCGGGGCTGTAGCTATCATCCCAATCTCAACGGTCTGGCTGTGAGGAGACTGAAAAATAAGGTCGAGTCTTCTTTTGCTCGTTGCTGTCGTCTCTACCTCTGCTACTGATGCTGCTGCTGCTGCTGCTAGCCAATATATGGGCTCCTCGCTCTTTCAACTCCATTTTTTTTTGTACCACCGTCTTGTCCAAACCGAACCTCGGGTTACTGCGAAAAATGAGTCGAGCTTTTGTTTTTACTTTATTTTATATTTTTGCTTCAAACCAAGAAACCCAAATTATATTGAAAAATAAATCATTGATCAATGTTGATTATTAAATTAAGATCTCTCGTAATGTTTATATTTTACAATTTAATGAAAAAAATTGTAGTATGTGGAGAATAAAATCGTTTCTCGGTATCGATTATTCTCGAATACAGATTTCGTCTTTGTGTCTGTAATATACTTCAAAAGTTGCGAGATAATATGATTCAAGAGAAATTTGTCCGGTTTTTTAGGTTTCATATTTTCTACAATTTTTGGAAGAAGGAAAAATAAATTCGTAAAATTCTTTCGAGCTTCCTAATAGTTTCAATATATAATTCAATCTCTGGAATATTTTTAGCTATGTAAATAATAATAATAATAATATAATAATAATAATAATAATAATAAGGCAGTAAAAATCTCTAAAAATAATTCCAACAAAAGGCATGACCTATTCATTATCCCGATTCACCCAAAAAACTTCATCGGATTCCACAATAATCAATGATTCAAACCAAAAGCTCTCAAAAAAATATCACCTTCTTTCTCGTTCCTCATCTCCCGGGTTCCGGTCGGTATTACTGCGGGCGTAAAAGTAAGAAAAAAAACGGAATAAAAATGTTACGAGCAAGGTTGTGTGTTTGCCCGCGGGTCGGGAGGTACATGCGAACGAGTGAAAGCACGATAAGAGCTGGGAGACTGATAGCATAGATCTTGAAATCCTCCATTCCTCGGGTCTCGGACGGAGGCGGATTGCGTCGCAGTTGTTGAACCCGCATGGAAATCCTCGATTTCAAAGAAAGCAAAAGACGACGGAGTTACGATCTTCTCATATCCTCATCGACAAAGAGCAACTGCCACAGCCGCGGATTAAGTGTGTGTGCGTGTGTGTATGCCATTGAGGCTGGTCCACCCTCTTCCTGCTCTCTCGGTCGCTTTGCACCGGACGATGCGCACAAAGAGAAAGTGAATATTTTCCAACCCTTCAACGAGACCGAGTCTCTTCCTCGTTAAAAGAAAATAAGAATTTCCAAACGCTGGACTTTCAGTGATTACGCGCGAAAAGAAAGAAAAAAACGAAGATCGTAAGACGAGTCGAGAAAACGATTCTTCAATTGACGTCCAAAATGGGACAAGTCGAGAGAGAAAGAGAGAGAGAATCAGGAGGTGTCGATAGGTCAAATTTTATACCTCCTACTTCCGGTATTACTCGACAATTTCGTCCAGATAAAAATGACAATTTATTATCCGTCAACTCTCGTCATTTTTATTATTATCTTCTCCTAAAATTGCATCTTGCAAAATGTCTTTGAAGAAAAATTGCATCTCGCTCTTGCAAAATATAATTTTCCCGTAAAAAAAAAATCCCGGAATAGTTCGAAGACTCGGATTAAAATTGAAATTTAAGAAAAAATAAGAACAAAAAAATTGCGGGGGAGGAATCGACTACCAGGACAGGTAAAACGTCGAGATTTTACGATCGCTTCCGGACGTGAGAGCCGCTCCGCGATACGGAAGGAAGGAGGACGGCAACGTCACGATTAAGGCGAATTAAAAAAGCGTATAATACGACAGTTTGGCTCTCCCTCGGTTGTTTGTTCTCTCGTTCTTCGGTCCTGTCGGTTTTCGCTCTCTCTTTCTCTCTCTCTCTCTCTCTCTCTCTCTCTCTCTCTCTCTCTCGCTCATTGTTAGCCATCACGAAAGCTCGCGTATGCGTTACCCAGCCTACATTCCAACGGCTTTGGCCGCGCGTTCTCGGACTGTACCCGGTTCAGTCAATGCCACGCGGGTAACCGATCCGTGTTCGTATTAACAATTACGCGTTATACAAGTATCTACACCTTCACGCGTGTTTTATGTATACATACACATGTATATAGAAATACAGAGGTGTGGGTGTGGGTGTGATCCATCATTCCTCATGGGACGGCCGATGATTATTCTATGAAGCTGACATTACAATGCTGGATTGCATATATAGGGGCGGACTGTGACTAATATTTTACCATTTTGTTTATTTTCTTACAATCATTTTTTTTTTTGCAGCCGGGAACGCCTATACCCTGATTTTTTCGGTATTATGCGGTCTTAAGTGCTTTTAAATAATTTAAATTTCATATATAATATATATATATAATTATTATGATTATTATTATATTATTATTATTATTCTTATTATGACTATTAGAATTTTTATTATAATAATAATAATTATTATTATATTATAATTATATATATTGTATTGTATTATATTATATTATTATAATTACAATAACATGTACAAACCACAAACGCCTTGGGTTATAGAAATAACCCCGTAATTCATGCAGATACCACAAGAAAAACCATTATAATAATAACAAACAATAATTCCGCGCGTGGAGCTGGAAAACACCAATGTGCGAATATTCCCACATGGTTTTAACATAAAAAAAAAAAAAAATTAATCCCACTAACGCAAGCTTTCGGAGCAAAGCCCCGTTGGATCAAAATTTCCTCGTCGTTTCGTTCCATTCATAAAATAAATTCGACCCCGAAGCTCCGGCAAACAGTCGGTCGGTACGAGACCTTCCTTCGACCCGGCGAATCCACGATCGTTACGGGATTTCACCTTGACTCCGTCGTTGTGGAAAAACGCGGAACAACCCGTGTGGGGTCGGGAGGGGGGGGGGAGAGATTCGATGACCGGGAACACGAACAGCTGATCGCTCGCGGTGTCCCCGCGTGTGGGTTTTTCCCAACCGTGCGTCGCTTCAACGAGCTTAACCTCGAAGCCTCCAACGTAAAAAATTTTGTCATCCAATTTCCGAATGTACACAGCGCGCCCAAAGCTTTTACCGTAATGAGAAAAGTAGGCGAGGTCGGCAAACGTCGCTTTGTTCTCGACATTCGTGAGAATTCGCTCTAGAGGAAGAACAAGGAAAATAAATAAAAAAATAAAAAAAATTGGAACAACCAGGTCGAGCCGAGGCATCGTACGAATCCATGCCGAGAGACTTTTGCATCCATTGGCCGAGTCTCGGAGCTCGCCTTTTTTTTTCTCTCGCTTGTCTTACGTCACATAGGAGCCATAGGAGTGACGAAGAATTTTTAAAACTGGGTCTGGCATACATAAAAGGTGTTGCATCAGACCCTGACATACTTGTGACCAAGAAAATAAAATGTGAGAAAAGTTCATCGTCATTATTACTGTTTTTTTTTTTGGCATTGTTATTATTAATTGAAATTATTTTTTTGAAGTAGTTGATATGAGATGCGTGAGAATATGATCCGAGGAGAATATTCGTGTTTATTGGGACCAATTGGGAGAGAAATGAATCCTTAAAATAAATTTAAAAAAATGTTTTTACTGAGAATTTGAAGAAAAAGTGAATGACGAAAACGTCGACGCCCACGTCTAGAGTATAATTGAACGTAATTAATGGCTTCTTCCGACGAAAAAAGATGACTGTTACGATGAAATTTGAGGGAGTCGACGCGATGAATTATACACACGGATAGATGGTCTGTGGAACACCGAAGACGGTCCTTAAATTTGTTAGCCGGAGATCTCTTTTCGTGCGAAGCAGCCGTCAATTATTTCTCATTTGTGGTTGAGAGCATGAGAGAGGGCCGAAGTTACATTTTTTTGGAAGAAGCTTTTTTTCTTCATTCGGTTTGCGAAAAACGATTCGATGAATGGGGATGGGGTGGGAAGAGATTTCTTCCGAAATGGGAAGCTCGAGGACTTATGGACGATGCGTCGACACTTTTGATTCGTATCTCGAATATTTATTTTCGAGAGTTTCGTTCGGATGGAATCTTGATAACGTTTGAATGGATCAAACGTTACCGAACCATTTCGAAGACGATTAGTGATAGAAAGTAGCTTCCATATATATTTATATATTAGAATGGACGTTGAGAAAAATTGTGTTAATCCGAGTTGAAAAAGTCTGAAGTAAATCTCAAAAAAACAAGATTCTCCAAGCTTTAGCTCTCTATCTTAATATTGAAGGGTTCCGATGATTATTTTCTTATCATTTGATAAAATATATTGACGTAACCTTCATCAAATCTTTCTAATCAATCGTAGCGCTTAGAAGAAATTTAAAAAATGCAATCGTCATAAAAATTTCTCTAGCACCTCTTAAAATCAAAATAAAAATTTAAAACTCGAAGGATCTTTTTTATTTTAAGGTCAACCACAGATGTTTCACCTTGGAGGATAACTTTTTTTCTAACGGCTAATCTAATTAATATAATAGGGTGTTTTGCACAAAAAACTCAAATTTTCGCGCCCATTTCAAAGTATATTTCTTCCTCAGACTCGTGTAAGATCAGCTCGATCGGCCAATTTTCAGGGATCACGAAAATGTTTAAAGTCCCTACGTTTGAACCCTTAAAGAAATCCAGGCAACCCCTAAAAATCGTCCCATCAAGCTCATCTTCCCACACGATTCTACGCAATCAAGATGCATTAAAATAGCTGCATTCCCCGAAAATCGAAATTGTTTTTTCGCGAAACATCCTAAAACACATACGCGTGTTCCACTGTAGCTTTGGCCACCGCCGCTGCTGCCGCTGCTGCTGGCATTCTATGAATGGAGGCGGACACGAGCGTCGGATCAGCCGGCAAGCAAGGACGACTAATTATAGCACGGTATCTCTTACGTATCCGCACGAGCACCACCGACTCGTACCTATATCAAACACTCCCGTTTAATTTTCCCTACGTCTCGAAATGTTCTTCCTTCGAGTTCCACGTTTCTGCCGCGGGTGTGTGCATCCCCTGCGTCCCTGCCGGCGCATCGTCGTCGTCGTCATCGCTGCAACAGCGGCAGCATCGCCACCAGCATCCGCAGTCGCAGCGGTAGCAGCAGCAACAGCATCGTCGCGGCATTCGCGGGGGCCAAGAATAAAACATACCTCCGCAGCTCGACTCTCGAGAAAACACTCGATAGCCACGCGATAAAACCTACTTCGTTGAAAATCCACGTCGTAACTCGTCCGCACCGACAATTCGATTACAACGACCGACAAAAAACTAACGAAGTATTTGTTCGTCGCATCAACGAGATTTATTGATCGAACCGAGATCGCGAAAAAAAAGCTCTTCGATGAAGATCCGTGGATGAAAGCTTGTTTTTTTTTTTACACGAATTTAAGACACGAATTTGTTTTCGTTGAACGGAGAGCGGAGAATTTTTCTTATTTACCGGAAATGAATTATTGTAATTATTGCGATGAGATTGAGGGGAGAAAAATACATGGACGGAGTTTGAAAAATTGTTGAATGGAAATTATTTAAGATAAGATTTTTTCATGATAAATAAATTTGTTTTTGTCGAACGGAGGACGGAAGATTTTTCTTCTGTACCGGAAATGAATTATTGCAATTATTGTGAATAAACGGAAAGAAAACATTCGTACGAAGATTGAACAATTGGTAAATGGCAATATTTGAGATGAGATAAAGCTTCGCGATCGTGGCCGAAACGTTTTTTTTTTTTTTTTTTCACGATAAATAAATTTGTTTTCGTCGAACGGAGCACATACGATTTTTCTTCTGTACCGGAAATGAATTACTGCAATATTATTGTGACCAACCCGAAGTAAGAATTCCTAAGAAGTTTGAAAAATTGCTGCACGGCAATATTCAAGAAAATAAGAATTTGTTTGTAAATTTCCATTCCATTTTGGCGAAGCATTGTTCGATTGACTTTTCAAATTTCAAATTTTTACAACGATGTGGTTGACGAATAAATCAAAACCATTCACGTCGACGTCTCGATTCATACGCAAATATCCGAAATATCGCAACGTTTTCGCACGTCAGAACTTTTGAATATTCATTAACTCGCAATTGATGTCTTTTGAAATTTATGTTTGTACAGTTTGCTAACCAGAATTTTTATCAGGTCATTATATTTTTTAACGTGGCATGAAATGTTTTTTCTCACAATAGTTTCTCTTCTTCAAGCCGAACGTCTCATTCATTTTTTTTTTTTTTTTCAAATTTCCAATTCTTATCAATGCAAATTCGGTTCTAATCTGTTGTGTCAAAAATGAACGATCATTCTCACTTGCTTTGCGTTTATTTCAGTTCTGAATCAACACAAAGCGATAATAATTTTGCTCGAACATTTCAACCGTGATAGTAAAAAAAAAAAAGAAATATTGTTCGTACAACTCATTGAGAAATCTGGCGACTAGAATGAATATTCAAATGACATTCGTCACTGCGAGTAAACGAGATAAAGCTCGGAAAACAGACGCGCAGATAAGACGATAATTCAACGTACCGAGGACTTAACAACTGTTTCGACTTATGAATGGGAACAGTGAGGATTCATTCATGAAAACAAAGATACATAGAACGAGTTCGATGCATCGCGAGTATCTCATTTCCTCCGGGGTTGCAGCGAAGACCTTCACAAACACGCAAACACACGGAATCCAATTTTCCCAACAAAATTAATCAAACTCGACCGCAATTGCGAATAAATATTTCAATCAAATTATTTTTCACCGGAAAAAAAAACATAAGCTTCAAATTATTTCGTATATTTCTAATGAAAATAAATATTTACTCTATCCGGGGAATATAAATCACTGATTATATAAAAAATATACGATTCAAAATACATAAAATTTGTTTCCGACTCGAATAAAAAAATATTTACCGGGAATATTTCAATTAAACTCGGCTGCAATTGCGAATAAATTTTTCAATCAAATAATTTTTCATCGAAAAAAAAAAATACTTCAAAGAATTTCGTAAATTTCTAACGCAAATAAATATTTCCTCTATCTAAAAAAATATCTCGCGAATATTTCGTCGCCGAATAAATTCTTTGAGACATGAACACGTGTTTTTCTCGTGGCGCAATGTTTATTTTTTTTTTGGGTTAACAGTTTCCGTGTCAAAATACGCGTGGCAACGTCATTGCAGTTTAACGATTCTTCGTGGCGACGTCGCGATTAATGCAAGAGATCAATTGTTCTTCACGCCTTCGGTATTCGTCCACGCTTGCAAAGCCCGCATCTTCGAAGTTTCGTCACGTGCTTTCGTAGTTTTGTCACGGTTTCGACCGAAACACGAATCTTATCCGTTTTCATACGTACTTCCGGTCTTCCTCATAACGCGAATCGACCGTGACGCGCATATACACGCGAGACTTCATCGAAACCCAGTCGTTCATTCTCGAAGTGGGCGTAAAATTCGTGGAATTTCGTTTATCTTTTTTCGTTTTCATCGGAAATATATCCGCGTCGAGACGATTAGACTTGGGTTGAGTACAGTGTAACGCCTCTGATCGGAACGCGCAGTGGAGAAAATCACACCCCCATCGATCGTCCTTTTATTGAGATACACCATCGATCTTTGTGATTTTCGAGAAAAGATACAGCAGTTTGTGCTGTCACGTGATCGAGAATGAACGAAAAAAAAAGATTTCCCTTAATTTTCCCTAACAGACAAAATGAATTCCGTCCCCATACATGATTCCGCTCAAAATAGAACCCAGAAAACTGTGCCATCGATTCAATTTCCACAAAATAACCAGAGAAAAAATTCGTTTTGACCAAAAATGTAAAAGCAACGGAATTTGCACACGACAATATAATTTATGACACGCTGTACGTAAAAATGCGGTTTTACGCGAACGAAGTGAATAATTTACACACCTCGTGACACAAAAATGTATACGACACTCGTGCGAAAAACGTTTTCTTGGCTCGTGTGATTGCAACACTCTCCTTTGGTTCGTGCTGCAACCTCACAATCGTCAAAAAAAATTTTTTTCGTACTAGTGTCATAATGTACTATTTTTTGATAATACTCCCACTCCTATATTTTTCCGCCGGTCGTGATGGTACAAACAAACGACACGAGACAAAAGTCAGTTCCGTGCGAAGATGCACCCCCGATGGTTTTTCAAATATTTTTTATGACACGCTGCGCGTAAAAGTGCGGTTTTACGCTCACTTCGCGACAAACCGCATTTACGCACCTTGTGACATAAAAATTCTTACGATACTCGTGCGAAAAACGTTTTCTGGACTCGTGTGATTGCAACACTCGCCTTCGGCTCGTTCTCCAAACTCACACTCGTAAAAAAAAAATTTTCGTACTAGTATCATAATGTACTATTATATAAAAGGTTTGACGTTTCTCTTGTAAATAATTGTAGGCTTTTGGGACATTTCGCGATACGGCTCTGCCACTTAGGCGTGGTTCAGATTTTTTCTCTAACCCATGCAATCGGATTAGAAGACCTGATTCGAGGACTTTCACTGTAATAATCGTAATAAAGAAATTAAAACGTGTCGCCGTTGATACGATCGGTTTATTCAAAGACGTATTTGACAAGAGTACGAGTTCCCTTTAAAATGTGTGCGTGTGAATCAATAACCTATGCTCGAAAAATTTCTTTTCAATGTTATTTTCGTGTGGTATGCAATTGCTTGTTTCATAAAAATATATAGGTCAAAGCTCTCTGAATAATCAAAGCTCGTGCAAACTTATTTTTAATCATAACACTCGTGGTGATGATTTACAAACGAAATAACACGTAGACAGAACGCAAAGAACGGATAAAAATGAGGATTTTTCACAAGATAAATCGATAAATGTGATAAAAATCGCATAGGATATTATGTTCAAACGCATATTAGGATATCATTATTGTTTTTTTGTTTTTCGCGCGGTGCAATATAATAAGACGTAACTCTTTTTTTGGATTCCTGACGGTCGAGTAAACGAAATAATTGTCACAATCGCGCGTTCGGGATGGTTTGAGGCGATTCAACCTCAAAAGTACTTCTCCAAATGTGTCTCGAGCTTGCTCGGATCGACGTTCGGTCCGTGACGTTCGACGACTTTGCCGTTCTTGTCGACGATGAATTTCGTGAAATTCCATTTTATGAAATTTCCGAGAATTCCTCCTTGTTCCTTCTTGAGATATTTCCAAAGCGGATGAGTGTTCTCGCCGTTGACGTCGATTTTTTCGAACAATTCGAATTTGACTTTTTGACGATCCGCGAAACTGCATATGTCCTCCGGTGTACCGGGTTCCTGGCCGTTGAATTGGTTGCAAGGAAATGCAAGAATTCGAAGACCTGCATTGGGAATATTTTTTTAGTACGAAAATTAATCAATTTGATGAATTTAAAAAGATGGTATTCAATAAATGTTTCTTAATGATAGTTATAATAATAGTATTAATAATATCAATGATAATAATAATAATAATTTTAGGAATAATGATAATAATAATATTAATAATAATAATAATAGCAATAATACTAATAATAATATTAATAATAATAATAATATTGATAATAATAATATTAATGATAATAATAATAATAAAAATAATAATAATATTAATAATAATAATAATAATATTAATAATAATAATCATAATATTAATAATATTATTGATGATAATAATAATAATAAGTTTTTATTTCTCAGAGAAATAATAATAACTTTTGTTATTAATATTATTATTTTATTATTATTCAGAGTAATTTACCTTTAGATTCAGCATATTTGTCGTAAAGTTCGTTGAGCTCCTTGTAATTCGTAGCTGTGAGACCGCATTTCGATGCCACGTTCACGATCAGACAAACGTGATCCTTGTAGCTAAAAATAACCAACGATTGATATGATTTGTATACATATACGTATATATTGAGGTTAATTAGATTTTTTTTGCAGTAATTTTCGTGTTTCTCTAATTTTCTATATTTTTCATTGAGCCGTAAAATAATTGATGTTATATAAAAATCGATGTTTTCCAAGAATCTCGTTGAAAGAATTCAACATTTGAATGAAATGAATCTAAATTATTCGACTGAAATAATACAATTACTTACTACTGAAATAAAAAAATTTACTTTAATGAACAAATTTTTCCGAAAAATGTACAACGAAATTTACAGAGAAATAATTGACTCGCAAGAGTCATTAACGTACTTCGACATTGGAACAACCTCGCCCTTTATGGACGTTGCCTCGAAATCGTGGACCGAAGTCGCCGATTTGTAATCCTGGTTTCCGCTCATCACTGTAAAAACGAAAAAAATCAAAGATAATTAATTAATTTAGTATTAATAATTTGCTAGCATCTTTCAACGATGTTGCTATAATCTATCGCTCCGATTTTCCGAGTAAATTAAAAACCCGCGGGACGGGGAGGGAGGGGGGGAGGGAATAAAACGAACTACAAAAACAAAAATAAAATCATCAAATTCTATTTTTATTCGATCGACCTCGCGTTTGTTTCAGAAATTCACGTACGCAACAACGCCATGCAGCTTTTCATGCTTTTTTTTTTGGATTTGTTTGGATTTGTTACCGCAAAATTGGTATTAAAGAGTTTTGGATCTATGATCTAACAATTTATTTGTTAATTCAAATTTATCGAGATAAGCATCTAGCGCTAGTATTTTGTGCGTGTACGTGCCTGCGAAATTTCGAACAATTTGTTGCAGACCCCCCGGGATTATCGAGTATCCCAAAAGTCGCATTCTTGATTGTTTTTTTTCTTTCTTTGTTTTTTTTTTATCTTTTCTTTTTTTTCGGGGCAATCGCGATATTCCTGAAATGCATTGTTTCATCAGTCGCCCGTCTTACACGTTCAAATTCGTTTGTACAATAAAAAAAAAAAAAAAATACAGACGAATTATGAAATATATTGACCAACTAAGAAACTTTTTCCTCAACGCAATCACGGAAAAAAATAAAAAAAATAAAATAATAATAGTAATAATATTAATAATAATGATAATAATAATAATATTAATAATAATGATAATAATAATAATAACAATAATAATAATAATAATGATGATAATAATAATATTAATAATAATGATAATAATAATAATAATAATAATAATAATAATAATAATAATAATAATAATAATAATAATAATAATAATAATAATAATAATAATAATAATATTTATAATAATAATAACAATAATAGATTTCTGTATTTTTTAAAATTTTCTTCTGGGATCTATCGCGTAAAAATTCTCAAGTCACCCGAATAAGCGTCACCCTAATAAACAAGATTTGTCATAACATAAATAATATATATAACAATATATGTTGTACGTATACAACATATATATCCACACAAACGAAAGCGCGACGTCACAGAAGGTTCCGCGGGCCAAGACGAAGTCACGTGACCGCGCGCGCCATCTGTCGTCGCGAAAGACGAACCTTCTCCGATGCGCCATCGAGATTTCGCGTATCTCCCAGACTATTGCGTATTTGGGGACCGGCTCTTTTCGCCGTCGTACATAATTCGCTCCGAAAATCCTCGTCTAGCTCACGCAATGATTCGCAACGACCGTATCACATTATTTTTCTCCATTATCCGCGTTCTCAATGACTTTTCACGTACCTACCGATGTATTCGTCAACGTTTTCAACCTCGAACGTTCCTCAATGGATGATTCAGTCAATTTGCGCAGAACAAGCGAACACGCGATAACAATCGTACCTCTCGTCGTCGCGAACTGACCGGCACTGAAGAACCGAAGTATATCCCCCGTTCCTGGGGCGCCGTCGCCGTCGTGTGCACCGCCGGTGATGCGTCGCGACGCTTATAACGGGTGTTCTCTCAATCGCGATCGATTCACGCACGTTCTCGTGACGGTGCACATTTTTTTTTAACCTTTTCTCGTTTTTTTTCAAATTATTCGCGCTATCGTTGGGTACATAATGACGTTTCGCAGGCACGACCAAATTAATGGGTTTTGATTTTATTTCATTTTTATTGTATTTTTTTATATTTTTTATGGGATTGTTGCGTCATCACGGCAAGCCCGATTTAGTTAGGTACTCGATGACGTTTTACGGGCACGACTGAACTAATGGGCTTTATTTTCATTTGATTTTTATTGTTTTTATTTCATTTTGGAAAAGGTGTTGCGTCAGCAGCGTTAGAGCGATTTGCCATTTGGATCAACATCCCGTGTCGGCCTCGTCCGAGAATATCATTACATGCATCGACCGTGGTTATAAACCATTCGACCTTCCCTTCCGTGCATATCCACATTATGCACATTGATTATTTTTTCACGTTTGCTCGGCTTACGTACTTTTTTTTTTCTTTTTTTTTCTATTCTCTTTTTTTTTCTCGTCCTCTGCCAAGCAACGACGGGGTGTCAACTAGAACAAATCGATGGTACAGGTAGCGCGAAGTTAGCGGCTCGTGGCAATTATCGTTGACGCTCTAATAGCTCGATTATTATCGGTCTCACCCGATAGAAAGATCGTCTTTGTGACGCACCGGATGAATCGTAGGGATGTAAAAAAATTTGTTGCTTGCACAACATATTGTTTATTGTTTATTTGTACGATCGAAGTTTTTTAAAATTTATTTTCACGTCGTTCCGG
Source organism: Sussaba pulchella (assembly GCA_963971145.1). Taxonomy (NCBI): domain Eukaryota; kingdom Metazoa; phylum Arthropoda; class Insecta; order Hymenoptera; family Ichneumonidae; genus Sussaba; species Sussaba pulchella. The sequence goes on from OZ020173.1 coordinate 3,393,585, forward strand.
GTAATTAGATTTTAATGAGGGAAATAATTTCGTTGGGAGATTAGAGATTTATACCGCCTTTGGCACGAGTTTCTATTTCTGTTTGTGATTTCAACCACGCGTTTTCGAACGGACTATGGACGGCGGAGAATCGCTGAAGAGTTCAGCAGCCAACGTCGTTGGAGCAGTTTGCTCAGCGTTGGAGATAATTACGATGTAATTTTTCATTTTTCGATTAATCTACCCCCCCGATCAACCGTCGACTGGCTGTTTTTGTTTTCATTTTTATACGTTTATGATTTTTTTTTAACGTGTTGCCATTTTATTTTTTATGAAAAAACTTTTCGTACACCATCTAGAATGTTTGAAGCATGTTCTGTAATTTTTTTAACCACTGCGGACGGATAGTTTGCTCACAATTGTTTTATGAAAACTGACTAGGTGTGACGGTGAAGTTGATACTCAATTTTAAGATTAGAGGGAATTTCTTTCCCTTCAGGCGATCTTTGCCTTTCTTTTTTCGTTATCTTTCTTTGAACCTTTCTTTCCCTTCTTTTTCTCATTAAAAGGAAGAGACTTGTTTAAAATTCTAGAACTCGATTGGATATTTCGTCAATCAAATTTTTTTGGCCACAATTTATCATTTTTATTCTAGAGTATGAATGATTATTCTTCCTAGGATGTGAGCATTGAAGCATTAAGGGGCAGTGGGCTGCACTGTATGTTCCTTGAATATAATTTCTTCGTTCGCTATTCAATCGTCATAAGTGCAAAATTGTACCGGAAAAAATCATTTTATCCAATAGAGCGAAGGACATTTTTTTCTCTTTAACCCTCCACCCACACACTGGAAGAATTCCACCCAGTCAGTTTTCAAAAAACGATTGTGAGCGAACTATCCGTCCGAAGTGGTTGAAAAAATTACAGAACATGCTTCGAACATTCTCGATGATGTACGAAAAATGTATTCATAAGAAATAAAATTCCAACTCATTAAAAAAAATTCACAAAGAGATGAAAACGGAAACAAAAACCGCCTGTCATCGGTGGATCGACGAGCCGATTCCACCCAACTTCAATTATTTAAAATGAAAGGTTAAAAAAAATATTCGTGAACTCAACGGAAAAAATAATCGAACCTTTCTATTAATTTTTTCTTCCATACAATTAAATTTGTTAAAAATTGTTTTTAATTTCATTCAATTTTCTTTATGCTTGCAGCACTCTGGTTTCATGGAAGATATTCCGACACGAACTCAATCAAGTGCATCCAATTAGTTCGGGGTTGCAGGCAATGGCATTGAAATCGACGATAGATCTCACGTGCAACGATTATATTTCCAACTTCGAATTCGACGTCTTCACGAGGTAAACCTAATCAATTCTTCAAAACCTTTCCATCAATCAATTCGTTATTCAAAAATAATTTCTTCGAACCGGAACATTTCAAACGCTATTTTCTCGTCAATCTTTCTCTTCATTATAATTTTTTTTCGATCTAATAATATTCGAAAAAATTAACAACACCTGTCGAGGCTTATTTGAGAAGCTTCAAAGACTATTCGGCTTTTTTTTTAAAGTTTAAATACCGAAAATTGTGCGGAGAAAATATGAAATTAACACCTCTCGATTTTTAAAATGACTCACGTGCTTATCGTTCAAATTCTTTTTCATTCTCGATTATTCGCAGATTGTTTCAACCTTGGTCGACGTTACTGCGAAATTGGAAAATTTTGGCGGTGACACATCCCGGTTACGTGGCGTTCCTAACGTACGACGAGGTTAAAGCTCGTTTGCAAAAATATTGTATCACGAAACCGGGAAGCTACGTGTTTCGATTGAGCTGCACGAGATTGGGACAGTGGGCCATCGGTTACGTGACCTCGGACGGTGATATTCTCCAAACTATACCGCACAACAAGAGCCTCTGCCAGGCGTTGCTCGACGGTTATCGGGAAGGATTGTGAGTTTTGTTCCGATCGTTCGATCAATCATCAAACGAGATGAAACAGACGAATAATCGAATTTTTTACGATTTCACGATTTTTGGTTTTATTTTTTGAGCGTATTAAAAAATTGGAAGATTGACTGATTGATTGTAAATGTGTAATGCGAAACAATTACACGCGAGTCGAATTACTGACAAGTTTGTTGGGTATTTAATTTCGATCGGGAATTTTTTATTTTTTAAAGATGTTCGAGAAACAGCCTTGCCAATTGCTTCTCTATTATTAAAAAGCTTTCGCCCAACTTTATTCACGAAAGCTTCGTGAAACGTGTGAAACAATGATACAGCAATTTGCAAAAGTTCCGCACGTAGCTTAGTTTCATTGTCTCTATTATGTAAAAATGAAACAAGCTTTTTCGAATTTAAAGAAAAATTAATCAATAATAAAAAAATGATAAATAATTAATTAATAATAAAACAATAATTAAATTAATAAATTATTAAATTTATAAAATCATAATAATAATTAATAAATAATCATCATAATATAAATAAAAAATAATGAAAATATATAATAATAATAAATAATAAATAAATAAAATTAAAAAAATAATAATGATAATATTAAATAAAATAATAATTAACAATAATTAAATAATAATAATAAATAATGAATCAATTTAATAATAATAATAAATAATGAATTAATTTAATAACAATGATAAATAATTTAATGAATAATTATGAATAATTTAATTAATCAATTCCTGCGTTTTTATTTTCCCGCAGTTATCTCTATCCCGACGGACGAAACATAAATCCGGACCTCACGTGGGCGGTTCAACCAACCCCCGAGGAACACATAAAAGTAACCGCCGAGCAGTACGAACTTTACTGCGAAATGGGCAGCACCTTTCAATTGTGCAAAATATGCGCGGAGCACGACAAAGACGTCAGAATAGAACCATGCGGACATCTTTTATGTACTCCGTGTCTGACAGCTTGGCAGGTAGCAGTACTTACTTCATTTTTCCATCAAAAACTCGACCGACGACAAATCGCGAAGCCGTCGACGATCCACTCGACGAAATTCCGGGAGACGGAGAATTTCTCGGATCGTTACAGCATTTTTTATTTATTTAACGCCTTATATACGCGATTTCGCTGATTTTCGAAGGTACTTTTCCAGACGCGGTTGAAAAAAAAATGACGCATATATCGCAATTTTTTTTACAGATCATTCATGCACACGGTTAAGTATATATAAAAAATATGTGGGTGTTTAAAAAAAAATGAACATATTTATAATTGCATAATGAACGTATCTTCAGTGTGAACCAACAATATTATATAAAAAAAAATTATTACAATAAAAATTCGAAACTTAAAATTCTCTTACTCAATTTTCCGTCGGTACTTTATTTTTGATATTTTTTTGTATCATTGAAATTTTTGTTTCCGTGGTTCACACGATAGCCGATAAATACTAAGATTATGTTGTAAAAATTTCAAAGCGATCTGAACCTTCGTTCAAAAGTTACAATTTTCACAAGGTTAAAAAAAAAAACATTGCTTTATTATATTTATTAATATCTCCGACATCTGTTAATATTCCTGATTTTTTTTTTACACATACTCAACCACGTGCATGAATGATCTGTAAAAAAAAATCTTCGAAATCGGCGAAATCGCGTATGTGAGGCGTTAATTTCAATGTCATTTTTTTTTTTTTACGATTCGAACGAAAGCGACTAAGCAGGGCAAAGTAATTCCGTCAGGGGTGCTCGGCAGTTGTGAATATAGATCGTCTGGGGACTGCGAAAGAGGTAAAGGAGTTTTCCGAGCGAGGCCGACAATTTTGCACCTCTCTTGAACTCCGTTGGCGAATGTAGGTTGCTTCTAGCATCATTAAAGTTTGTACAAATAGAAGCTCGAGTACTCGCGACAGCCTCGCACAACCGATATGTAACCAACACCGCGGCAATGGCACACATCTGACGTGTACCCCCCATCGAGGGTGGTTCTTACATACTTCATCGAGGAAACGCACGTAGGCGTTTTCTCATTGGCACAAATCGAGAATCGATCGAGTCGTGTCGTGCAATTGGGAAACTTTGAGCCGCGCGAATTTTCATCGCTATGGAAGTTTTTTGCCGACAACGTAGGGGCGGACTCGGAGAACGATGAAAATCGTGAAAGAAAAATTCGTGCTTCAACCGATTTTTCAACGTTTATTTTCTTTGGAGACTAATTTGATTTATTTCGAATTTTTATTGGGTTAAGATAATGAAGATTCGATGAATAATTGAGGGTATTCAATGCTTTTTGAGGAAATAGAAAAAGATTTGTCTATAAATAATGCGAAAAAATAAATTTTTCGACCTCAATTGAGATTTGAAAATAGAAAAATGTAAGAAGACGAATTTATTCGCGCACCAGATTAGCGAATAATCTAGGTTTTTTAACGATTATTTTCTCCAGAGACGAATTAGATTGAACTCCAAATTTTTATCGTGCTAAGATAATCGAGATTCGATGAATAATTAATACTATTCAATGCTTTTCAAAGGAATAGAAAAACATTTATCCAGTAATAATGCGAAAAATCGAACTTTTCCACCTCCATTGATTTAAAAATAGAAAGACGAATTAATTCACGCACCAAATGAATAAATAATCTAGATTTTCCAACGCTTTTTTTCCGCAGAGATGTATTCAATTTAACTCCAAATTTTCATCCTGCTAAGATAATTAAGATTCGATGAATAATCAATACTATTCAATGCTTTTCAAAGGAATAGAAAAACATTTATCCAGTAATAATGCGAAAAATCGAACTTTTTCCCCTCCATTGATTTTAAAAACATAAAAAGACGAATTTATTCACGCACCGAATCGATAAATAATCGAACACGATAGCGCAAAAAATAGACACCATCCCTTCCATCGCCCACTAAAAATAGCAATAATGACAATTGTCCTTGTATTCCAGGATTCGGAAGGTCAGGGCTGTCCTTTCTGTCGAGCCGAGATCAAGGGAACCGAGCAGATCGTCGTGGATCCTTTCGATCCTCGAAGAACTCATCGGCCCGGCGCTCAGTCGGCATCGGCGAGTAACGCCTCCACCCCTACGCGGGATCTTGACCCCGACACCGAGGTATCCGACTAGGAGTAACATCTCTACCCTCCATTATCAAACAAAAAAAAACAAAAAAAAAAAACACGTGCCCTATGTATAGTTGACCTCATAGATGTTTATATCCGCCTCATGACAACTCCCTTCCCACCGTGTTGCCATTTTCTTTTTTTTTTTTCAAATCCTCTATTATATTTTTTTAATCCATTATCGATCCGCCGAAACGTCATCGCAATTTTTCATCGCCATGGTCATCGCCGTCATCGCATTTCGTACACTTCGGTGCCTAGTTTACGCAGTTAATGCAGTTCTGCACACGCCCCCTTTTCCCCACACGTCGAATTAGAACACACGAATCATTTTTGTCACGATTCTCCCGTAGATAATCAATTATCGCCATTGTTTCGTTGTTTCTTCGTTTTTTTTTCCATTGTTTTTTTTTTTTTTAGAGGGTTTCAGTTTGACCCGGCCCAGTTTGACCCGACTCAGTTTGACTCCGCGAGTTTGACAGATGAGAGTCACTTTCTCTCTCTCTTTTTGACATTTGACGCTCTCTCGTTGTTTGACAGAGAAAGAGTGACTCTTATCTGTCAAATTCGCGGAGTCAAACTGTCCCGGGTCAAACTGTGCTGAGGCAGACTGAAACCGTCCCTTTTTTTCATATTTTTTTTCTCGGGTGCTTGACACGAATCCTCTCGCGTATCACACTCGACTTTGCTCCTCATTAGAATATCACCAGATTGTAGGACTCGATAATGGACCAAGGTAGGTTCTCCCGCTCTTGTGCATTCCAAGCTATTTAAGCATCGGCTTGTATGAGCTATTTTGTCCGCAGTTGTTGTTATTATTATTATTATTTTTTTTTTTTTAAACTTTTTTTCATCTTAACGATTTATGAGTTATAGTTTTGTCGCACGATAGTCCTGTGCGATCACCGACTAACAAGAATATATATTTATATATTTTTTCATTTGTTTTATACGCTGTATATTTGCGAAAATGCGATGAGTGCCAATTGGCCGCACAAACGATGAAAAAAAAAAAGAAACGAACAACAAGAAAAAAAAATGACTCACACGTTTCTGAGAGATCGGCGCTCGGCCGAGTTACGGCAGACGAATCGTTACGAAATTTAATGTACGATCGTGAATTTTTTTGGCTCGAAATAATTTAAAAGAAAAAGAAAACCAACGAATCGATTATTAACGTTGTAGCAATTAATTTGCTAGAATAAACTTCCTAAAAGTGCAATGACGATCGCAATCTTCAATTTAATTCGCACAAATTATGTCTTTCGATAAATTTTCCGTTTTATCACACGTTGAAGATCGAAGAAAATGTATGTTGAGCCAATAAATTTGTAAACTCATTGCGAATCGTTCGAAGGTTTTGTGTAGTCAACAAAATTTTCGTAAACATTTTTTCGATTCACTTTGCATAAAAAATTTATCAAAAAAAAAAAAATATATATATATATATATATTTGTATTATATATGATTATTTTACAATTATTTTCATCCAGCGTGGAATGCCGTTACTCGCGACAGATTTGAGATTTAAATGAACGTGAAAAAACGCAAAAAAAAACTTTAAAAAAAACGCTAAACGTCTGCCGCTTGCCTGGTGATACCCGCGCTTTTGCGATCGCGATCGAGCGATCGATCGAAGACACTTGGGACTGCATAACGCTCGAAAACCTCGCATTGGGTGCATAGAATAGCAATCGAACGTCCATTTCTCGTCCCGAAAAAAATTAAAAAAAAGAAAAAAACAAACGAATACCGAGCCAAAAGAAAATAATTCGAAAAAAAAAATAATAATAATGATAATAATAATTCCCACCCTCTACCGCCCCCTTTCCCTCTAATTTATGAGACATACGAAATAAGTATTACTAAAATGTAGGACGAGGCGTTTACGATAACGGAGTCCAACTCCGCCAGAGTATTGTTATGTTATTTTTAAATGCCAGTAAAGCTGTAAGAAATCTTTCGTCGCGAGTGATTGAAATTAACGAGAGTTTGTGGGCCAACCAAACGAAATTTGGTTCCAGTGTGATTTTGTATGCGACGGTTTCACATTCGAACGGTCGGAAAATAAATTGTAACGTAACGCATGAGAAGAAACAAAAACGTTAAGTTTTGTTTTTTTTTTTTTTTTGTACGAAAAAAAGATGGGAAGAAGAAAAATTTTGTGTGTTAACGGACGTTGTCTGCTGGTGTTTCGACGTTGAAATTGCATCAAATGTAATGTATCGAGTCTGGGTAAAAAAGGGGAATGTATATGAATATGATCTATATATGTTTTACGTATATACATCAATGTGGTACAGTGATATCGTGGCTGAAATACCGGACGACAGACGTCTCGCAACAGCATTCCGATGTATGAAATTACATATCAGTGCGTATTTTAAAAATTTTTTCTCGTTCAACAAACGGTCTCGAGTTTCTCAAGGCACAAAACAAATATCACGCGAACCTTCGTGCGAAACATTGCAGCGAAAATTACGGAAATAATTCGAAACCGATCGAAATATTAACGAAAAGCGAGCAAGATCGTAGTATTAAAATTTAAATAACGGCAAAAAAAAAAACAAAGCTCGGCGATGATTCTCGTTGGTAATTGAAAGAAATGAAGTAATCGAAGAAGAAAAAATTCAGTATACTTCGCAAAGTTTCTGGAAAAGGCGTGGAAAATTTATTTATCCGATGAATAGGAGAAGAAAATTGAAGGAAAATTCGTGCCGTTTGAGTTAGGTCGAATGCGACTATAGATAAATTCAGCGAGCATTATTTCTAGTGTACATGATTCTTTCTCTTATTTTTTTTTTTCATTTTTTTTTTTTTTTTTTACTCATTGTAAAATATTAGGTATTGAAAGAAAATTTTTTAAATAAATTTATATTATCTTATGATTATATTGAGTTGATTCTGCACTTCTGTATACGCTCCTTTTGCTAGATATGGTTAATTTTTTATTTATTTATTATTTTCGTCTACGTTTTTCTATGTTTTTTTTTTGTTGTTTAAATTGCGTTATGGCGAGTATGTGAGATCGACAGATTCTCGATTCGAAAGTGATGTTTTTTCGTTATCGCCCTCGCATGAAAAGTTTATTCATTTATTCATGTTATTTATTTATACGTTTATTTATTTATTTTCCAAAACTACTCGTTATGTCGTCCACTGGGTCGAATGCTCTGCCCGCTGCATGATAAGAGAGACTAATAATACGGTAATGTACATAATGTGAACCTTTTTCTTTTTTTTTTTTTGAGACACTTGTTCGGGAGCGCAGGTAAGTGAATACAGAATGCATTATGCTTTTTCGCTTCGTTTGTTTATTTTTTTTTTTTTTTTTCATTTTTTTTCCGCCGCTGAATACACAGGGATGGGTTTTTTCGTTCGATTATAATTAATTTGAGCACACGTTTTGATGCAGATAACTCGGTGTAATTTGAAAAAGCCTCGTGTCGACGAGGATCTTTGATAAATAATTTTCTCAAATGATTTAATAATTTAGAATTCACAAAAAAAAAATTTGTTGTAAAATAATAATTTTTAGTTATTTTATTTTGACATTATTCAAAATCACACCGTGTTTTTTTTCGAAAATCGCCCATTCCCGACGCTTTTTACGCCAATTGTGGGTTTGCTTTCAAATTTCAACGACAAAACGTGTTTATTTACTTTATTATCTCCGCATCTTCGAATCTCATCGTCGCCTGGACATCGATTCGGTAAAGAAAACCAAAAAATAATTCGAGAAAACACAAACTGATAAAAATGATATTGATAAAAAAAACTCTTTGATTCCCTCTCTACAAGTTTAATATCATTTTTCAATGTTTTAGGATATAATGGAGTTGTGCAACGGCAATTGCGGATTGATGTGCGACGATTCGGACGACGAGGAAGACTCGAGTCCGATGAGCTCGCCGGTGCCCCCGAGAGTGCCGAGAATCGTTCCGACTCTGCCCCCGAGAAGACCCTCGCCGTCGCCCACCCCCACGCCGCCCAATAATCATCCGAGAAACAGTCGTCACCTGACGGTTCCCAAAGAGAATGCGCCACCTCCACCCGCCGTCACCGTCATCCTCTCCGCGAGTGAGAACCAACAAAATAACAAAGGTAAGATGGTTACAGTTCTTTCAATTTATCATCGTCATTCGTATCAAATTTTTCTTGATTGTTATTTAGATTCACTATTTTTTAAGGGATTTCCATAATCTATCATTTTTTATTTGGTTAAATTACAATTGTTGGATAAGATGCATTTGATTATTCTTTACAATCGTTCAAAGATTGATGGAAATCAATAAAATTGTTAGACAAAATTTGTGCATCGTTGGTGTAATAATAATAATAATTATTATTATTATTATTATTAATATAATTGTTACTCATATTTATTATAACCATAATTATAATAATAATAATAATCATTATTATTATCACCACCACCATAATTATAATAATGATAATAATAATGATTATTATTATTATTATTATATAATATATAATATATATAATATATTATTATATAATTATTATTATTATTAATATAATTGTTACTTATATTTATTATAACCATAATTATAATAATAATAATAATCATTATTATTATCACCACCACCATAATTATAATAATGATAATAATAATGATTATTATTATTATTATTATATAATATATAATATATATAATATATTATTATATAATTATTATTATTATTATTATTATTATTATTAATAATAATAATAATTATTATTATCATTATTATAATTATAGTTATAATAAATATGAGTAACAATTATAGTAATAATAGTATGGATAATAATTATATTATTAATAACCAATAAATTAATTAGTATTGATATATATTTATCATTATTTTTATGATCATTATTAATGTAAATAATTATTAGAAAACATTTTTTCTCGGTTCGTCTAATAATAATAATAATAATAATAATAATAATAATATAAATAATACTAATAATAATAATAATAACAATAAATATTATTAACTCTAATAATATTATCATGATGAATTATAGAGTAATAATTATATTATTTATAATCAATAAATGAATTAACATCCATTATTATTATTATTATTATTATCAGATAAATAATTAATCTCATCGATCGAATCCCACAGCGAATACAGAAGCGAGGTACGACATGCTGCACAGAGCGTCATCGCCTTCGCCGGTGCCGCCGATAGTCGTGCGACCGCACGTACGACCCCATCAGCGAACGCCACCGGCTCTTCCGGAAAAATCCGGACGTCATTCCTCGGCGCAGCAACAAGCCGCGAGCGTTCCCCCGGTGCCGCCACCCCTGACCGCTCCGAGGCCGCCCAAAGCGGCCAAGGAATCCACCCGGCAGGATCACCATTACGAGAATACGATCATTATTCAGGGAACGAAGCAGCACGTCGTGAAAAATATTAATTTGGAAATGAACCGAGCTCGTTTGACGGCCCTTATGAGGGAAAGGGAAGAACCCGGAGCTTCGGTGGTCAAGTCGGAAGCGGCGGCTTACGAGAACGTAAACGTCGAACATATCACTAGACTGACGGCTCTTGGATTCGATCAGGATGCTGTGATAAGAGCCCTCGGTATCACGCGCAACGATCTCGAGATGGCTCGTGACATTCTTCACGAATTCGCGACGAAATCCTCTTGACCAGGTAATTTCACAATGTTTTTGAACTTTACCTTGTATTTTGAGTCTGAAGATTGTGTGTGATGGTGTTTTTTCTTTTTTTTTCTTTGGACCTTGGAACCTACGAAGTCGATTCGACGATGACTCAAATATCTCAAAATATTATAAAATATATTATAATATTATCCTATATAATATATAATAATATTATTATGATATAAGTATTACATAATAATGAATAATTTTTTTAAGTATTATTATTATTATTATTATTATTATATAATAATATATTTTAATACTATTCGAATATTTTTCGCGAACTTCCCAATGAATTCTCTCAACGAGGTATTTAATAATTATTTTTTCCATTTTTTTAAAACTTCTAAATCGACAATTAATATGCATTAAAAAATAAAAGACGTCGCAATGGAATTTTCCAAATGAGTCATGTTCGTCGGCAATCCAATGAGTTCAGGGTGCAGAATACTTCACGCGGTTTCAAAAACATACGGGGCTATCTCGAGGGTCCATCGCCGATCAGATACAATAATACGTCGATAAATTGAGTTCTTCGGTGATAATCGAATCGAATCGAAACGATCGGAGCCCCGACTCCGAGACTATTTTTGTGTCCAATGTAAAACCCGGCTTCTCCTCTGCCGACAGGTGAATATCACCTGATCGACGCGTTTATCAAAATCGAATCACTGGGAATTTCGTATGATGCAACAAATAAGAACGATTTCTTTATCACATCGTATCACGAGTGTCTGCGTGATTTTTATGTATTTATTTTACTTTTTAGGTTATTCCGCGGATTAAGATTAATTTCTCGATTGATTTCCGATATAACGAAGCACGTACGACAACATATTATCACGTGAGATACAATCAAATAGATCCAACTACGATGGTTTAATTTATTTAGAAAAAGGAAAAGCTCATTTTTTTTTCGGACAATTTTTTTTTGTTATTAATTTCAGACGATTTTTTTTTCTTTGCAATTGATTATATTCTGATAGATAATAGGCGGTAGAATAATTGATCGAATTCGTTTTTCGATGCTTATCGTTAATTACGCGGTAAAGAGGTAAATATGTTAAAATATTTCTCTGAAAAAAAACTACTACTTTTTCGGACAATTTTTATTGTTATTAATTTCATTCAATTTTTTTTCTTCGCAATTAATTGAATTCCGATAGATAATAGGCGGTAAAATGATTAATTAAATTCGCTTTTCGATGTTTACCGTTAATTACGCGTTGATCAGGTAAATATGTTAAAATATTTCTACGATGCATCATCGAATCTTCAGTGTGCTGGTGTTGATTTATTTGCTCGATCTGTATCGATGGAAAAAAAAATTGATGGGTAATGTTTTTACGTTGGTTTTTTTGGGTTTTTCCAGGCACTCACGGGGCCGTCTCGTGACCGCCCGTTCCGCCGAGACGGTATCTCTAACGACGACAACACGCACGAGGAAAACGTCGAAATCGACGTTTCGCCGCCAATCATTCGACCATAATTACGAATTATCGAAGCAACAACATCCCCCCCCCCCCCCCCCATTAATCCTCGATCGTCTCTCAACAGCCGAAAAACATTCACTGTTTTATCGACCGACGATCAATCGATAAAAATAATTTTAAAAAATCTCCCATAAATAAAATCTTGTCCGCGTCGTCTCCAAAATACGGGAAAAAAAAGTCTCAAGGGCTTCCCCCGAACGCCGGCTGAGTGAAAAATCGCAAATCGCGTCGACCGACACAAAAAAAAAAAAATGGCAATCGATACAAATACGATCAACGACGGATTTCACGAAATATTGAATTATTTATAAAATTTCATTCACAATCCGATCGTTCTCGCGACGGTTTCGATTATCTCGCACACATATCAATTGATTTGCGTCGGCACCTGTGTGACCACTCAAACGCAATTGTTGCATCACCGAAGAGACGCGGAGATAGAGAAGTCGCTCGTTAAATCTATTAGCAGGGCGAACGAAGCTGATTCGTCCGAGACAGGGACCAGGTGTTCGGCACTTATGATAGTACGTCGTTTTTTTTTCTTATTCTCTTCCTATCTTTCTTTTTCGTTCCCGTCGAGGAGGCTCTCGTGAATTACCGAAAAATCGGGATGGTTTCAGTTTGACCCGTCCCAGTTTGACTCCGCAAGTTTGACAGATGAAAGTCATTCTCTCTCTCTCTCTCTCTCTCTCTCTTTGAACTTTGACACCCTAAGTTTGACAGAGAAAGAGCGACTCTCATCTGTTAAATTCGCAGAGTCAAACTGCGCTGGGTCAAACTGTGACGAGGCAGACTGAAACCATCTCGATTTTGAGAGGGACGGTTTCAGTCTGCCTCGCTATAGTTTGACTCGGTACAGTTTGACTCGGTACAGTTTGACCCGCCACAGTTTGACTCCGCGAGTTTGACAGACGAGAGTCACTTTCTCTCTCTCTTTTTGACATTTGACGCTCCCTCTGTGTTTGACAGAGAAAGAGTGACTCTTATCTGTCAACTTCGCGGAGTCAAACTGTACCGAGTCAAACTGAAACCATCCTAAAAAAGAGGCCGACGATCTTGTTAACAACGCAGAAGCGACGAAAAAAAAAAAACAAACACCCGTTATAATCTCGTAAATTATAATTTCGAGCTCTTTGCGAGTTTTAAATTTCATTTTTGAAAGAAAAACAATGTTTCACCGTTAGGAACGTGTCGAAGGCATTTCGTTTGTATAATTTCTCGTAAACGTTAACCGATCTATGAAATGTTTGAATAATTATTTATAATAGCGATCCCACGTCCCACGTGTATTCAAGTACGTATACTTAAGTCAACGATGCGCAAAAGCAATCGCTCTTGCGACGATCGGCCGTCGCGTCGTGTTTGTTATATTTATTTATTGTAGCATATTCATCAAATGTGATATTTATGTTTAACAGATGTATGTAAAACCCTAATCTTACCGTTCGTCTCACAGTCTCGCGGTAAAATTAATCCGAAGCAACGCTCGAATTACCCCAAAAACAAAAAAAAATGAAAAATAAATTAAGAAAATAATTACGAAATTCTGAGAAAAATTAAAATATTTCGGAAAAATTAATTCGGGGAATTATTGTGGCAGTCATTGTTGAAATCGAGAAATCTTGAGAGTTGAAAAATTTTAAAAAAATTGTAAATGTTGATAATTATCGTAACATGTGTTTGGAACGAAAAATTGCGTTTCGTGTTAGATCGATAAATTTTTTTTTTCTTCGGATACCCAAAAAATTACGAGTAGGACATTTTGACGAAGGCGTGATTTTTCGATCAACGACGAACACCGGAGGATTGACAATTTTGTCTCCCGTAGGCTAGTGAGGCTCGTGGACATGTATGCGAACCATTTACTATACCACTGTACATATGAAATAATAATAATAATAATTAACAATAATAATATTAATAACAATAATAATAAAAACTAATTTATTTAGATATGACGATTTTTGTTGTTGTAATTCTTACAAGAGGCATAGATTCGAGCCGCAGTGAAGAAAATTTTATTCTCAGACCTGGCCTGAAAAACGTCGATCAATGTGCAATATGCGTTGAAAAATATTAACAACGTCAACATGGTAAATTGGAATTTACGAAGGCTCGATATCTCACGATTCGAAGAACAAAACAAAATGAAATATCGTCGAATGAGTTATTTTTTCTTCTTCTCAAATGGTCTTCACGAGATTGGAAACTCGCAAATGTCGTCGAAAAATTAATTAAATCTTATCTCCACAATTCTCTCCATCTTTCGAGAAAACAAAAACATAAAAAAAAAAACAATAACAAAAATCTTTGAATAACAAAACAGAGAGCAAAAATCGCTGTAGTAATTTCCGGCTTGGAAATTTTCAATCGACTTTGCCAGACGTGAATCGATACGGGTGCATAGAATCCTCAACTTTGTCTCGTTAAAGATTATTGATTATAAACATGAAAAAAAAAAATACAACCTCGGTTTTTAAATGTTTGATCTACACACACACACACTCATGATGAACTCGTGGCGTCTTCGACTGGTTTAACGTTCGCGCCAGCTCGTCTCTGCATTTTCGCGAAAAAGCGATCGATAACGAGATTTCATCCGCGGTTATTTCTCTGTAGAAAACCGGTTCTCATCATAGCCACACCCGTTGGAAGACGCTACTGGCTATCCTATTTTTCTACATTTAATATTCGTGATTAGTGTATCCCGTAAATTTATCGTCACGCGATGTACGCGCGTTAATTAGATTTAAAAAAAAAAATCAATGAAAAAGAATTTGAAAAAAAAAAAAAACAGAAGTACAATGTCCTCGTCAACATCCACGTGAAGAACGGCTGTTGAGACCGGACGAAAAATCACGTTTCTTCGTGATTGTTTAGAAAAATAAATAAATAATTTGATCCTAATTCGTGCAGTATTATAGTGCGTTATACCTTCCCGTTTATTTTAATCTGTATGGCGTCATATCGTTATGTTGTCGTATGGAATCATTGACTATTCGACTATTCGATTATCATTGAGTATTTGAATAATTTGGGAAAAATTAAATTGATCGAAATGAATTTGTTTATTTTTTTATTTCGCTTTTATTAACCCTGTCAAGGATGAGCACTAAAATAATTATCCTAATCACGACAAAGTGATGAGGCTATTTTTATTCATTATTATTATTATTATTTAATTATTATTATTATTTTATTAATTGTATTATTAATTATATAAAAACTAATTAATTATGTTCTAACTACAGCCGTACATTTTTTTTCTTTTCCGAATCATCGGACATATTCTCTCGGAATATTAAAAAAATTTACATCCAAATCCTCCAATAACAAAAATTATCAAAAAATAATGAACCGAAGTTTCGGTCTATAAATATCTTACTCCATTACGTTGTTTTCCGAACGATTCAATCGTTTGCATAATCTTCGTCGGCCTTCTAAATTCAAATCCAAAATCTCCACGATGGTCACCTTCGTATTGGTCGCGATAAAGGAAAGAAACATATAAAAAAACGTTTATCAACAATTACCCGAGCGTAATAAAGCCGCAATAAGCCGTCGCATAAATATCACACAAATTTAATTATCGCGACATTTTTTTCTTCTTCATTCAACGCGATAATAGCAACATTATTTTTCCAAAGTTGAGGTGGAGAGTAGGTCATCGTCAATGCTAAATAAACGTTTCGGATCGCAGCGAAACGAACAAACGTCGATGAGACATCGACGGCTTGCGACACACCCGACGATAATTTGTGCTAAAAGTGGATTTAAGATTATTGTTATAACAAACAGAAATAACGTAGACGCGTCAAAACATCCGTGAAGGGGTAGTGATCTTGCAAAATAATGTCTATTTATACATTATTTTTTTTTAAATCCATGACAGTCACCGAATAAATCAAAAACCCAGCAAAACATTCGTAATATTCATGAAAAATTTATCTCAAATCTTCATCGACAAATTTTACACGTCGATAATAAAAACGCAATTAATTCCCAACCGTAACGCAAAAATTCGTACAAAAATATAATTCACACGTGCTTTCGGATACGTCTAGAAAAACAAATAGACGCCAGATAACGAATTCGTTATTTTTGTAACGCGATTCGATCGACGATACGGAGATCAAATGCTCGTCAATCGAAAATAGATCAATTCAGACTACCGGTTTCCCAAAATTCGACGAAGATCCGGGCGAATCGATAACGATAGCGCCATCCGCGTTCAAATCCGAGATCCGAGATCAAATGGCAATTCGATGTTCCAGAACACACGTGAAACAATCGTGGTTTGAAAAGAAGAAGAAAAAAAAAACATCGCGCATCACCTTAAAGAAAAGATGATCGGACTATAACTGATAGACAGGCTTGTTTTGCCACTTTGAAATTCCACCAACGTCCCTATACCGATATACAAATCGTACGGACGACGATTAGATTGATGAAAGCTGGGGAAAATAACGTTGGGGTAGGGATATGGAGGCTCATCCTTTTTTTTTTTTTTTTTTTTAATTTTTTTTTTAATTCTCGTCGTATTGGGGATTACAAATAAAAGCTAGATGACTCTATAACAGTCTTCTGCAACAGTGCACAGAGTTCAGTAGATCGTTTTAACTTGAGCGATACCTCGTAAAGCAGTTGTGACACCGTTTTATTATAATCCAAATCTAATTCGTCATGGCTCAATCAAAATCCACCGCGGTTCGTGCAATTTTACTCATCTTTCTCCGATTGACTGTGTATTTTGCTGTATTTGCAATATTGTAATTGCATTTTTAATTGCTGTATCTTTTTTTTTTTTTAAGTTTCGAAAGAAAATATTGTATTCGGGGTTTGTTTATTTTTATTGTTTTTTTTTTTTTTTGTAGTCTTCGCAATGGAATCTGAGATGGATTTGGGTTGCGATATTCGCATTTTCGATCGCAATCACGGCGAATGGCGTTCCGACGACGAGTTCCTTCGGTAAGACGGACGGAGCTACTGTCTTTGATCCGGCTGATGTGATCTGCACTGGCGAGGTATGTTTTTGTCTTTCGTCGATTGTCTTTTGAAAAAAATTTTGAAAAAAAGTGGGATAGACTTAAAACTTGCGAATGGATTCCGCGAAAAAACGAGAGTGCGAGATGGAATTTTGCAAATTAACCCCCGGAATTGGGATGAAATAATTGAATCGATTCTGAGTTAATTATAGAGGAAGATTCGTGGAATATCTTTAATTCTGGGGTGAGAGCGATTTGAAAATTTCAACTCGCAGCTTGTTGCCTGTATAAAATTCGCTCTCTACGATCAATCTTTACTGAATTTTATATCCATAGCACCCCTAGAAGTAGGATTTTTTCGCCTGCAGTGAATTATAGTTCGATCGGTCGAAGTTGACGTGGTTTGAAGCGATAACATCAATATTTTCGCAAAATTCGGAGTCCTATAAAATTTGATTCCTCCGACCGATCTTCACCGAATTTTCTACATAGTACAGTCAAACAATGTTCAATTCCTGTAGCTAATTCGGGTTCGATCGGTGAAAGCAGCCGTGAGGTAGAACGTAACGTAAATTTTTCGAAAAATTCACAATCCTATAAAATCTGAACTTCTCGATGGATTCGTCTCAATTGCGATAACAACCAACCTTGGGTACAAAATCAATTCAGAAAGAACTATTCGGACGAATATCTCAAAATATGCCATCGCTGTCGTGTAAACGTCTTTTTTTTTTTTGGTAATTTGAAAACGACATAAAATCCAAGCCTCAGCTTCAATCATGACGAAAATTATAGTCAATGAAGAGATTACAGAGCTTCACGTGTTTGCAAAATTTGGGGGCTGCAGCTAAAACCGTTCTCGAGTTATACACGTTAGAATTTTGCGAGGCCATTACAGAAACGCACACCCATACATACGGAAACTTTCTCCAAATGGATTTTCTCGACGTTTTAGCACATTTCGAACGTAGAACGACATGAAGACATCGAATAAAATAAACTTTTTACCATAAGCCAGCTTTCTCTATGAAAAAGTAAAACGAAAAACTAATTTTTATTTTTAAAATTATGGTTTTTTTTTTAAATGTTTCAGACGACAAAATTATGTCAACGCTGCGCCAAGAAAACCAAGAGCGCCGTAGTTTATCCATGGTGCTGCGCCGATTACGAGGGAGTTCGAGAATGGTGCACTCATTATTTGTATTTTGGTCTGCCATGATTGAAGATAAAGATTTGTCTTTCTTTCGTCTCTCTATCTCTCGGTCTTTTGTCTTTTTCTTCTAATTATTCGACGACTCTACCCTGATCTCACACCCCCTCCTCCCTCCCACCCGCAGTATTAATCATTTTTCCGTAGCCTTATACGTTTTATCGAAAGAAATTTATTGAAAGAAAAAAAAATTGCGAGATGAATTGCGTATTTACGAACCGCGAA
Source organism: Sussaba pulchella (assembly GCA_963971145.1). Classification (NCBI taxonomy): domain Eukaryota; kingdom Metazoa; phylum Arthropoda; class Insecta; order Hymenoptera; family Ichneumonidae; genus Sussaba; species Sussaba pulchella. Next base: position 3,412,271 of record OZ020173.1, read on the forward strand.
ATCGTCGCTCGAACGATTCGACGGTACCGAGAAGAATTTTTTATGGAGATTCCGTCCGCGTGAGGCAGTTGCAGGAGCAGCTGCAGCCGCCGCCGCAGCAGCAGCGGTAATAAAAACGACTGACCCTCAATTTCTCGTAAGTATTTTTGATTTATTTTCGCCGGTGCTTGGATAAGAAAAAAAAAGGCGAATACGTCTGTATGAGTAGCCGATAAAATTTGTAAAAACTATGAAGGATAATCGAAAAATAATAATGATAACAGAATAATGACGATAATTCGTTTTTTAATTCCATCACGTTTTCTCTATGGACTTCTCTAAGACCCTGAATTTCTCGTATTTTCGGTTTCTTTTCACCAGTGACTGGTTAAGGGAAAATAAACGCGAATACGTTTGCATTAATCACCAATTAAATTTGCAAAAACTATAAAACATAATCGGAAAAAAAATAATGATAATAACAGATTAATGATGATAATTAGTTTTTCACAATTTCATCACTTTTTCACGTGATTTTCCATTGGAATCGTGAAGTTTCTCGACATTGGACTCGATCGTGCATCGGACGAAGTTTATTGCGCTAGGACATCACCCGCACATCGATGTCTCGTCATTGATAAAAAAAAAATATAAATATATATATATATATATTTATATTACCTAACGTTAGAATCCGGAACTAGCCGTGGATAGAATCTGATCCAATTAACGATCGAGTAATCTCCGGATTTCGCGCGAGCCCCGGCACCCGACCCCCGGCCACGATAACCGTCGATCCAAAGTCTGAGTGTCGTCTGCGGTCTGTCACATCTCGATTCTTCGACTTTATCGTACTCACGAATGTATTCAATTTGTGGGATTCGATAATTTCTCGGCTATTGATTACACGCGTATTTTCAAATCGATCATTCGAAGCCCACGTGAAACGGTATCATCGTCGTTCGTTGCGTCTCGCAACGATTTCTTTGGGATATTGGAAAATTTATTGTACGAACCGGCGTAGGTTCAACGCGAAAAACGACGATTATTCAATCGAAAAATCGAATTTTCCATTTCTTATTTTCTTTGTGTTATAATGATAATAATAAATAATAATAATAATAATAAATAATAATAATAATAATAACAATAACAATAATAATAATAATAATAATAATAATAATAATAATAATAATAATAATAATAATAATAATAATAATAATAATAATAATAATAATAATAATAATAATAATAATAATAATAATAATAATAATAATAATAATAATAATAATAATGATAATGATAATGATAATGATAATGATAATAATAATAATAATAACAATAATGATAATAATGATTATTATTATAATATAATCCTATTATTATTATTAGTATCATTATTATTATTATATAATTATAATTATGATTATTATTAGTATTATTATTATATAATTAATATTTCCGTATTATAATATAATAATTATTATTATTATTATCAATATTAATATAATAATAATAATAATTATTATTATTATTATCAATATTAATAATATTATTATTAGTATTATTATCCCACAAAGAAAATGAAAAATAAAAAATTCAATTCTTTGATTGTATAATCGTCGTTATCCGCCTTGAACCTATAATAATTCATGGTTATCATCAAGTCATAATAATAATATAATAACTATAATTATAAGCAATCAAATTATTATTATTATTATTATTATTATTCCGCGAGAAGCGAAGATTATTCAATCGAAGAATCGGATTTCCTTCATGGAATGTCTAATAATAACAATTATTATCATAACCATTACTTCCTTTCGTTATCTCGAAGAAAATTCCGCTTCGAGTTTCTCGTATCTCAACAATTCCGCGGTGCTCACGGAAGGCACGAGGTTTCGCGACGATTCCAAAAAATCTCGCAATTCCACGACAACGCCGTTTTTGTAAGTCGTTCGGCGAACTTCGTCGCGAATTTCGTCGTCGTCGATCGTCTCGAGATCCCGAAGGTTGCGCCTGACCGCGAGAAGCCACGCGTCCGAACAAATGGCGTGAAGATCGGCGCCTGTCAAATTTTCCGGCAAATTCGCGACCAAACGTTCGAGCTCTTCGCCCGATTCTTTCATTTTGAAACGTCGCGTGACCGCGCGTAATACGCTCAATTGACTATCGCGATCGGCGTAAATTCCAACGTAGAGCATTTTGTCGAATCTACCGGGTCGCAACAGCGCCGAATCGATGAGATCCGGACGATTGGTCGCGCCGATGATGAAAATGTTGCCCGCACTTTCGAGACCGTCCATTTCCGCGAGTAGTTGGGAAACAACGCGATCCATTACGCCACCGCTGTCCCCGCTGCGGCCGCGATTTGGAGCAAGAGAGTCCAATTCGTCGAAGAATATAACGCAAGGAGCCGCTGATCGGGCTCTCTCGAACACTGCAATTCGATATTACAAAGAATTATTATTATTATTCATTGGTAATTAATTGTCATTGACATCGAGATAATTACAATATCAACGGATACGAATAATCGATAAGTATGATGATATTATTGATAGTGAGAATAAGAATATATAATATAATGATTAATAATAATGATAATAATGATGATGATGATAATAATAATAATAATAATAATAATAATAATAATAAGAAATAATAATAATAATAATAATAATAATAATAATAATAATAATAATAATAAGAAATAATAACAATAATAATAATAATAATAATAATAATAATAATAATAATAATAATAATAATAATAATAATAACAATAATAATAATAACAATAATAATAATAATAATAATAATAATAATAATAATAATAATAATAATAATAATAATAATAATAATAACAATAATAATAATAATAATAATAATAATAATAATAATAATAATAATAATAATAATAATAATAATAATAATAATAATAATAATAATAATAACAATAACAATAATAATAATAATAATAATAATAATAATAATAATAATAATAATAATAATAATAATAATAATAATAATAATAATAATAATAATAATAATAATAATAATAATAATAATAATAATAATAATAATAATAATAATAATAATAATAATAATATATATCGTGCTAATTATTGTCGATTGATTGACCATTAAAATAGTTTATTATCATTATCATTATAATTAACAAAATAACTGATTCATCACTTCGTGTTGGTTAAAGATCATTAAACTTCAAATTTTCGTTTTTTTTCCTTCGGCCAAAAATATTTTGTAAACCCAATTTTTGTCAACCCGCTTCGCACGGGATCTTCGGTTCAATCGTACCTTGTCTTATATTCTTCTCGCTCTGTCCGACGTACATATTGAGCAATTCGGGTCCTTTGACCGACATGAAGTGAAGCTGACACTCGGTGGCAACGGCTTTGGCCAGAAGAGTTTTTCCGGTACCCGGAGGACCGTATAGCAAAAGACCCGATCGTCCGAGATTCATTCCCGTTATCATGGGCAATTCGATCCGTCGTTTTATCTCGTGTTTGAGATTGGCCAAGCCACCTATGTCTTCCCAATGGACTTTGGGTATTCGAGGAGCTCCGACTCGGTCGGAAAATTGCGCTTGCATGTGTTCTGTCCGTAAAAATAAATAAATAAATAAATAAATAAATAAATAAATAAATAAATAAATAAATAAATAAATAAATAAATAAATAAATAAATAAATAAATAAATAGATAAATATATAAATTAATTAATAAATAAACAAATGAATAAATAATTAAACAAATAGATAAATAAATAAATAAATAGATAGATAAATAAATAAATAAATAAATAAATAAATAAATAAATAAATAAATAAATAAATAAATAAATGAATAAACAAATAAATAAATAAAGGTAACAATATCTATTAGATATCTTGAAATTAGGAGTGAAAGTCCGGACGACCATGACCTACCGCAAGCTTCGACGAAATGGTTGTGCGTCAACGAGAGAGAAACGTTTTCGGCTGACGAAGATCGATAGGCAATCGTAGCCGCTTGTGTCACTAACGCATCGAGATCCGCCAAACCGAAGTCCGAGGCCAATCCGGCTATCTTCGTTAGATCGACCTCGTAACGAAGTCCCTTCGTTTCCATAAACCACGATAGCGTTTTTGATCTTTGAACCTGGTTCAAATTTTCGATGCATATTGTTTCGACGAAGAGACGTTCCACATTGGCTTCGAGATCGTCGTTCTCCAACGTTGCGATAACGATAAGTCGTTGGGATGATATCGGTTCGATCGATCTTTCGAGCTCACGGGCGAAAGCGGATACGAGCCTATCGTCGTTCTGACCCTCCGAATTTTTCCCGTAAATCTGAAGTTTCGGGGGATTAGATTGGGATCAATCGAGTTTTTTCGATTGGAATTTGGACCAGGAAAAATTACAATCGGCTCATTTGTATTTATTTAGGTTATTCAAGTTATTTAGGATATTCAGGTTAGTTTTCTGGGATCATTTTTATTTATTTGAGATCGCAATGGGCAGCGTAATTGGGGGAACGTTAGGGTGTGTTATAAATTTTCCGGGTTTTTTGTATTTTTTTATTTTGCCGCGATTTTCTCATTTGTTGGGTAGAGTATGTATATACGCATTCGCAAGTTTTTTTCTTGCTCTATAAATGTATTTGCTTCGATTTTTTGAATCAATTGATTTTGATCAATTTTAAGGCTTTTGAAATGTACGTTCCGGGAGAAAAAAAAATTCATTTGAAATTTAAACTTGGAAATATGGCAAATTTTTTCAGTTGATGGAAAAATCGAGCTCAAACGTAGGAAATGACTTATTAAAATTACCTGAATATTGCTTAGTCTGAGAATGCAGGGAACGCAATTTCTCGCGTTTTGCAGAACAATTCGAAGTTTCGCTTCCGTTTGAGGAGCCGAGAGAGTTTGTATCTCCGCAAAGTCGACGTTCAACAAGTGAAAACCATTTCTTTTCGCCAGTGATTGAACAAGCTTGAACTTTCCGCTTCCCGGCGCGCCACTTACGAGAAAAACCGGCCTGATCTTCATTTGGATATCTTAAATAGAAAAAAAAGATGTCTATTGAAAAATTCAGCTTAAATCAGTCGCGCAGCTACAAATTTATTGCGACTGTATTTTTACCTTTCTGCATAAACGGTGCTAGGCAAGCTTGAAGCGCTTCCATCGGTTTTTCCAACGAGGGTGGAAAATTGGTGACTTTGCACATGTCGATTCGCTCCTGGAGAGTCGTATCAATTTCCACGTCGATCGTTTCCACAAATTCTTGTGGGACGTAAGCGTGGATATTATTTTCCTGCACCAAACTCGTCTCTCCCTTGACGACGTAACAAAATTTACCCGTCGCTCGAATCAGCCCTTCTCGTTTCACTCTCAAAGAATTCGTTCTAAAATAGATTTTACCGAGGCTTCGATTGGCCGACAGGTAAAAATAATCCGGAGCATATTCCTTCGGATCGATTCCGAACAAATCTCTGGCTTTTAAATATCGAGGTACTCTGAAGTAAGTTTCCAAAAGACAATTTATCATATCGTTCGGACAATCTACGGGACTGCGAATCAACGATATCCTCGCTTCCGCTGCCCATTGCGCATCTTCCTCGCATCCTGGCACTGAAAATTATACCAAACGAAACGACATCGCGTTCAACGCAAGTGCAAAAGTCTTATACTTGCAAAGTTTGGTGGGAGGCGTCGATTTTTGTATGTCGGTGACAAGACGCAAGTTGAAACTTGCTAATTGCTTCCTCGCAATTCGAGATATTGTACGAATCTTCCTTTATTAAGCCAGAGTTGATATAAATACTTCATCGTATAAAGATATTCGTACAGTATCTTAATTTCCAAGAAACCAATTTGCAATTTTTCCATTCTTTATGGAAACAGAACTTCCTCGAAGAACCAAAAATAGTAATTCTTACAATCCTTTGCAGCTCTCGTAACAAATATTTCCATACTCACTTACAAAGTACAAAGATTCGTCCAGCGGATGGCCCAACGTGTTTTCCAGATTGAATCGCATAGTCTCCGATACGACAATTTTGTCCTCTTCGCAATCGTCGTAGGGCACGATGCGAACCTTGTACTTACGATGCGTCAGCTTTGAACATAAGACGCACCACGAATCTCCGACTCGTTCCGTACCCTGCGCTTTGCCCAAGGCGCATGCTTGGTAATCGACGTAATTTTTTGAATTTTTTACGACTATTTCAACCAACTTTGCGTGAATTTTGTCGGGTATGGACTGAATCCGAGTCTGCCTGGACGATAAATCTTTAAGCCTGTGCCGAGCGTATCTCATAAATAACCAAACGAAGGTGTAATAAGAATTGTTACGTAAAAATGTCGTCGCCAGCGAAAGTACGAGAACAAGATTACTCGCGTTGTTCTTCATTTCGACGATTCAATGTGTATTTTTGGTAAAATTATGATAATGAAGAGGATATGAGATTCGGTGCAATCTTTGGACTTTGAAAAACAAACGATTGTGAGGTTATGTTACGCAGATGCGCGGGCGCGGGTAGGTCTCGAAATCCCGAATCTCATTCGGCCGAAAACCATCTTCACGCGGTACAACGGTACAACGCGTGAAGCGAGCTACGCCACTATATCTATATATACGTTTTCGGCAGAATGAGATTCGGGAGTTCGAGACCTACCCGCGGGCGCAGCTCTGCGCAGCTGGTTAACGCGCTTTTTGGAGTAATTTTGATCTGTACTTTGGATAGTTCGGATACTTGAAGGACATTGAGCCTAAATGTCAACAGAGACTACCTAATGATGGTTTTTTATTCGATGTACTCAGTAAGTTCAGCAAAGAGTGCAAAAACTTACATGCAGTAAACAACGCTGAGGGATAGGCAATCCGGTGTGCACGACTGTCTCACCGGTTGTCGATTTCCAAAAGAAAGTAACTAATCTAAAACAGACTTCTAGTATGAAAAATTTGGCAAGTGTGTTCATCCGGATATCTTGAAAATGGCATATGATCGACAATTCTGAATAGTTTCAAAAGGCGAAGGAGTTTTATTTAATTCCTTAATTTTAATTACTTTCTAAAGGTTTTCTTCCTCCCTCCGGGTATAATTCTTTCAACGACTCGTTTAATCTTGAATCTGGACGACACTTGTGTCTGCGACCCACTATTCTCCACCGGTGATTAAAAAAAATGTATCATTATCATGCTCGTCCATCGTGAAAAGCAAATAACTTTAGCAGCCGGTTTTACACGCTCGAACAGTTTCTTACTCAAATACTGCCGATGGAAAAAGAATCATTAAATCTTTTATGACTTATGGTTTGAATAATTACGTATTATCGTATACCACGCGACGACGCGATGATAAAAACCATATTTTTAGGCGGTCCACAACGACAGAAAAAAAGGTGACTCTTGTTGGCTTTTTAACTATCCGCGTTAAGAATCATGCATGTTGAATACACGAATTGAGGTCAGCAATTAGCCTGTGTAGTCCGAGTGTAATAAATTTTTGAGTATTAAATAGAGTATTAAATTTAGACAGGTTTTTGTAAATAGAATCGCTTATTTTATGGGCCATTGCCCCTTAACCGGCCGTTGCGATAATTCACCCGAAACCGTACGAATCAATCAAGGACATTCGAAATCACTATTATAAAAGCTCCGTGGGTTCGTTATTTTCGCACTTTCGCTACAACTCTCGAGTAGTTGCTCTCACAAAAAATTCAATTTCGCGTATTTTTACAACGCTGAGAATAATCTTCTGCACTGCGGACAAAATGCGTATACGTGAGTAAAAGAAGATTCATCATAGATTATTCTCTGCGTTTCTCGTATTCGTGTTTCACATTCTAGTAGTTTTATTTTTGTAAACGGACCGAAATTTTATTGATATCTTGATCCGGTGTTCGGTTACGGTTGAGTCATCTTCCGGTACCTTTACCGAGCGAAATAATTCGTCCCTCTTCGATAGATTACCGGGAACTTCTCCACAAGAACATTTTTCCTAAACGAGTTCTCTCATCTTTGTAGAATTATTTTGCCTATCCGAAGCCTAGCCGGATGCTTCTATTTTTATTTTACCTCCAACGGGTCCTCCCGGGGCTAAGTAACCCCGTTTGTATCCAAGGGGATAAATCCTTTCCATCGGCGAAATAAAAACTTACATATAGACAATTCTCTTTGTCTTATAATAACGAAACAAAAATCGTGTACGTCACGGTTTATTTTCTTGGAGTTAAAGCAGTGAAAAACTCGTTTAAACAAAAAAAGAAATTTGAGATATTTGCTCAGGAGAGTAGGAAGAATCCGAACTGGGGGGACATTTGGCCCCCGGAGGATCAGTCTAGGTTCAACAATGGAAGTTCAATAGACAAATATGAAGTGTATAAAACGAAAGACATCATTATGGGAAACCGACGACTGTAAAACAATAACCAATGCCAGTTAAATAAAGTCCCCAGCTGAAGCGTTATCTACCCTCGAATCAACTTCCAATTTATTTTATTCTGCTAGTTCCATTATTCGTCCTGGTTGCGTGGTACGCGGATAATGTCGAGCCTGTAGCAGGTGAGCTGTACAGACGTCCAGCGAAGAACTACAAAGAGAGCGTCGCCATATTCGCTAAAGAATCCTTCAAAGTAATAAATCGATCGGCTTAATTTCCATTATAAAACATATATTTCAACAAAAAGCCCGAAACGAGAAAGAACAAAGGAGTCATGTCTTCGCCGTTTCCAGGTCATTGCGCAAAATAGAACCGGCAATTTTATCTATTCGCCCTTCGGTGCTTCGACTTTACTGACAATGGCGGCTTTCGCGGCCGATAATCGAACCGCGCGTGAAACTCGCGCGAGTCTCGCACTTCCGCGCGACGACGTCGAAACGTCGAAGGAAATTATGACAATCCTGAACAATCTAAACGTGAGTCTCTGTCGGAACAACAATGATCAATTATGCTGTCCCGAGTGACCGACGAGAGATCAAAATTTGACAACCCTGTATCGCGTTGTTCACAGAGGATTCAAGCTCATGAGGTGCGAGTGACGAGCAAGATATTTTCTCCCGAACTTTACCAACCCAAACAGGATTTTATTCACATGACCGAATGGATATTTAAGTCGAGATTCCAGGAAGTCGACTTCTACAGGCTGTATTCTGCCATTCGTGATATCAACGACTGGTCCAGTGCACAGACGGACGGTCAAGTAAAGGAGATCATCGATTCAAGTAATTTTTCTATATTAAAACCTAATCAATTGAATTGATTTTGCTTCCTACTCCTCCATAAACGACGTTGCGTGACATTTTTGATAAAGGTCGAAGGTAGATATTAGAGTGGTTCTTATATGGGGCTTAGACGAATTTCGACCCGCTCCTCCCTTCTCAGTCTGGCTCCTGATGATTAAAGACAAAGTTTCCTAGATTGCTAGCCCACCATCTTTGATATTGGCTATTACCAGGAGGGGTCATTTTTCCCCTTTGGAAAACACAGGATTTTTTACTCTTTAGGTAATAAGCTTGCTGGGTGTCTTGAAATCTCCTTAGAATACAATACAATTTTTCCCTAATTTTTGAAAATTTTTATTTAAAAAAAAAACAAATTGAGTCCCGAGACTGGCAGTTCTGGGGATTTTATCTCTGATTTTATTTCGACACAGGTCTCATTCACAAGCAGACCGAACTACTTCTTCTCACTGCTGGCTACGTTGAGAGCAAATGGAAGTTGCCATTCAAATCACATCGGACAATGCTGAGCTCTTTCTATGTTAATAACGACAAGGTCTGGACTATATCGACTATGTCCGTTTCTGGGTACTTCCGCAGTGGCGAGCTGAATGGGTTTGATGCGAGTTTCGTCGAACTTCCGTTTGCGGTGAGTACGACGTTGTGAATAATAATAATAATAAAAATAATAATAATAATTGAGGAGGGTTTTAATTTTTACTGCCGACATTTTGTTTCAGGATACACCGCCCGGCGGTGCCGTGAGCATGTACATAATTCTTCCCAATGACAGAAATGGTCTTCCTAATTTGTTAAAACACTTTCACGAGATCGACATGTTCACACTCATGGGTGCTACCAGTCGTTCCATCAACGTTTATCTGCCAAAATTCAAGTTCGCGAGCTCGCTGTCGCTTCGCGAGCCACTCGAAACCGTAAGCGCCGAAACTCGGACGATCTATTTTTCCCCGAAAACAAAAAAAAAATGATAGAAAAATCTTTCAGTAAGCCATTATCGCGTCCCCGTAATTCACGATTGAATTATTATTATAATTATTTCCGCAGTTGGGTTTTCAAAATATGTTTTCACTCGGAGCGAATTTTAGTGGAATTACCGATAACTGCCTTCTATATGTCAGCAATGTTATCCAAAAAATTCAAATCAATGTTCACGAAGATGATAACCCGACCGATTTTTATTCCGGTAAGTTTGCGGAAGCTTTCACTTCGGTTCGATTGAAGATATGTATTCGGTATTCGATATCGGTACGGAACAAAATCGAGATTATCAATAGCTTGATTTTCTTTCAGGATTAGATCCGAGACATCGGGAATTCCTGGAAGAGTTCCGCGTGGATCATCCCTTCGTTTGCGTAATCATGAAGCCCGACGGAATCCCTCTTTTCATCGCCGTCGTCAATGAGCCTGAGTAGATATATTGAATTATGATAAAATGCTATGATAAAATTAGGAGGAGAAGTAAACGCTTATCCCATTAATATTTTACTTCTTCCAAAACATTCGAAAGCTTGCTTTTGTTAGGAGAAATAGCTTACAGATTTTTTTAACAAATTCACAAACACGGCAACAGCATAAAAAATCGATCGTTTCCGTAATTCGTCTTTTATTAAAAAAATAATATACGGTTGTTCTTAAACTTTGGAGTGACTGATTCTCATAACGCTTCAGAGCAATTGCATATTTTTTTCTGCAATACTTTGCTGTATTTTTGCCTGAAGATAACGATTAATTTCCCTGCTAACCCAACTTCAAACAGTTCGTCATCATTTTTTTGTTTAATGCAAGCGAAATTCTAAAATTATACGATGATGACATAGTGCACGATCGATTTTTAGGAGTGTGAGTTGAACACTCGTATCTGGACTAAATTAACTTGACTACCACGAGTCAAATGAAACTGCTCTGTTACCAGGTACCGTCGAAAGTTCAAAGGGTACAGGAGGCCATTTGATGGACAGTGGACTTGGCCACTCGTTTGAGAGGACTTGTCAATAAATCCTGGTTCCAATAAAATCAATCTTCATTGGTACACGATAACGGCACTTCAGCCTGGGTCTTGTTTTTGAAAAAGACCTCTCCTAGACAGACATTTTGCGTCAAGTTGCGGAAAACGGTTCATTCTACGACATGGATTCATGCCCAAGAATGCTGCCATCTGCGTCCACATTAAGCTGTTTTTTTAAGGGATCTCATTTTGTAGTTCGTCCCGGTATTTTGGTGTAGGATGGCAAAAAGGTGTGATTAAATGATGACAGAAGAATTCAGGCACGTTATTGTAGTATCAAAACAGCATGTTCACGGTAGGCTAAGTTGCCAGATTGCGAGAGAAATGCGTCACGCTGTCGGGTTGTTACGTTGCGGGGTATGCTGGGATATGATACGTTCGATGTCTACAGAGTAATAGTATATTACGATACAAGGGCGAAAATATTTTTTCTGACGAATGTGAGTTTGTAGCACGAGCCGAAGGCGAGTGCTGCAATCACACGAGTCAAGAAAAGGTTTTTCGCACGAGTATAGTATACATTTTTATTGCACGAGGTGTGTAAATGCGATTTGACGCGAACGAAGTGAGCGGAAAAATCGCATCTTACGCACGGCGTGTCATAAATGAGCTTTTCCAAAGCCGTGACATTTCTGCGAGAAACTCCGTGCTGTCAACAGACCGTGCCGTAAAAATGCCGCCAGAATTGCGTATTAGCGTGTCGCTAGTGTGGTGCAAATATGATGTTACAAAAGTCAGCATTGCTGCAGGTAGTCCGCCATTTTGTCGTGCTTCATTTGTGCGATTTGTGCAGCGATCTTACGGAATTTATGTAACGTAAAATTGTTGGTAGATCAACTTTCCTGCTTGGTAAAATTATTGCATAAAGAACAATCCTGTGCCGTTAGATATATAGCTTAGTGCAGACGCAGCTGCCTCAATTTTAGCGCCAAGACTTGGTGACAACTCGTCGCTACTCTGCTGTCATTCATATTTGGACATCGCGTCTGTCTATCGGGGCTGACTCAGTGTCCTTGTGCCGTTTTCATAAGCTTTGACATACGCCATACGCCACAGAAAAGCGCTTTGCTTTGTCCTTATTGTCCAGTCATAGTTGGGACTGGATTGTCACCTTCGTTGGTGACAATGGAAACTCTACTTAGAGGGCAGTTGGCAAAATGCCAACTGATGTGATTTCTATTTCTAACTACGATATCTAACTGTGAATATTATTTGTAATTATAGTAAAAAAATTACAAAGAATCATAATAAAATCTAAATATACTAACGTTATTGATCGTATTTGAATTTAGCAATTAGAGCAGATGTGTCGCTCGCGGCGCTAATGTCCCCACCGATAAGCGTCCCCATGGCGAGGATCAGCGCCCTCGATGAGTTCCGTGGCCAAAATTGGAACTGTACAAAAAGTTCCTCAAGTTCAGTCGTATAAACAAAAAACGAGGATAGCAGAATTATGTGAAAAATAAAACACTCTCCACTTCATCTTTGCTTCATTCTATCACTTTATTTATCATTCTTAAGGTTGCAGGTAATACAAGCAGCTTTTTTCTTTCCTTCTTCTATAACGCAGATAATGTGTTCCAAAATTGAAAATTCGTCTTTCGATTGCGTCACCCCCATTCCGTAAACGATATGAATCGTCTCATTGGTCCATGCTCAATCACCATCTAAAATCTAGGGAATACATTCTTCCCGGATAAATTCTACCCAAGCTTCAACGCACAACGGTGTAGATGCGTTGACAACCACTGCGATTCGCCATAGTCGTAGTCCCCGCAAGTTTTGGGACATTTTTCGGACCAATCTCTCTGTTGCTATAGTAACATAGGAACGAATTGTTCCTAAATCTAGCAGCTGTAAGATCCAGTTTATTCGCTATTCACTGGGTTCCTTGTATTCCCGAGTTATCCTCGATTATCGTTGATCGAGAACACATTGATAATACAAGACCGTCGTTGATTACAATTTCGCAAAATACACGTCGAAACGCATGCCTCGGTGCAGTAGTTTGATTGACCATTCGAGACATCGTCGTAAGTTCGGACGATCGTAAACCGACGTTTGAAAATATACCACTGTAGCAGAAGACAGTTAAAACCGTTGATCGCTTGATAGCCGTTAATAAAGTTCGACATAACCTATAAATTCAATAGCGTCCCTGTTGCAATTGTTCCGACCGCAATTCAACACGTTCGAAGCTACATCGATCGTCGCTCACATACCGAGATATTATGAGAAATTGCGGTGAGTCAGGACGTTTTGAACGTAATAATCCGAAATTTCCGTTGCGAAAGCGATTAATTCATGCGACTATGCGACGCTCCTGGCACGGCTTGACCGAATCAGCTCCGAATCTTCTTGCAAACCTTGATATTCACAATGAACTGTGCTATAGCGATTTTCGCAGGTGTTTCATTGTTGATTCTCGCATTTGAGTCGTTATTTCAATTTTTTTCTTAAAATTTTACTTGAAAATCGAAATATTCGCCCCAAATCCTATTTGCCGACAGAGTGTGTGAAAATTGAAAATGTATTCGTGAAATAGGAAAAATTCGCGACAAATGAAATTGGAAAATATGAATATTTTTTTAGACAAGATAATTTGATCGACAAGACGTTATTGAGACATGGATCCGGCGACTGTGATCGCTCTGTGCAAAGAGAACATACAGCCGTTGCGGCATGGCCGTAACGCGACCCAGCTGGGAACGGCTCTGCGAGCCCAGGAGGACACCGAAGCTCAACAAATGCTGGCGCAGGAGAAACAGTAAGAATCGAGCCGCCTTTATGTTTTTGATTTTTCGGGAACGATGAGACGGATGGGAACGATTGTTGTTGTTGCGTTTAGAATGTACGAGGATGCGATAAGGGATTACAACGGCGACGATCCTCTGGAAAATTGGTACGAATATATATTGTGGATGGAGCAGAGCTATCCGAAGAGCGGTCACGAGTCTCACATTTGCAAGGTGCTGCAGCAGTGCTTGGCTACTTTCGAGAAGGATACCAAATATTCTCAGGACCGCAGATACATCAGGCTGTGGATTAATTACGTGAGTTCAATGTTTAAGGATATCGCAATGTCGCGTGGATGATTATCGAAGCATGACGCTTCATTGGGGCGTCCCTTGAGATGATCGTTTTGATATTTTACAACTCTTGTACTCTAGTAGATTCAAGGTGTATAAAAAAAATATTGGGATAGGATCGGAGACCCGCAGACGCTGTTGAGGTGCGCCTCTAAGCGATTGAAATTTCCCATTAGGGGCACACCTTAACGGTGTTGTACAGATCTCTAATTTCACCCCCATTTTTTCTTACATACCTCAAATTGTACCGGGGAGAGGCAATTTATTTATTCCAAAACAACTTCATCAAAAGGCACCCTATTTTGCATCTCGACGCGCAATTAGTTGAAAAAAAAAATTAAAACCCCCCGAATACGCGCTATAACTTTGCACAAGCGTAATTATCCGGGTAAATCGATTGAAAAATTGAACAATGATTACAGATAAGCCTACAGAAAAATCCTCTGGAGTTGTATCAGCTTCTCTATAACAATGGAATCGGTACAATGGTCGCGGACATGTACAGAGCGTGGGCCTTCGAATTGGAGCAGATAGAGGATTACAAGAGAGCCGATCAGGTGTACTTAATGGGAATGTCGTCGATGGCCGAACCGCGAGAGGAGCTGGATTACGCTCACAAGTAATTTTCTAATTTACTAATTTGACAGTTCTGACAGTCATTTTTCTTCATTTTTCTGTTCTGAATTTGACTCTGGAATATTTTTGGGAACTGAAGAACTTCCTTCGGTTTCCAAAAAAAAATTCAACAAATTCTATGAAATTTATTATTTTTTATTTATTTATTTTCTCGGGTTTATTCATATTTATTCATTGACTTTCATTTTTCTTTTGTATGAAAAAAAAAAAAAAAAAAAAAGAAACTTTCAACTGGCGATCGGCCGACGTATGCTCGGACACAACGACGGTGGCAGCGAAATCCCGCTGTCGGAACAGAGACAAGCTTTCAGCTCGTTAAGAGCGATAAAAGCGGGCAAACGAGTAACGAGCATGCGAACCGGACATCGGGTTCGCGAATATTTACCGGGAACCGTTCAACAAACCGGTCCACCTAATCACGCGGCGAGATCCAACTCGAGAATACAAATCTATCAAGTAATTTAACCCAAAACGATGAGAAATTTGATAATGACGTTTTATAAATTTGCGCCAAATCGAGGGTTATAATTTTCGTTGTAATTTTAAGGACGAACATGCAGCCGTGGATTCGAAGAGCGCGAGTATATTGGATCACGTACCGATCGAGGAATCGATACACAAAGAAAATTCCATTAAACCAGGACCGTGGAGCAATGCTTCGAGAAAAAATCCTCTCATGTCTGCCAGCGTCAAGCCGGCTTTTAAAGGTAATTTTGGTTGACCGATTGGATCGATCGGTTGACTGACATTTCGTCAATGACTGTACAACTGTTTCAACTGTTCAAGACGATACTCCTCATTACTTCAATTAATTTTTCCACAATTACTCAGTCGATTCATTCGAAACTAAGCACAATCCAATCAGTCGATCCTTAATCTTGATGATATAATTTTTTCAGAATTTACAGCGATTGAGTTCCATTTGTTTTTCAACCATTAACGTCTGCAAAAACTGTTTTCCCATAAGTGGGCGTGTTAAATTCATAAATTTATAACTACAAAATCATGCAGTGGAAAATTCTGAAATAATTCGTGTATCATCATTCCATCGAGAATTATCATTACTCAAATTTTCGAGAATTTAGAACGATTTTTTAACATACATCCGGTAAAGAATTTAAGTCTCGTGCTTTCGAAAGCTTTCCTCGGTTTGCCGTCGATCGTCCACGATTCGGCTCCGGTTTCGCGGCGATTCGGACAACGTCGCACGTCGTTCTCTTATCTATGCAAATTCGCGATTTCAATTTCGCATGGTGAGCAATCGTGACCCGTATGCATACGAAACCATTGATATTTTCAGTTCACGAAGATCGACCGGACGACGGTTACGACTGGGATCACGTACGATTGTTTCCCAATCACGTGCCCTTCTTCGACGGTAGTTTGTACACCGAGTACGGGATGATACCCGTGTGCGTGCCGGACGCACCGGTAAGCGACTTCACGATGAAGCCTCATTATCCCAAAGATTTAGTTTACGCCAATAAAAATGATCGTAGCATGGAAGAAATCCGAGCCGAACGTTATTTACAAAGGTACGTTGATTTAAAAAATTTTAAACGTTGTACAACGAAAAAACTTTGTTCTATTTTGTCGTACAGATATTTTTGATCGTTGAAAATAATTCGATCAAAATGGGAATTAAATATAGCTTAATATAGCTGCGATAGGGTTATTTTATTATTTTTTTTTTTTTTTTTGGTTTTTCACGTGCGAATATGTCAAATTGTTGTGAGAAATATTTTTTTAGATGCCAATTGATTATTTTGCTTGAAAATTATATCTCTACTTGTTTTTTTCGTGCAGAAAAAAAATTGCTGAAGGAAATCTTTCGAGCTGCGAACTGAATATCTCTAAAAAATTCAATTATTTTTTTTTGTTTCTTTCTCGTGCGGATATTTCTGATAGATGAAAAATAATTCGATCAAGATGTGAGAAATGAGAACAAAATGAAAGATGAGAAAAAATGTATTACCATACGAACTCGATATTTCTCTGAAAAATTACAATTTTATTTTTTCTCATGCAAATATTCCAAATAATTTCACAAAAAATCTCTCCATATGCGAATTGAACATTCCTCTTCTCATCTCAAATTACTTTCCTTCTTCTCGCTCAAATATTCCAAATCGTTATTAAAAAAAAAAAAAAAAATCTTTCAAGACTCTCTCACTCAACATCGTTCTTCAAAAACCTCAATTCCCTTCCATTGCTTTTCACCCCGCAGATATTCCAAAAATTGCGAAGAAAGAAACACGATGAACGATCTCTCGGGCCAGCAACTTCACTCGAACGGCGAGCTTCTCCCCCATCATCCTTGCGATTCCGATCTGCAGGAGATCGAACGTCGGGAAAAACGTAAATTCGAGCAGGAAGAAATCGCCCATCAGGAAGAACAGCAGCGTCAGCGCGAGCAGCAGCGACGAGACGAGAAACGCGCCGAGGAAGAGCAACGACGGGATTACAAACTCCAACTCGAGCGTCAATTATTCGAAGCCGAGAGTTTGAAACTCGAGAAAGAACGTCGGGAGGCTCGACAATTCGAGCTCGAACGACTCGAGCACGATCGACAACGGCGCGAGGCCGAACTCGAGCGTCAACGTTACGAAGCTAAGCAACAAAAAGCTCGGGAAGCTTCGCGAATCGAAGCCGAACGCATCGAGGCCGAACGCATCGAGGCCCAACGTATGGAAGCGGAATTACAAAATTCCCAAAGAAAGTTGCAAACGTCAAGTTTTTTGCTTCAACGTCATCACACGTCCGCGGGACCTAGCGAAACCGACGAGCATTTGCTCGGACAAAGTTTGACGGTCAATACCAAGGAAGCCATGTCGGTGGTTCAAGATTTGTGGCACTCTCCGGCCAACAACAGCCCATCGTTGTTGATCAATCGTCCCATGGCTCATCGTTTACCCGACAATCGAGCCAAATTGTCGTTCGACATACACATGGACAGCTCGATGACGCAACAACACGCAATGTCGAACACCAAAGATCATCCCAATAATTCTTATCACGTACAATCCTATCACGATCAAGAGAATCATCAACATTTTCATAATTCGTTTGGCAATCCGGAATCACAATCTTACGTTGGTCACGGAATGGCTGATCCTTATCAGTATCAGGTTGCTCAGCAGCATCACGATCACCGGGTTCAGCCGCATCTTCATCATCAGCATCATCATCATCAACATCCCCAACAGCAACAGCAGCAACAGCAGCAACAGCAGCACATTCAATCGCCTCAACAGCCTCAACATCAGCATCAACATTCTCTGATGCATCATCAATCCCAGCAGCATCAAACTCACACTCCTCAGACTCATCATCAACCTCACATCTCTCAACAATCACAAAATTCGCCCCATCAGTTGCAAATTCATCATTCGCCTCATTCCCAATCGATTCATCATCATCATTCGCCCTCGCCTCATCATCATCATCATCATCATCATCATTCTCGACACTCGCAACAACAACAACAACAGCAACAACAGCAGCAACAGCAGCAACAACAACAACAACAACAACAACAACAACAACAACAACAACAACAACAACAACAACAACAACAACAACCTCATCATTCGACTCATCCTCAACCTCAACAATTGCAAATTGCCGGTCATTTGCAGCATCAACAACACGTTTACGGAGCTCCTTTACCACCCTCGAATATGCACAGTTATCATCAATCCTACTCCATGTCCTTGCAATGTCCAGGCGCGGCTTCGAACGCCGATAACGAGAAACAATTGCACTTTGCGCCTTACAACGAGGCCGAAACCGATGCCAAACCTTACAAAATGCCGGAACAATTGCCGTATATAAAATCTCCGGGAATGAATCGAAGAGATTTGAAATATTTGGAAAACGCGGATGACAAGGAAAACGCTAGTCGTGCGGTCGATTACAACAACGCGGTCGAGGAACAGATGAATAATAAACAACCGGACAATAATTTGTACGTCGACGAGAGTTTGGGAATTGCTCCGCTTCCCGGGGCTAATGACACGTGTTATACCGAAGCTTTCAATGCGCAATTGCCGAGTTCGACACCGTTGACCAGTCAGTTCAGACAGACGTACAGGCCGAAGGACGTCACGCCGCAGTATACCGTGCCGAATGTGCCGATGATGCCGCCTCCGGGGTATGTTTTTTTTTTTGAGATTCGTTTAGGGGGGGGGGGGGGGGCGTCGCGAATTTCGGGATTGGAGACCTTTTGTCGAACGATGTGGGGGATGATTTATTTTTTTTTTTTTTTGTATCTTTTGGGGCCTGCGATCTGTTGTTTTTTCTAATTTTTTCGATCCAAGCCCTTCTTTTCCCAGATACTTTATTGCAATTGAAAATCTTTTTTCGTAAAATTGAAATCCGCTATTTCTATAACAGAGGAATGAATAAATAAATAAATAAATGAATTATTTATTTAGTTATTTATTAATAATAATCATATATATATAACATATATATATTATTATTATTATTATCATTATTATTAATAATAATAACGGAAATAAATAATAATTATTGATAATTAATAAATAACAAATATATCATTATTATTTTTATTATTATTATTAATCATAATAATAATAAATTTTTATTTTATTATTATTATTAATAATAATAATAATAAAAATAATAATAATATATTTTTTATTTATTAATTATAAATAATTATTCTTTATTTCCGTCATTTCTCTAACAAAGGAATAAATAAATGAATAAATAAATATATATCTATTAATAATAATAATAATTATATCGTTTTGCAGTGTCTGATTTTTTTACACATTCTTGAGAGAGTAATTACATAAATTTCCAATACAGTTCTATATGTTCTCTAAGTCGTATCGACACCCGCCCACTTTGCACGTTAACATGTATTGTATCCGCGATCTCTGTTGCAAGCCGTTGAACGTTATCCGTATGTTTGTGACTGAAAAATCAGATCGTCGGACGTAACGACCGGCGAGGTGGACGAAAAGCTCAGCATTATTTTGGAATCCACGAGGGAATACGTGTCAAGCAGTTCCGGAAGCAGTGCACACACGCGAACCGTTGGATTGGGCTTCACGTCTACCCGGGAAGAGCTCATGCCGATAAAAGAACAATCTCCCAGTCGTGGTACGTAAAAAAAAAAATAATTAAAATAATAAGAAAAATCGAATATAAAAAAATTTAAATAAAAAGAAAAATCGAATATAAAAAAACCCAAATAAAAAGAAAAATGGAATGTAAAAGAACTCAAATAAAAAGATAAATCGAATATAAAAAATTTCAAATAAAAAGAAAAATCGAATATCAAAAATTTCTAAAAAAAAAAAGAAATCGAATATAAAAGAATCGAAAAATTCCAAAAACTTGATTTTTGGAATTTTTTATGACCTTTCAAACGTATCGACATCAAAATCTCGATGAAAATTGTTTGAACCGCCAAACAGTTCTCCCTACGAGGAATCAGATATCACAACGACCAATAAAAATTCGTTAATTATCGTTGCTTCGCAGAAACGGAATCCAGCGAAGCTTCGCAGGGATTGAACAAAACTTACGAGGAACAAATGCGAGCGAAGATACAAGCGGTTCACGCGCAGAGTCCCCGCACGGTACAACGCAACGTCGACGAAATAACGTCCGAGATAAAGAACAATTGCGATCTGCGAATACCGTTCAAGCTCAACAGCGAACCGAAAGATGAGCCGAAACCCGATACCATGGACTGCGAGGATCAAGAACCCATGGAACAAGTGGAGGAGGAAGAGTTTCAATTGCCGATAGGCGATATTAATCCATTCGACAAAGGCTTGATCGCCGGATTATTGAGGAATGCCAAATTTCCACAGTCACAACACTCCAAAGGATACGTTCGATTGAACATCAATTTAACCAAAATTGTGCCTTCTAGCAAGATTACCCTGGGTGAGCTTTCTTTAAAATTAAAGTTTTTTTCTCGTGATTTTAATTTCATTCGATAATTTTTTTTCTCGGAATAAAGTAAAATTTTTATTAATATATAGTTGAAAAATGAAAAAAAAAAAAAAATGTATGAATAATAGAGACGAGAAATATAGAGAGAAATAATTATTATTTCTCACTATAATTTTATGTTATTATTATAGTGAGAAATAATAATTTCTCTCTATATATTTATTAATTCATTTTTTTATCATATATATAAATAATATATAATATTACATATAATAATAATAATTAATAATTTTTTATATAGATTACATGAATATATTATACATGTTGTTATTATACAGAGAAATTATTATAATTATTTCTCACTGTAATAATAACATTCAACATATATTTATCTAGATTACAGTGAAAAATAATAATTATTATTTTTCTCTATAATGATAACATATACAATACATCCATATAATCTATATATGCATATATCTATAATAAGATTATCGAATGAAATGAAATATTATAATATAAAATATATATATTAAATGGAAATAAACCAAACAATAACTTTGTATTTCCGGCAGCGTTAATAAAATGTTGAGCTTTATTTAAATTTTCTTTATTGTAGGAAGCGAGATTTATGAGGTGGAAAAGTGCCTTGGAAAAGGAACTTACGGAACTGTAGTGAAAGCGATCGATCTTCAGTCCGGATCAAGCGTCGCCCTGAAGACGCAGAAACCCGCGTGGGTTTGGGAATATTATATCGCTCGCGAAATAAAGTCCCGGCTCACGAATCCGCACATGGTAATACATGGAAAAAAAAATATCGTGACCCTTTCTTTTCAATTGATCAATTGTTCAATTAATTTTTTTAAATCGATATTCGATAGAATTTTGCGGTGAGTAAAATTGTGTTTCGTCGTTTCAGTTGCGAGGTTTCATGGACATAGACAAAGCTTACGTGGCGGACAACGGAAGTGTTTTGGTCTCGCAATTTTCCAAGTACGGAACTTTGCTCGCAGTTACGAATCAAGTGAAAATCGCAACGGGAAAGCCGCTGGTCGAGTCTTTGGCGATTTTCTTCACAATCGAGATGCTGAAGATCGTCGAACATCTTCACAAATGCCAAATCATTCACGGTGATATAAAACCGGACAATTTTCTTCTCATGCACTTGTAAGTTCATTAGATTTCCAACGATAATCACAAATTTTCCTTCAAGTTCTAGGATGAAATTTCCATTTTTTTTTTTTTTTAATTTTTAATTTATGCAATGAAATTTTGTATTTATTGTTTTTAGGCCAACCGAAGCCGTTAGACCGACGATTCAGCTAATAGATTTCGGATGTAGCATAGACATGAGTTTGTTACCGGAGGGTACGCAATTCAGACAAATTATCAAGACTCAGGACTTTACTTGCATCGAAATGCAGACCGGAAGACCGTGGACGTACCAGACGGATCTTTACTGCGTAGCGGCATCGAGCCACTGTCTTCTGTTCGGAAATTACATGAGAGTTTCGAACGTCGGCGGTCGTTGGGTCATGAATTCGAAATTGCCAAGGTACGGTAACGATTTATTCATTGTTTGTCACAAATTCGTGATAATAGTTAATTGTGTATCGAGGAGGCAAAAGGGCTGAACAAACGGTACATAAATTGGATGCATATAGAATAAATTATCAAAATTTCACGCCCGTTTGACAAGGACGAGAAGGGGGGAATATTTACGTCCTTGGAGTTAAATGTGCACTTTTGCGTACGATCTACCAAACGAACAGTCGAAAGTCGCGAAAAGGCATATGATGCCTGCCGCAAACACGTACCAAAAAGCGAGGAAAACATGGTTGCGTTATAAAATAGTACATTAGGACACTAGTACGAAAATAGTACATAATGATACTAGTACGAAAATAGTACATTATAACACTAGTACGAAAATAGTACATTATGACACTAGTACGAAAACAGTACATTATGACACTAGGACGAAAATAGTACATTATGACACTAGTACGAAAATAATACATTATGACACTAGTACGAAAATATTACATTATGACACTAGTACGAAAATAGTACATTATGACACTAGTACGAAAATATTACATTATGACACTAGTACGAAAATAGTACATTATGACACTAGTACGAAAAAAAAAATTTCTGACTAGTGTGAGTTTACAGAACGAGCAGAATGCGAGTGTTGCAATCACACGAATCCAGAAAAACGTTTTTCGTACGAGTATCGTACGAATTTTGATGTCACAAGGTGCGTAGATGTAAAATCGCACTTTTACGCGCAGTGTGTCATAAAAAAATTAAATAAGTCGCAAATTATACCGACATATCAACAGTTTTTACTCTTCGTTTTACGCTTATTTCGGGTCTCTCCTCAACAAACTCCATCACATCGCGGGGCCACGAAAACTCCACTCTTGCCATCGAAAAATTATTCCCCACTTCGTTCAAGGCTTATGAAATTATTCATCTATGTTCAATTTTCTTTAATTAATATTCGTCCCTCGCAGATACGCGAAGAAGGCAGCGTGGGAAAGATACTTCGGTGAACTATTAAACATCGAATCGTGCGATCACATGCCGGATTTGTCGAACCTTCGCAACGTCATGGAGGAATCCCTCTCCGAGATGTCGGAATTCCAAGGAAAATTCCGTCAGTTCGCGAACGTCCTCAACAAACGATAACGGTCGCGCTTTCGTAAATCACCTTTCCCCACCCCCTCGCCCTTCTCTCGCCCCCGCGCGCCGGTATTACCTAGACTGTGCACATAACTTAGCGATGAACCAACGCGTATAAATGAAATAAATAATTATTGTGCTATTTATTATGGTTATCGTTAACAATGATTTTATATATATAATATGTATCTATGTGGTTGTACTTTTTACGAGATAAAACGAACAAAAAAAAAAAGAAAACGATTTTCGAGTCTCCGCCACGAAGGCTCTACCGTTTTAACGATTCTACTTGCACATTTACATCGACGATTTGTCCGTACGAACCGGCAGAGTTTCATAATTTCTTCTTGATTAAAAAAAAAAAATACAAACGAAAAATTACTCGACGAAGGCACGATTTAGTTTATTGATCGAAGTCTATGTACACGAATTGATAGAAATAACGTCGACGTGTGTTGCTTCCTCAATCGCGAAAACGACACTATTCGGTCTTACGTCTCAATAAAACTACAGGTCTTGGCAGTGTGCAAGTTTCAGATTCAATAGCGTCCACTGAGAAAGAATAAAAAATGAAAAAAATAAAAAAGAACGAAGCGTCTAACAAATTTTGTCGTATAAATGAGAAGATATATATTATAAATACAAGAAGAAAAACAAATTATAGGCTCACGCTTGAGCGTTACATCGTTGGATTATATTGAAAGAAAACAAAGAAAGAAATGATCGAAGATCGAGCGATATTTAAATGACATAAATCACATACACGTAGTAACGATACAGTATATATATATATATAAATGATAATTAATTTGAGACTCGTTCGGTAATCAATGCCTTCTTTTAACACTTGGACGGTGCAACATTCAATCAGGATCGTTGAATAACGAAAACGTAATAAGATGTTGAACACAAACAGGCTCCATTTATTTCGCTGCTCGGTGAACGAAAATCATCGACGGCGTTGAAAAAACTTCGCTTGATGCCAAATATAACGCTCAAATGCTGCACCGTGATAAGGCTTTTTGCAGACAATCAGTTTTTTATTTTTTTTCTCCTTGCAATTTTTTTTTTTTTCTTTTGAGATTGAAAAATAAATATTTCCGACATTACGAATATTGTTACACAGATTGATGATTTTATCGAAGGATCATCGATTTATCGTTGCACCGTCGCACAAGTGATCTCTCCCCCCCCCCTGCCCCTGCCCCGACAATTCGCGCAATGGTTTTCGCTTGATATAAAAACATTGTAGTGTAAAAATACGAATTCTTATGAATATAAAATAGAGATATTTACAAATACGATATAATGTGTCGCCGGATAAAAAAAATCTTCGGTGGTTCATTAATCCACACCTTGTCGCGCATTTTGTCTCGCCTTGGAATTAAATATAAGTTTTTGCGGCTCAAGATAAATCAATAAATCAACAAAGAAAAATAATTCACGACTCGTCAATCGCAAAATGTGATTTTTTTTCGGACTCTTATTTAAAACGCGTTTTTTCTTGCATAATTTTTGTTTTCTGTCAAGCCAGATTTTGTGATTTTTGGGATGAAAGAGCATGCATTTTTTATTTTTTTCCGTTTTTTGGTTTCGAGGATTTCGGTTTCCCGGAATTTGGTGAGATTTTCAAGTTTTTCCGTAGAATTTTCGATTCAGGAGATACAGGAGAAGATTCACGTTGATCTTTGCTTTTCCGAACATGTCCATTATCGGTGCGCCTTCGAATTGCAATTCGAGCAATTTTTGTATGTCAACGTCGACTTTTTCCACTTCAACGCCCATGAATTTTCCTCTTATCGTGAAAATTCCATTGTGCTCGGTCGGACTTATCTCGAATATGACGTTTTTGAATTGCGAATGCGGCAAACCGTCGACTTCCAGAAGCACGCCTTTTTCGTGAAGCTTCGCCGCTGAATATTTCAGGGTCATTTTGGATTTTAATTTTCCGTGATTGTTCTTTTGATTGACTTTTACGGCGCGCAGCGATCTGTGTGGACGGAACGAGATGTAAAAAGAGAAATGAAACAAAATTAGAGATCGACTTTGGACATTGAAGATCCATGAAATTAAACATCTCACAAATTCTCGTCATTTTACGTGCACCCTATTTGTTTTGAAAATAATTGATTCTTCGGATAAATTACAAAATCGTCAGAATATCTCCCTTCGCAAAAAAAAAAAATCATGTCTACGAACCCTTTTCCGGTGTGCAAATTTTCGAGACATCGTTGGGTGTATTCGTTGTAAAATTCCACCTGATCCTGATAGTATTTGGTTTTAGCTTGAAGTATTTGTTTCGCCTCTCGCAAAGTGTGAAGCTCTTTGTTTCTCAGCACTCGATATTTGCCCTTGTTGCAGAGATCCTTCGCCACCGCGGTCACGATGCTCTGGTAACCGTCGTCCTGCGATACCCAACCGCCCAATTCCAATTTGTAGAGATACGCTCGCAATTGAAGCTTGCAATCGTTGAGCGACGAGCTGCTGTTGGTTTGAAATAAATAAATAAAATGAGTAAAATAAATTTAAAAAATAAAATAAATGAAGTAATTAAAATAAATAAAATAAACAAGATAAATAAAATAAACAAGATAAATAAAATAAATAAAATAAATAAAATAAATAAAATAAATAAAATAAATAAAATAAATAAAATAAATAAAATAAATAAAATAAATAAAATAAATAAAATAAATAAAATTAATAAAATTAATAAAATTAATGAAATTAATAAAATAAATAAAATTAATAAAATTAATAAAATAAATAAAATTAATAAAATTAATAAAATTAATAAAATTAATAAAATTAATAAAATTAATAAAATTAATAAAATTAATAAAATTAATAAAATTAATAAAATTAATAAAATTAATAAAATTAATAAAATTAATAAAATTAATGAAATTAATGAAATTAATAAAGATTCCAATTTCTCAGACGAACCGGAGATTTTTCGACAATACTCGAATTACCTTCGATGAACGAGGCTCAATGGATTCGTCATTGACGAGCATTTGGCGTCGTAGAGACGTTCTTGAATGGGCGATGACGATGCTTCGAGAGCCTCGACAAGGGTATCGCCTTTCAAAAATTGCAATACCGATACCAACAATTCCTTCGTCTTGATGAAGAGTTTGTTGAGATTTTGATCGTCGTTCTCCGGTACTTCGAATTTATTCGTGAGAACGAGACAAAGTTCGGTTTTTCCCATTCGAGCTGCGCTGGATTCGCAAATCGGTTCGGCTATCGCGGAAAAAAAAAAAAAAGAAATTCAAAAATTCGACAAGAAACGTACATCGAGGTCTTACCGGATGAATCGTCGGGCAAAAAGTTAGTTAAAAATGGATAAATCGTGGATTTGCGAGTCTAGATCATGTGATTCAGTATCCATCCAGTAAGACCTCGAACTATCAACATAAAACCATGGAAAAAACGACGGTAAAAAATCATGGACGATACTAACTGATGCCCAGAAGCGAAGCGATGGTCGGTGCGCATTCCAAATCGTCCAACAATTCGTGAAGAGGATCCAACGGTTCCGGCGCGATGTCGTAACGATATTCCAACAACAACGAATGCGTGTCACAAATTTCCTGCAGAGATATATAAATTTCGGGTTTGTGTATCAGAGTTGCTTCCGTGTATTGATGGATGCTGAAGTGTTCGTTCAATTCTTCGATTTGACAACACGAACGGAAAAATTTTTTGAAACGTTCGTGACACTCGATTATAAACGGATTCAGACAAACGAGATGAGGCGCCTCCTCGCCAAACTGCAACGTAAATGATAAATTGACAATTAAATTACAATTATTTTTGCTTCCTCATGGAGGAAGCTTTGTGATGGTCCAAAAATTTAAGGAAATTTGGAATATTTATGGGTTTTTACTTACGCCTTTTTTGGATGCTGCGAATTGCAGTATTTTGGCGATACTCGCGAGATTTCGTCTCTGTTCGGTTGACAAAGATCTGTCGATCGGCAGTGAAACGATTCCGAAACCGTCCGGAGCGACGATAGCGGCGTTTATGAAATGATAGTAGATCAAATTTCCGACGACCTTAAGAATATCTTTTTCCGGAGCCATTGGAAATTTTTCGGTCAACGTGTCGTTTAATACTTTGGCCATGTACAACATTCCGTATGGTATTAAATCTCGTGATTCAGTTATTTTTTTTAGAAATTCGAGAACCGTGTTTTGAAGAACTTCTATGCCTTTTGACAATCTTCGGCTCACTTGTTCGTAATTCAATGCTTGTTGCTGCGTAACCGAGTACGGAAGATTTCTGAAACGATTGCGGTTGGATGATAATTTATTTGCAAGCGCGGAATAAATGCGGGAATTCACAAATTAAAATTTTTTAGGTTGTGTAATTAATTTTCGTGATTTGTGTATTTAATTTTTTTCCTGCAATTTTGAGGTTTGTTAGGTAGATTATATATTTATATATGCATTCGCAAGTTCTTTTTATGCTTGACAAAATTATTTGATTCAATTTTTCGAATTGATTAATTTAAGTCGATTTTCAGGCTTCTGAAATGGAAGTTCCAAATTTCCCTACCAAATCACAAAATTACGGGAAACAAAATAAAACACGAAAAACGCGAGAATTAATTTCTCTGTTAATTTACGACACAACCTAATAAAATCTTCGGATTAATCGTTGAATTATTTTTCAAATTAGTTTATTTGTTTATTGCACATGACGCTTACTGCGTTTCGCCGGTCTTCATCTCCAACTGATTGCGCCAGCCTTTGTAAATATCGACGGGATTAGTTTCGATGTTTATGCTTTTGTCGGACAAAATTCTCTCGATAATCGGTCCGAGTATCTCGCGCAGAGCTCGTTGGCCATTCAAATGTCTCGCGTAATCCACGACCATTTTCAAGACCAAAGGATTGCCGGTCACGACTTCTGATGGTTTTTGAAACTTCGATCTGCAAAAAAAAAAAAAAGGATCTTTGAGAATAAAAAAAACAGAATCTTGAAGTTTCTTTACGCCTTCTCGCGCGCGCGAGATCGAAAATCTGGCTCCGTTACTCTCTCACTTCCTATCTAACTCTCTTAATCTCTTAATTTCTCAGCATCTTACTCTCTTACTCTCTCACTATTTTACTCTCTTACTCTCTTACTATTTTACTCTCTTACTCTCTCACTATTTTACTCTCTCACTATTTTACTCTCTCACTATTTTACTCTCTCACTATTTTACTCTCTCACTATTTTACTCTCTCACTATTTTACTCTCTCACTCTCATACTCTCTCACTCTCATACTCTCTCACTCTCATACTCTCTTACTATTTCACTCTCTCACTATTTTACTCTCTCACTATTTTACTCTCTCACTCTCATACTCTCTCACTCTGATACTCTCTTACTATTTTACTCTCTCACTATTTTACTCTCTCACTATTTTACTCTCTCACTATTTTACTCTCTCACTATTTTACTCTCTCACTATTTTACTCTCTCACTCTCATACTCTCTTACTATTTTACTCTCTCACTATTTTACTCTCTCACTATTTTACTCTCTCACGATTTTACTCTCTCACTATTTTACTCTCTCACTCTCATACTCTCTTACTCTCTTACTCTCTCACTATTTTACTCTCTCACTCTTTCACTCTCTCACTCTCTCACTCTCTCACTCTCTCACTCTCTATTTATTTTCTATATATATGCTATATATATGCTATTCGAATATCGAACGAGCCTCACCTAATTTCTTCTTGGAGAGCTCTTCCGAACAGTTTAAGCAACAAATATTCCTCACGCGTGTTCGAACCGAAATTGAACAGAGTGAGAATGACGTTTTGCAAGAATTTGTTGCTCTTGCTTTGAGGCAAGAGAAACAGCAACTTGGAAAGATACATGGGATTGGTTTGAAGCGCGTAGAAGAGATGCTGATAGCCCTCCAACATCCTTCGTCCTTCCTTCGTCAGAGATTTCAATCCTTTTTGCACGATTGTTTCGGAATTCGAATTCTTTCGCGTTCTTTGAGTATTTTTGTCCTTCGCCAGAGTTTCGAGATTCTTTCCGTGAGCGATCACGTCCTGGAGTGAAATTGAAGTTATATATTTCTTCAAGTCCAAAGATTTAATCGCATTATTCTTAATTTTCATGGAAAATCGTCTTACCTGCAGAGTTATTCTATTTTGTATCAGCAAACCGATTTTTATGTCCATTCCGTCTAATTGCTGCGAAAGATTCTGGTTGTGTCTTATCGTCTGAACGACGTCATTTTTTAGTTGCTGAAATTTATGATAATAATTTTAGTAACGAATTCTGAAACGTTTTGACACGAGTTTTTTTTATTTGGATTTCATATTATTTCCCGCGATTTTTTGACCTTTCACGGCATTCTTCGGAATTTCCGTGATTTCTGAGTTTAAAAGTTCTATTTCATTTTTTCATAATAATAATGATAATAATAATAATAATATAATGACTACTCTTATTATCATTAAAAAAATTAGAAATAAATACATAATTATAATTATATATTATTATTACCAATCATAATGATAATAAATAATCATGATTATCTATTCATCTATAAAAATTACAATTTTATAATTACTTTTATTAAAAAAAATAGATATAGAAATTAGAACTAGAATTCGAAATTTATGTTATTACAATTATTAAAATTATAATCATAATAAATGAATAAATAAATAATTATTTATTTATATTTTCCCCAATAATTATAATGATAATAATCATTACTATGATTCTTTGGAATTGAAGTTTCCCATTGGGCTGAACTCACTTGCAACTGAAGGTCCTTGTCGTAATCCTCGGCATTAAAATTGAGAATCGACGAGAAGTGTCGAACGACGGGAAACGGTGGTTTTTCCATTCGCAGCAGTGAGCAAAACGCTCGCCTGGCAATACGTCCTCTCCACAATGCCTGTATCTTAACGATCTTGTCCTCCTGCAACGAAAAAACAGAACGAAATAAAATAAAATAAGCCTTATATTTAATTAATCAACGAGGGAGAGACGAATCCGAACTTACATGTTCTTGATAAAGTTCGAACAAGTTCTTGTACTTGTTTCTGACCCGCGAATGAATGCTCGCCGCAGCGGTGTTTTGCCTCAATCTGGCACGCAGCATCTCGGCGTAATTTTTGCGCACGACGATGGACCTCCACCACGCTTGAATCTTCACGATTCTCTCGATGTTGTTGTGAAAATGCGAAAAACGCTCGGCGATCTTTTTGCGTAGAAGATAACCACGAGCGAAGGCTTGAAAGCTAACGACAGTCGTTACGGCGATCGGCTGATCCCCGCGATGATACGCTTCCATTTCGATGTCTCGGATTACGGTCTGCGAAGTGAAATCATGAAAATAAAGAGAAAAAAAATTATTTCAATACATTTTTTTATTCTATTTTATTTATTATTATATTTATTTATTCTATTATATTTATTATTATATTTATTTATTCTATTATATTTATTATTATATTTATTTATTCTATTATATTTATTATTATATTTTTTTATTCTATTGTATTTATTAATTATTCTATTCATTTATTTAATTATATTTATTAATTTATTATTTTTTATTTATTTTATTATATATTATTATGTTGTATTCATATTATAGGGTATTTATTCGTGTAATCTGGTTAATATGAGAGCAAGGATGGGCATTGATTCAACGAAAACGTATTCGATGTACTCTCATTAGTGAATTATTATGGATTATTTACTATTATACAATCAAAATTTCCATATTTCTGCGATAATGATAAATAATTTGGAGGAATTATTTGTTATTATCTGATAAATATGAAATTTTTGATTGTCGCATCATAATTAATCATAGTTATTCGTGTAGAAAAATATTTCAAATCCATTTTCATTGAATAACTGCCCATCTTTGCACGAGAGAAGTAATCTTGTGTAATCTGCTGTCACCTTTAGGCCAATGTAGTGCGGTGTACTTAATTTATTTAAAGTAAATACTCGATTCACACGCATTTTTATCGTTTCAAATGTGCCGAGGCGATGAACCGACCGAAAGAAAATAGAAAAGTCGATAAACGAATTAACAAACGAAGATACGAGTTACGTACTTCGATATCTTCCTTCGTAACGTAATGACTCTCGGAAATGTTACGCGGACTGTCCCATGTGTAGCTGTATTTTTGAAGATCCAGGAACGACTCGTTTCCCGCTGGAGTCACGTAACGCACGTACGGGCAACTGTATTTTTTTTTCTGTAAACAAAAATAACAGATTTATTAAAATTCAGATTTTTAAGATTAATTTATCTTTTTATTTTCCTTTTTTTTTTAAATAAAAAATTATTAACTTTTATTTAGTT
This sequence comes from Sussaba pulchella, assembly GCA_963971145.1. NCBI lineage: Eukaryota > Metazoa > Arthropoda > Insecta > Hymenoptera > Ichneumonidae > Sussaba > Sussaba pulchella. Next base: position 3,444,207 of record OZ020173.1, read on the forward strand.
AAAACCGATTTTATAGTGAAGTTATATTTTTATTTTTGACGACAGTTAATTTTTTAATTACCTTGTAAGTTCTCAAGTTCTTCAACGTCGTGAAATACTCGTTTTGGTGCTTCGAGGATATTTTCAGCCCGGTTTCTTCGAGACATTCGATCGTGGAGTAAGGATCGTTTTTTTCAAGTCCCAAATTGATTTGCGCAAGTAAATTGCACGCTGTTGGAATAACATCAAAACCGAAGGAGAATAAATAAATTTGAAAGTAAGGAGAGAGTAACGTTTTCGAGGTAAAATAATGAGTGAGGTGATAATGAATATTTTGCGTTTGCGTACCAGTTTGTACTTGTTCGGCTTCGGCGGCGACCATGAGAGCCACGTTTTCGACGTCTTCGAGCCAGAGCTCGGAACCGTCCGGGTGATTGTCACGCAGACACTTTTGAAAGAGTTTCAGATAGAGCGAAGAATCAGCCGGAGAAGTTGGGGTTTGTAACTTCAGCGACTCGCTGGTGAGAGCCGACATTACGCCGTTTCGACTGTTTTCCAATACGGATTTGTTCAGTTGTCCCAATACGTGTATGACTAAACAAATTCAATAAATTTCAAATCTATTCGGTGCGTCGCATTTCAATAATTATTTTAAATAATTATAAAAAATTTATTTTGGCTGATCGAATGAAAAAATGAAATTCGATAGAATTTCAAACCCATTTAACGTAATATCGATTATTATTTCAAATAATTATAAACAATGAATTGCAGCTAATCGAATTTGTAAAATTCAAACAAATTCGAAAAATTGAAAAACGAATTCAGTGTAACAAATATCGATAATTATTCTAAATAATTATAAAAAATTAATTTCGGCGGATCGAATTTTTAAAAATTCCAACTAATTCGATCAATTGCAAGTCCATTTAGTGCATCACACATTTAGAATTATCCCAAATTATTTGAAAAAAAATGTTGGCTGCTCAAATAAAAGAAAAAAAGTCGAAAGAATCGTATAAAAAATAGTAATAATGATGTAACAATAATAACAATAATAACCGAATGAAAAAAATAATAATAATAATAATAATAATAATAATAATAATAATAATAATAATAATAATAATAATAATAATAATAATAATAATAATAATAATAATAATAATAATAATAATAATAATAATAATAATAATAATAATAATAATAATAATAATAATAATAACAATAATAATAATCATAATAATAATTATAATAATATTTAGTGTGTTAAGTGCGTACCTTCGTTATCTTCGCGAAATTGTTGATTAACGATGTCAATGCAATCCTGAATATCCATGTAACTCAGCAAAGGACACGCGCCTTTCGTATTTTCATTTTCGCAACGAATAGCAGCCAAGGCTCGATAATATTTCACTTTGTTCTCCTCGTCCAGATCCTGCGGAATTTCGGTGAGCACAATTCCCATTGAAAATTTCGGTGTAAATTTCGTATCGAACGTGAAGGGAGCGAATAACTTACGGTCACGTGAGCTTCCGGATCGGACAAAGCGTTGTAAACCAATTCTGGGTCGCCGGTATCGACGGCTTTTGTCACGGCAGCGATCGCGGAAAGAACTCTCAGACTCGCGACGATATCGCTGTAGGATAAATCTTTCTGCGAAAAATTATACGAATTCCCTTCGATTTTATTTAATTTTTAGGGATTTTTAGAAGTCTGGGAAGCTTTGGAATTCGGTCAGTCCGTCTGTATGTCACAGTCTATTTTTTCTCGATTAATGGCGTCGAGTTAATTGGGAAAAAAATTAATTAAACGATTACCTGCGATTCCGCGCGATCAATTTTCATTTCGGAATAATACAGAGGCGTGGCAAACTCGTCGACGCGATCGCCAAGTCCCAATTCCGGACTTGTCAACGCCTTTGCGAATTCTTCATGGGAATCTTGTTCCAGAGCAGCGTTTATGGAATTAATCGCAAATTCCCCTAAAATAATAATAATAATAATAATTTTGCAACAAACTATCCATAGCATGGCCATGAAAATGAGTCGAATCTTCTCGTAAACGTCGCCGAATTTGTCATAACATATTTCATCGAGCTACGATGACTCAAAAAAATTTTTGTCGTATTTATCGTAGGAAAAAATGTTTTATTCTCACGTTTGCTATTTTTTTCAGCAATTACGTTTGCCGAATTGATTGTTTGCTGTATGAGTTCCTGACAGTGACGACTGTTCTCCGCGTATTCGTCGTAGAGTGCCGAACTGTTTTTCAAAATTGCGAGTTCGTCTTTGTAGAATTTTGCGTTGGCCTGATTTACGTTCTGAAATAAAATTCGTTCGTTTGATTGTCGACGATGTATTCGTCGACGTTAGGTGGCGAGTATTACCTGAAGCTGGAGGGCAGGACTGCGCAATGCCGATATGAGCTCGAATTCTCCAACGTCCAGAGAATTTGCGACTTTTTTCAAAGCGTACTGAGCTAATCGCCACGAGTTTGACAGGAAAAGAAATTTTTTTAGTCAAATAAAATGAATAAAAATTAATGTCACCAGCTACGAAAATCATGAAGGATCGAAAAATGCTTACCATTTACGTTATTTATGTGACCCTGAATTTCCGCAGGAGTCAGAAGCTCGTCGTATGCGTCTGGCACGTAACTATCATTCAGCGACTAAATAATTGAAGATAAAAATTATTATTATTCTATATTATCATTATTCATAATGATAATTAATACTATTATTCTTGATTGTTGAGTATTATAATTAATTATAATTGATTATCAATATTTTTGCATTTTTCAATTTTTTTTGGTATATCAGCGTATGATTAATATAATTAATATATTAATGATAAATCGATTATTCAAATTTATTTTTTTATTAATATCGTATTTATATCTTTCTTGAAATATTTATTGTTTCTCTAAATAATTAAAGATCAAAATTATCATTATTCTATATTATCATTATGAATAATAATATATAACAATATTATTTTTGATTATTCAATATTATAATTAATTATAATTTATTATTAATATTTTTGCATTTTTCAACGCTTTTGTTATACCAGCGTATGATTAATATAATTAATAAATTAATGATTGATCAATCATTCAAATTTATTTTTTATTAATATCGGATTTATATATTTTTAAAAATATTTATTGTTTTTATAAATATTTTGATTATCGAAGAACGTAGAATTTTGAAGTTCTTACTCTATTTAAAGCAGCCTGGGTCTTTGTTTCCTTAGCTTCCTTCAAAATCTGATGATAATAGTGCGCATGGTCGGAAACGATGTTTCGCAACCGTGCCGAATTATTTTTGAGACTATCGAGAACGACGTTCGAATCCGAACTCGAAAGAGCCTGATTTATGGCAATAACCGCGGCGTGCAAAGCCGCGGTGTCTCCGGCCATTGAATTCGTCAGAAGACCGCCGATTTTTTGGAATGCCGGAAGCTGGATGCCGTATTTCTTCAATTCTTTGCTCACAGCGTCGATCTCGGCGTCTGTGAATTTTATCGCGTAACGATGAGAGTAGAAATTAGAGATCAATTATTAGGTATATATTTTTTTTCATACCTGTAAAATTGACTTTGCCGTACAGATCCTGTATTTGAGGGGCTTTGCCGAGTTTGAAAAGATGCGTGCTCAAAGCGTGAATGCAATATATAACACGAGGCATATTTTTTTTGTCGTAAATGTCTGTTGTTTCCGGTTGAAACGTCTGTGGAAAAAAAACAATCGTTCGATGGATATTTCAAAATATTGTAAACACATTTGTGGGAAAATTCTTGATTTTTTCTGATAATGGAAGAGTTCCGAAGAGTTGTGGAGAGTTTCTGAAAATGACGTTGTACGGATATTTTTTGAGGGGGTATCAACGATTTGTATAAAAAAATGTTTAGACAAATCTGTATAAAAAGTTGAAGAATCACCAAATTGTCTTCAAATTTCAAAAACTTCTCCGAAAGTCACAAAAAAAAGTACAAAAATTGATAGAAATATACCAGCGGCAATTGCATCGATTTCAAACATCGTAGAAAATGATTTATGTTGTCCGTGTGACGAAATTGCAATCCCGCAATGTCGTATCTCTTCTGATCGCGATCGTAGATCTTGCCGACGGAGACCATGCTGGAATCCATGAAATTTGCCAGTTTGGCTAGGTAAACTCCGTTGCGAAGATTCTCTTCCAATTCGGTCGTCGAAGGCAATTTTTCTCTGAGGCAAGCTTCCATCCACCTGTCGCAACGCATCGATTTTATCGCAAGCTCGTTACATTTGTAAAAATCAACAAAAAACAAAAAAAAAAAATGGTTCCGAACAACTTTTTCATACTTTTTGGCTTCTTCCAAATGACAAAGGTACTCGTAAGCCATCGTCTTTTGTCTCTGCTCGTCCATCTCCTCCGCTGACTTGCGGACGTCGTTGTCTGTCGTGAAATTTTCCAAAAATCACAAAGAAAATAAGGAAAAATTTAAACAAAGCGAAATTCTACAAAGCGTGAAGAAAAAACGAAAACGAATGAAAATTCTTGCGAGACGAAATAAAGATAAAACCTGGACCACGAGTTTGACAATTGACAGAGGATAATTCGCGTATCAACGATGATACTTTGTAAATTACGTCGGTTTGATGATTCTTGAGCTCACCCAAATCATTGTTAACGGCTGTGTTCTCCCGATCTTTCGTATTATCGTATTTTCGGCCGGCGAACAACATTTTTAGCACGAAAATATTTACGCATATCAACAAGTAGTACGTTGAGTTTGACAAAATTCAAACGAGATCGAGGTTCAACGGACCGCGGTCTCGTTATCAGATGGCGCGCGCGTCGGTCGCTGCGAACGTCGCATATACATATGGAATAATGGAATCCATCGAATCCATAGCCATAGCTGCCGGGGGCGGCGAATCAGGGCCTCGGCTTTACTTTTCCGCTGCACTTAACCAATCGCGTCGCTCTAACTGCCCTCAATCTGTCAGCTAGGAGCAAAAGGAGCAAAGCGTGGGTACGCGATCTCTATCCCATACGAGGTTACTTAGATTGTTTACTATTATTCGGCCTGAGCCTTTTACATTAATTTGTCCAATTGTGTTATTCGTCGGGGGATAACCCGTTAGGAAACCTGAAAAAAATAACACCTTTACCGTTTACACGTGGTGCGCGACGCAATTATTTCGGAAGCTCGAGTCGACCTCCCTGAAAATAAAACATTCTTAACAAGTGTAAGAATCTCAATACGCTTGAGGTTCAAAAACGACTACACGGAGAACATCGATAAATTGATCAACAAAATGTCTCTAGCCAGGTAAATGTTATATATTTATACGTATTTTCCAAATTTTCGTACATGCGATTAGGATATGTATTGTGTATAAGAAGGTTTAAATTGTTCCGTGAGATTCGAAAAATTCGGAATATCGAGAGACGACTTTGAATATTGTATGTTTACGTTTATTTCCGATTTGGAGTTGATATGTAATTTGTTCCGATTTATAGTAAACTACCAGCGCCGACACAGGTCGTCTGGGACAGGGAGGATGAAGCACGCGAGCAGAAACTGCGTCAGAGGCCAGTCTCGGCACTGGTCAAAGCGGTCTTCACCGCACCTCCCTACGGTCAGCGCAAAGGATGGACTCCTCGTACTCCGGAAGACTTTGGAGACGGAGGAGCCTTTCCGGAGATTCACGTGGCCCAGTATCCGCTTTCGATGGGTGTCAAAGGCAAAGAATCTACCAGCAACGCTCTTGCGATCCAACTCGACGCCCAAGGAAGGGTTAAGTACGACTTGATCGCCAGACAGGGCCATTCGAAAGATAAAATTGTGTACAGCAAGCTGAGCGATCTCCTACCTTCTGAAATAACGAACGAGAATGATCCGAGTCTCCAGAGGCCGGGCGAGGAAGAGATCAACGACTTGACTGAGAAAACTAGGAAAGCCCTGGAAAAGATTACCCACTCGAAGATAGCTGCGGCGATGCCTGTGAGATGCGCGGAAAAGCAGGGGCCGGCGCAGTACATAAGGTACACGCCTTCGCAGCAAGGACAATCTTTCAATTCCGGGGCCAAGCAACGAGTCATCAGAATGGTCGAGGCTCAGGTCGACCCCATGGAACCTCCGAAATTTCGCATAAATAAAAAAATTCCGCGTGGGCCACCGTCGCCTCCGGCACCGGTGATGCACTCGCCAACGCGCAAAGTTACCGTCAAAGAACAGAAGGAGTGGAAAATTCCGCCGTGTATCAGTAATTGGAAAAACGCGAAGGGTTATACGATACCGCTCGACAAGCGTCTCGCGGCTGACGGGCGTGGATTGCAACAGGTTCACGTGAACGAAAACTTTGCCAAGCTCGCAGAGGCGCTTTACATCGCGGATAGAAAGGCTCGAGAGGCCGTGGAGATGCGCGCCCAGCTGGAGAAGAAATTGGCGCAGAAGGAGAAGGAAAAGAAGGAAGATCACCTGAGGCTGCTGGCTCAAAAAGCGAGGGACGAACGTGCGGGATTAAAATCCGCCGCGGCTTTGGACAAAGCCGAGGAATCGCGCGATCGAGATCAGCTTAGACAAGAGAGGCACAAAGATCGAGCGCGCGATCGTAATTTAGCCCGCGCCGCTCCTGACAAGAGATCGAGGCTGCAACGCGAGCGCGAGAGAGACATCAGCGAACAGATAGCTCTTGGTTTGCCCTCGAAGAGCGTCGGTAGTTCCGGTGAGACGCAGTTTGATCAGCGACTTTTCAATACCACGAAGGGTATGGACAGTGGCTACGGTCACGAGGACGAGTACAATGTTTACGACAAACCCTGGAGGGACACCAACTCCCTCGGAAGTCATATTTATCGGCCCGGAAAAAATATCGATAAGGATAATTACGGCGATGACTTGGAAAAACTCGTCAATACTAACAGGTTAGACGGATGTTATTTTATTTTCTTCAATTAAACACGAATTTGCTCAACGATAATTTTCGTAAAAATTGAATCGTTTTATTGCTGGGGTTTCTTTCTTCCGAAATGTTATATTTAATTTTTTTCTTTTTGCAGATTCGTTCCCGATAAAGAATTCAGTGGAACCGACAGATCGGCCACTCGCTCCGGTCCGGTGCAATTTGAAAAAGACGAAGAGGATCCCTTCGGTCTCGATCAATTCTTGAAGCAGGCCAAACGCGCGAGCAGTTCCACGGCCAATACGAAAAGAAAAGACGACCGCGATCAGCGACGAGACGATCGCGAAAAACGTCGCAAGCATTAAATATTACTTTGGTACGTTTCACATACCAACCCTTCTTGCTAATGGAAACAAATTGTTATGAATAATCGAATAACTGTTGTAAATAATGAGCATTATTTATCAAATTCGTGTCTTTCTATGCGCTACTGCGTGTGATTACGATGCTGCTAAACCAATACTTAACGCGTGAGGCACGCACAAAATGTACAAAAATCTTCGTTCAATCTTTTCGAATTTAATGAATCATTGACTGCTATAAAAAAGGAACCAATTGTTATACATAACAATAATTATATGTACAATTTTATGAGATCGTTAAATTTTTTAATAGACGCTGAAAACTCGTACGATCGCATTGTTTAATTTATTTCAAATCCTAACCCTGAATATCAATGAAGAAAAAATATTTAAACGATTATTTTCCAAACAAATTTTAATCCATGACAAATCATAAAACATCTTCATTCATTCTTCGAAAAGTCTTTTGATTTTTTACCACGCAGTAACAAAAAAATATTGCTCTCTACGCAGAGTTCCTGGATCGATCCATGGACCAAATTCGTAATGTGCGTTTTTACATTATAGCGAAAAGAATGAAATAATGTTTATTTCAATTTTATGCTTTTCTTGACACCAGCTTTGATACCGGATATTTCGCCATCGTATCGATTGACTTCTTTCCTCACTTCTCTAACGGCTCCCTTTCTTCGGATTTTGGCTTTGCGATATTTGTTTCTGTGTTTGACTCTCGGATTTCGTTGTTCCTTCTTTCTATGAGGCGTCAATCCTTTGTTCTTCGCTATTTGATAAGTTATCGCTCGTTTCTCGTCCTCGTTATTCATCTCCACATTCTCGTCCATCGCCAAATTCTTCTCCGAATCGTCGTCTTCGCTGTTCAACGCCTCTTCCTCGTTTAGGACCGATTTATCTTCGATAATTTTCGATTCCAAAACCGTTTTTTCCGTCGCGATCTTCTTTTTCGTTTTATTTTTCTTAAATGGAGATTGTTGATTCATTTCCGCATTGTCCGAAAGACGATAGAACGGTTTTCCCGCTCTATCGGCTTCCACGATTTCCTCAGCCTGGACCAATAATTTTCCTTGACCATTTTCCAGCTGACCCAGAAGTTGACGATACTGCGCCAAACGTTTGATAACCGGATGAGAGTTTACGGATAATTTTTTGGCTTTCAACGTCAGATAGAACATTATGTTGACGCAGTAGTTTAGAATTAGGTGATATTTTGTTTTTATGAATGTGACGGCTAGACAGTCGGGGCATCGACCTTCTTCGACGAGTTGGAGGAAAGGTGATAGGATTGTTTTGGCTTCTTTCATTCGTTCTGAAATGGTAACGAGGTTATGAATATAGAATGAGTCTTATAAATGATTGAAATATTCTAGATTGAGGCTAAATTGTCTGAAAAAAATATTAAAAAACCCAATAAAATTCTCTTTTGATTGTGTGAAATCTCGGAGGCTTGGAGTCGTTGATTCTGATTAAATAATTCGAAGGAACGTCTTCTAAGTTTTTGTAGATCTTTAGGAAATTTTCAAGTCATTTATAGCGATACGATAAATTTTGATATTGCAGCTAGTTAAAAGAATTGCTCTGCTGGTCAGCAATTTATAAAAGTACAAAAAATCCAATATTTTTCTAAATTGTGAAGAGCTTCCAAAATTTAAAACAAGATCAAATCAAAATTACCTTTAAAATCTGCGACAAGGGCTTGAAACTCCGGACTCTCTTTCTGCACGAGTGCCTGCTTCTGTCTTTTGCTCAATTTGCTCAAATCCGTTTTGACGATTTGTTCCTCGTCGTTTTCGCTCTCGGCAACTTCGGCGGCGGCTTCGATCAAATCCAGACCGAAATCGGCGTCGTCCAATTGCTCGGCCAGTCTTTTTTGAATATTTCTAGCCTCGGTCTCCTCCATTTGTGCGTCCGCCAAATCTTTTTGACTGGCGGAGGCATAATCCTGATCGACGTAGTCGGTGGAATAGTAAGCCCTCTTTTTTTTGCCCCAGGCTCTTTCGTCCGGCAAATCGTCGTCCTCGCGAGGCAAGCCTTCGATGTCGGAAGCCATGGAATCGGCATCGCCAGGCTCGCCGACCTCCCCATCGTCATCTTCATCTTCATTGCCGTCCATGAGACCGAAAACTTCATCCTCGCTGTCAAAGTTCTCAACTGTCCGTTTGTTGCGCACTTTTTCCAACAATTGACGCTCCGTTTCCGAATACTCATCTTCCGAATTAGTGACGTCGTCCGAATCGAAATCAATGTTCCCATCAAGCGGATCCTTTTTGAACCTGCGCAATCAGAAAAACATTAAAATCTCAACAACACCCGCTGAAGAATAAAATGAATAATAGTAATAAACAATAACAGTAACAAATTAATGAACAAATCAAAATAATAATAAGAATGATCACAGGTTAACCAGGTTAGCATCGAGAATCTTGATTCAATCGAAGCTGATCAGGATTTATCACAAGTTACAGATTTTTCGAACGATCAAAGAATGCTCACCGCTTTTTGTTACTCATTTTTTAATTGTTGTTGTTTGTAACAATAGAAGTGCGCGGTCTTATTTGTTGCTGTTTTCTTCCCACGTGTGTCAGATGTGTTTGAAACACGTCTTCGCACAGAGATTGGCGATGGACCCGGATTTTTTTATCTTCGACGCGACATTCAGCGGAGACTCATCGAACGCGTCTGCTCAATCGATAAATTATAAATTGTTTGCATTGTATGTTTTCTTATCATCGAAGAAGTCCACTTCAGCGACATCTACATTAACTCGATCGACCTCAACGACTACGTCAGAAATTCGTCGGCGTTCAAAAACAATTAAAAAAAATAGACGTCTCCCATCTATTTCAGTTGTGCGAACGCTGGCCGAGCGTTATACAGCAAAATACGGGAAAAATGGCGACAACCGTGGACCCCGTTAGAGAAAAAGCTCTTCAGGATTACCGAAAGAAACTCTTGGAGCACAAGGAAGTCGAATCTCGACTCAAGGAAGGTGAGTTGAGTCATTGAAGCCGCGAGATAATGATTAACGACTCGAATCTTCGATTTGCGGCTTTCATAACCTCTTCCGGCGTGTGCTCTGTCAAAATTTTTGTATTTCGCTAAACAAAGAAACGAATCTTTGCCAATTGTGGTGTAATTCAAAAATAACTGTGCAATGAATAATCTTCATTGTGATTTGTTCAGTACGAGAACATCTGAAGGACCTCACGAAACAGTATGACAAGTCGGAGAACGATCTTAAAGCTCTGCAGAGCGTGGGCCAGGTAAGGCTGCTGGTTTTGCTTCTTTTTTACGATCGCTCTGGTATCACAGATGTATAGATTGAAAAATTTGGGTTTTAGATTGTTGGCGAAGTGCTCAAACAACTGACAGAAGAAAAATGTAAGTATAACGCGCACAGCCGCTTGTTCCAGGCTGTAATATATTTATTCCATAAACGATTTTACCGACTGAGCATAAATATTGAAAAATAATAATAAATAACTATTAATCAATTCAACTTAAATCATTCATCGTTAATTGACAATCGTCAATCTTCAAAAGTTTATTTTTATATTAAAAAATATATATAGTTTCATTTTTTTATATTTTTAAAATTTTTCAATTCTTTATATCTTCTCTTTGAAAGAAACTGCGAAAATAATGAAAAGAATGATAATAGATAAATGAAAAACGAATAAATAATATGTATTGGTGTTTTCGAACAATGAAAACAATTTGGCAGCTTCCAGATTTTAAGTAGATATTACCAGAAAACATCTGGCCGAAATTGAGCTGAATCAAACAATTTTATAAGGTTTAAGAGAGAGAAAGAACATTTTTGTAGCGAATATTCGAGCCAGAGATTCCCAGATGTTACGATGCATCGTTAATTAATCAAAAACAATTTATCGCAGTTATCGTGAAGGCTACAAATGGCCCGCGTTACGTGGTCGGCTGCAGACGTCAGCTGGACAAGGCCAAATTGAAATCCGGCACGAGAGTAGCTCTGGACATGACCACTCTCACGATCATGCGATACTTGCCGCGCGAGGTCAGTCCCCAAACAATATTTCAACAAACGTTTTTCCACATAATCCCTAAACTCTTTCGTGTTACGTGTACAATTTCCAATTACCCGAATAACCTAAATAAATAATAAGCCTAAATAACGTAAATAACCCAAACAAATAAATATCATCAATCTATTGAATTTCGAAAGTTATGTCAGAAACTTTCAACCACGCATAATCATACCAAGACTTGGTTTCCGCGCCCTACACATGAAATTACTCAGCGAAGCGTCTTCTACAACATACTTCAAATCCAGAAAAATCTGTGGACCGTCCACTTTCTGCATAATAACTTTATTTTTACACACTAATCAAAAAATCACAAGAAATGACGAATGATTTTTTCTCATCCCCAGGTCGATCCTCTGGTCTACAACATGTCTCACGAAGATCCGGGCGACGTTAAATACGCCGAAATCGGCGGTCTTGGCGAGCAAATTCGCGAATTGCGCGAAGTAATCGAGCTTCCCCTGCTAAATCCCGAGCTCTTCCAACGAGTCGGCATAACTCCGCCCAAAGGTTGTCTCCTCTACGGTCCACCCGGTACCGGAAAAACTCTATTGGCCCGAGCGGTGGCCAGCCAGTTGGACGCAAATTTTCTCAAAGTCGTGTCCTCCGCGATCGTCGACAAATACATCGGAGAATCGGCCAGATTGATTCGCGAAATGTTCAATTACGCTCGCGATCATCAACCGTGCATTATTTTCATGGACGAAATCGACGCTATAGGCGGTAGAAGATTTTCCGAAGGTACCAGCGCCGATCGCGAGATTCAACGAACTTTGATGGAACTTTTGAATCAAATGGACGGTTTTGACTCCCTCGGACAAGTTAAAATGATCATGGCGACGAACAGACCGGACACTCTCGATCCGGCTCTTCTTCGTCCCGGAAGACTCGATCGTAAGATCGAAATTCCATTGCCGAACGAACAAGCACGACTCGAAGTTCTTAAAATTCACGCTGCACCGATCGCAAAACACGGGGAAATCGATTACGAAGCCGTTGTCAAATTATCCGACGGATTCAACGGCGCTGATTTGCGAAACGTTTGCACGGAAGCCGGAGTTTTTGCTATTCGATTGGAACGCGAATACGTTATACAGGAAGACTTCATGAAAGCCGTGAGAAAAATTTCCGACAACAAGAAACTCGAATCCAAATTAGATTACAAACCCGTATAAATGTTTTTCACGATTTAATCGAGGTCGAACGAAAAATTTTCCTTGAATTTAACGAGATTGGTTTTTTTTTCCTTTTTTTTTTTTTTTTTTTTTTAACAGAACGATTCGAATTTGGATCGACAGTTTCGTTGGATTTTGATGTTTAAAAGGATTTCGAATATCGCGTGTGAGAGCGGTCGAGGCAATGATTTTTTTTTTCTTTCTAATTTCGTTGTTTCGATATTTAATTTTAATTTTTTTTTTAATTGGAAGAAAAAAAATATTACAATTACATTTTGTCAAGCTTCGCATGGCTAATTGTCGAAAGCTATTCCGCGGCATGAGGTTTTCGAATGAGATTTAACAATAACGACACTGCGATAAGTTTGTATTTATCTATAATTGAAAAAATACGAATTATATACATAGAAAATACAGTTCAAGAGTTTCCTAAACGTGATTTCTTTCTTTCCCGATATTCCTGGACGTTGTCGTACTTGCGCTTGTAAAGAATGGGAAACAGGCTCTGTTTGTTGGCGCCAAGTCTAAGAGCGCGCCACGATTCGTTTAACGATTTCAATTTTTCGCTCGTCTCGGAGTCCGGCTCGAATCTCTCGTTCGCGTAGTTGTAACGCTCGAGTCCATTTTCATTCAGAATCCAGAGCTCTCCGTCTCGCAGTACGCATTCCAGAGGCTCTTCGTCCACCGTTACGGTTTGCAAATACTCGGCGTGCAAATCTTTGGAAATTTTGTAAACGATTATTCTCTTGCTGCTGTAAAAGCTGATCAGACACAAAGCTCGATCGTCGTCGATTCGCGCGAGTCTCAAATGTTTCGCAGGCAGAGTCTCAACGCTCTCCGTCAGTTCGAAACACTTGAGACCGTCGTTGAGAATCTCCATCTCGTTCTCTGGAATTTTGTCGTCGTAGCCAAAGTCGGACAATTCTATGGCGCTCTCATAGTTCCAAAATTTAATCCGGCCATCGCCGCCGGTCGACACCAAGACACGACGGTCCAGAGGAAATTGTTCGACGGAGGTGACGAATTTTTTGTGACCCAAACAGTATGAAACGATGTTGTAAGAATTTGGAAAGACGGAAACGCGAATTTTCTCGTCTCTGTCGGTGGTTACGATGTGTTTGTCGTCGTCGGTTACGAGAACGTCCAGAAGCATCGACAAATGGCCGAGTATCAATTTTCCAGGGAGGTTAGGATTCGTCGTGGAGAAGAGATAAGCATCGCCGGATTTGTCAGCGACGACGATGTCGTTTGAGGTTGTGAAACGTGCTTTGCTCGCGGCTCTGACGAGCGTACGATTGGAGATCAATGAACTATCGGATCTTTTGTAAATGCACAATTGTTTGCGATTCGTGCAAGCGGCAAAATAATTACCGTCTTGAGACGCGAAAACAGCGGTTATTCCGTGATAATTGTCGATGTCAACGTTGTTGTGGGCTTTGACATCTCGGTCGGATTCTAGTTTTGGCAGTGGCAAAGTGGTTACGTTGTCGCTGTTCATATCGTATGTCAATAATGTGTCGCCCGTGCACATTATGACGTCTTTGTCATAAATTGTAAAACTCATGGTCTATATTCGTGGAAACGGATTGTTTTGAATTAGGGTGAAAAACAAAACGTCGTTGACTTTTGTCGCGACACGTGCTCGCGAGCGGTGTTTGCAAGTATTTGAAACTTCGAAATTGGCCAGCGGAGGCAGGGTTGACAGATTTACAGTCGCAGCCAATCGCGTCGCTGCGATTTCGCGCCAATTGACTTGTCTTTCTCGGCATGCCTCGTCGGCGCGGGAAAATACAAATCTAGATTGAAATAAGCGAGCGGTTGGCAGACAATTATTTTTGGTTTCATATTTTTGAACGTTACTGGCACAGAATTTCCATCATATCGTGGCGATTTATCGCGAAAAATCAACCAAAGATATAATCTTGTAATTTCGACCATTAATGATAATCAAAAATATATTTGATGGATTCAAAATTGACTCTGAGACCGAGAAATCAATTGTGACAGGAATCTCACGATCTCTTCGATTTTTCTCTGACAATCAATCTGGCAACACCGCGGTTTTGTCTATAGGGTAGCGCCATGTTGGATTCGAGAGAAATGCGCGCCAAAAACACTTATATATATGTATATAATACATGTCAGTGGCCAAAAGACGTTCCTGGACGTTCTTCGACGAAAATTTCTCTGACACCAGATTTCAGTCACGAATCCAGCGAGGACAAACAAAACCGAGGGCTGGTTCTGCTCCGTATCATTTCTCATGTGCTGCTGCTGGTCGGTCCGATGAGATTGTGTATCCTCAGTCTTCGTTTTACGATAAACATTATTTATTTGTAGTCATAGTAATTAATAGAAATAAATAAATAAAGTCTCACGATGCCTCTTACGATGAAACCAACGCGTTACGCGCATCCCGAAGGTCACACGGGGGTTTGTTATTGCACCGGTACCAAGTAAGTTTCACTGATTTACATTTTTGTAAAAAGAACATAAAAATACTTTTATATTTTTTCGATTGCCATCATTTGTATTATTTTTTTAGGGATGTTTTAGAAAATTCGTTGACTAATTATTGTTCAATACTCGGATAATTATTTATTATTTGTCGATACTTGGATTAATCATCTACTGGAAAGCACTGCGCTTCTTTTCATTTTTTGTTTAACAATCTACCATCGTCACACTGGGTAGAATCCACCTGTCGATCAAACGAGAACGGACGGTTTATGTTTGTGATTTCATCTCTGTATGAATTTTTTTCAACATGTTGCCATTTAATTTCTGTTAAATAAACTTTTCGTACATTATTTAGAATGTTCAAAGCATGTTCTGAAATTTTTTTAGCCACTTCGGACAGGTAGTTTGCTTCGAATCGTTTTTGGAAACTGACAGGGTGGAATCCACCCAGTGTGACGGCCGTGATATTATTTGGTAGTGTGAGAATGAAGAGTTCGATAAAATTCAGACATCAAGTTGTTACTTTGATCAATGTTCGATATTAGGCCAATGTTGTAAGAAAAATGACAATGCCGTTTGGCGGAGAGCAAGCCTTCAAAAAAGGCAAAACTCTGTATTAACATTGAATTGAATTGAAACGATTTGACAAATCACAATCTTTCTAGGGGTGGATTGGTGACTTGCGGGGCTGATGGCGATGTCAGATATTGGCTTAACTTACTGGATGACGATCCTTCAGCCACCTGCATAGCAGAACAGGCCATCGCCGTTGTTTCCAAGGTACCACACCGTTTCAAACTGTCAACCGATTTCGTCGCCTGTATGATTCGAGTGACGCCGTGTACATTTTTTACTTGAAACTTACAGGATGGGAAGCTCTATGTTGGAAATGATAACAATACCGTTCAAATTCTCACACTTCCGAATCTGGAGAAAGGAGGTGTGGTAACCAGATTTTCTGCCGCAGTTTCCGCACTAGCTACCACCAAGGACAGCAATCTCATAGTCTCCGGAGCATGGTAAGAAAATAGCTTCTTTATGTTTAATTTTATCTTTAAATAATGAGGTATTATTAATATTAATATTAGTAATATTATTATTGATATTAATATTATTATTAATATTATTAATATTGTTATTAATAATATTAATGTTCGTATTAATATTATTGATATCATTAACTATGATACAAATAATATTGTCGCAATTACACCATATTAATGCCATTATTATCATATTAACGTCCTTATATTAAACTTATATTTTTCCATTTCAGCGATATGAGAATTCAAGTGACCAACATAGAGACCTCAGACACTACAGAATTAACTGGACACGAAGCACCCATACTAGGTCTCTCGCTGGATCCCAAAGAAGAATATGTGGTAAGCACACATTTTCATTATCATCCGTTCAACCGCCAGAATCTCCGATCTTCCTCATCTCGGCATCGAAACTCTTTTTTAGGCTTCATCCAGCGCCGACGGTTCCATCAGAATTTGGAAGATCAGCGACAAAAAAACGATTCACTCTTGGGACGACGTTGTACCCAAGTGCAATGCTTTTTTCACGGCTAAAACGTATTCAACCCCGTCGTTCAATCCCAAAGACGGAAGTACGCTCGCTTATCCTCATGGAAAAGATATTATAATCGTCGAGCGTGACACGTGGGATGAAACGAGTCGTCTAAAAAGTTCACAATTGCGAACGGTTCGGAAAAACTTTATTTTCATTTCATTTATTTTTATTTAATTCATTTTCATTTCATTCATTTTCATTTCATTCATTATCATTTTATTCATTTTCATTTCATTCATTTTTATTCAATTCATTTTATTCATTTTCATTTCATTCATTTTTATTTCATTCACTTTCATTTCATCCATTTTTATTTCATTCACTTTCATTTCATTCATTTTTATTTTATTCATTTTCATTTCATTGAAGTGTTATATCTTGTCGTTTGATATGCAACTAGAGATATAGCCCTTGAACGTGCGCTCCTGAATAATCAAGTATCAAAAAAAAAATTCAAGTATAAAAAAAACCTCGAAGAAAATAAAATTCGTAAATTCTTATTTCAGGATCTAAGCATCTGCAAATATTCCGAATGCGGAACTCTCCTAGCCGCGAGTTCCGTTCACGGTGAAATCGTCGTTTGGAACGTGATGACCGGTCAAACCGTCGGCTATCAGGAGCACCATCAAAACTCAAAAATCACGACTCTCGTTTGGAGCTTGGACGAACCGAACGAATTAACGTTTTGCGACAGTCTCGGCCAATTGGGTTGCGTCGATGTAAGAACCCAAATTTCCGACAATCTTAAAAACCATCCCAGTTAAATCAAAGACGTTCGTTGATTTATCAATATTTTATCAACGATTCATCGATCCTCAGCCCGTAGAGATGCAAAATTTAAACTTTGAATCATTTTTAAAAATTTGTTTTTCTTTTTTTCCCAAACAGGTGACGAGTGAAAAATCGTTGGACGATCTTGTGACCGTTCTTCCGGATGATCAAAATATCGACGACGAGTTGGAATTCGGTGGAGACAATCATCACGGATCCGCGGGTTTGTCGGACGACGACGACGACGACGACAACGCGATATCGTTGAACAAGATAAAAACTGCTTCCACGCGAATCTCCGACGACGGAGACATTCATTTGGACCTGGGGACCGGAAACGCTCAGCAAAGGCTCGCCGTACCGGAATTTACCTCGCAAGCTCCGTTTCAACCTGGTTCCTCGCCCGTTCATCTTCTTTCACGTTTCATGATGTGGAACGACGTTGGCATAGTCAAATGTTACTCCGAGAACGACGAGGAAGCCAGCATCGAAGTGGAATTTCACGACACTTCGGTTCATCACACGATGCATATAAATAATTATCTCGGCCACACGATGGCTGCCCTATCGACGCAAGCTTTGGCTCTCAGTTGTCCCGCTTCCGACGGAACGCCGAGTAAAATCGTTGTCGTGGCTCTGCAAGGTTCGTCCTGATTCGAAAGAATATTAAAATAAAAAATAAAAAATATGAATAAATAAAATTTATTAGATTAATGCAAATTATATAAAATATTTTATGTAGAATTTATATTTTTTATATAAAATATGTACTATTCAGTTTATTTCACTCGATAATGATTCAATATAAATCGGGACTCATTCCTGAAAATTGGAATTAAAATTTTCAGAATTTCTGTTTTTTTTTTTTTTTTTTATAAAATCTTATTTTTAAAATTTGAATTTTTTATTTTCTCAACTTTTTCTGAAAAGAAACAACCTGGTTCGAAAGAAAATAATAATAAATAAAATAATCAAGTTAAAAAAAATTAATTAAGCTAATGTAAATTACAAATTATAAATTATTCAGATAGAAAATTGATTCTTATTCTCATATTAATTCGAAATATTTTATTTTATAATCAGGCTGGGGTTCGGGTAACAAAGAATGGTCCATAGATCTTCCGGAAGGCGAAGAATCGCTTTGTCTCGCGGTCGGAGACAATTTCGTCGCCGTAGCGACTTCTCGATTGAATTTGCGACTGTTCATGGTCGGTGGAACGCAACGCGAGATAATCGCATTGCCCGGAGCTCCGGTCGCGATGAACGCTTTCAGAAATCATCTCGTCGTGGCTTATCACTCTTGCGTATGTGCCTCGAACGATCAATCCATTAATTTGATGTGGATAAGCGTCAAAGGCGTGAATCTGCGATGCCAAACTCTCAGGGTACCTCTCGGTCCATCGTGCGAATTGTCGTGGCTCGGACTTACCGAAGTCGCTTCCCCGACGATTATGGACGAGGAAGGTGTACTCAGGATTTACAACAAGAAATCGAATCTGTGGAGGGTCGCTTGCGACACTGATAAACAGGTAAATTGGAATGAACGACGAGGGAAGGTTTCATGATTGAATCTCTAATAATAAGAGTGATGTATTATTAATAAATAATGATAATTAATAGTTGATGATAGCAGTCGTAATTTATTATCATATTAATAGTTTTAATTGTTCATACTTATAATTAATATTATTATTATTATTATTATTATTATTATTATTATTATTATTATTATTATTATTATTATTATTATTATTATTATTATTATTATTATTATTATTATTATTATTATTATTATTATTATTATTATTATTATTATTATTATTATTATTATTATTATTATTATTATTATTATTATTGATATGATAATTATAATATAATAGTATATATAATAATAATATTAATAATTGATTATAATAAAAATATATATAATGTTTCATAATTGATAGTAATTTTGGTTTGTTCGTGGCTAATATATCTATAATAAAATAGCTAATATGTATATAATAATCTTTTTGAAAATTCAAGTTGAAAGGCAAATTGGACCACTTCTTCGTGATTGGCGTGAGCGAGATGGAAGGAACCATTCGATGTGTATTGTGCAAAGGCAGTCGTTATCCTGCCACGACTCCGCGACCTACGGTCAACGAGATACCGATGACCGTGCCGATGTGCGAACCACTTTCCGAAAAATCCGTGCAGGAGAGCGGTTTGTGGAAGATCGGCGGTCAGCCAATTGACGAAAATCCGGCTGTGCTTATGCTCATCGCGGTAATTACAGAAATAACATTTTCATTTATTCATTTATTCATTTATTCATATATTCATTTATTCATTTATTCATTTATTCATTTATTCATTTATTCATTTATTCATTTATTCATTTATTCATTTATTCATTTATTCATTTATTCATTTATTCATTTATTCATTTATTCATTTATTCATTTATTCATTTATTCATTTATTCATTTATTCATTTATTCATTTATTCATTTATTCATTTATTCATTTATTCATTTATTCATTTATTCATTTATTCATTTATTCATTTATTCATTTATTCATTTATTCATTTATTCATTTATTCATTTATTCATTTATTCATTTATTCATTTATTCATTTATTCATTTATTCATTTATTCATTTATTCATTTATTCATTTATTCATTTATTCATTTATTCATTTATTTATCCATTTATTGATATATTCATTCATTCATTCATTTATTTTTTATTTTTTTTATTGATGAACGATAGATGGCTTGCCAAAGCAACGTTGATTTCCGGGCTGTCGACATCTGCGAGCAAATCGCGTCCCCGAAGCTTTTGGAATTGGCGATAAAATATGCCAGTAGAAAACATCGCATGGCACTGGCCAACAAATTGGAATCCATCGTCGAGAGCAACGCTTCTCGGGAAAACGGCAATGACGAGCAGGACGAGGACGAGATCGCCATTCCCGAGGAAAACGACGAGGCGGAGGATGAGGTGGACACTCAGGAGGACATAATGCTCACGCCTGTGACCAAACCGGAGGTCGAGATAAAACCGCTTCCGGTGGTTATGCGCAAACGCAATCCGTTCTTAAAAACGAGCCCCGCGCCTGCATTGAAAGGTAAGGTAAGATTTTTCAATTATATGTTGTTGTTTCTTTCGTCTCTTGGATATTTAAAAATTCGTTTTTGGTTAGAATTTGGATTAAAATGGATTTATAACGTTTATAAGTTTCTTAAATGGGGACGAGATTTATTTAGGTTCGAAGAAATTGAAATTATAATTGTCAGAATGTTTATTTGAGAGAGATTTTGTTAACAAAATTAATTTCGTTTATTTTTTGTTGAGATTTTTACTCTCAAAGGGGAAAATTTGAGTTGATAGCGTAAAAAAGTTTTTGAGATAATAATTTCTAAAATTCACCGATTTTCACGGTGTCCACTCGAATGTTTCCCCTTAAGACGAGATGAATGTGATCAAAGAGATTCGAATGGTCGTCCGATGCTGAGATTCTTCGTCACGGTTGATTTATCGGACAAAAAATGATTCCCTTTTTTTATCTGAGAGATGAAATTGAAGTAAGAGAAGAATTTCTCTATCAGACTTTTTGTTGCCGACCGAGAAGAGTCGATCGACCTCGAAACTATGCGCTTCATCTTGGCTGGTAAAGAAAAAACTAATTTGAATCGCTCTCTCTCTCTCTTTCTCTCACTATTGATCCTCCAGATAAAACCAGAGATAAAATTCTGCAGTTTCTCGGTTTTTATTCGAGATATCAATCGTGTCAAAGATTTTACGGTCGAAAAATGTTGATATCTCCGTCGCACCCATATGTATCACACGAAAGAGGCACACAGCATCCACTTTATTGTCTCGATTAAGGTGCAACATAATTAAGAATTCATTTCTAAAAATTCGAATAAAAATAATTTCATAATTTATTCTTTTTTTTTAAATTCTTATTTTTCAAAATTTATTTTTTTATTTTCTCGAACGATAAGAAAATTGCATTTTCTCATTTTCGCGAACGATGAAAAAAAAATTTATTTTTTTATGTTCTTGAACGATGAAAAAAAAATTTATTTTTTTATTTTCTTGAACGATAAAAAAATTTTATTTTTTTATTTTCTCGAACGATAAAAAAAATTTTTTTATTTTTATTTTCTCAAACGACAAAAAAATGTTATTTGCATTTTTATCCTAAATTCTTATGTCGATAAATTTATTACATACGCAACAATCAAAACCATTCGTCAGTTGTTGTTTTTTATACATTTTCATTGATTTTTATTATTATTCGATTCTTCGTGTATTTATTAAAAAAAAAAAAAAATTGTAAATAGGTCTCGCGGTTTTGAACAAAATGCCGGAGCAACCGCAAAAACCAAAGACACCGATAACGGCTCAAACGTCGAAGCCGGCGCAACGCGAGAATAAGGTCAAAGCGAGTAAGAAGGAATCGTTCGTGGCTTGGTTGGCGAAGAACAAGTCTGATCTCCAAGAAGAATTTCCCGATCTCGGTAACGTCGAGTTTTCGAAGGCGGCTCTTGCGAGATACAAGGAGGAGTTCGAGGGCAAGGAGGCCGAGGAAAACGACGTGAAGAAACGTAAACTCTCCAGTCCCGATACTTCGGACAGTAAAGTAAAACGATCGGCTCCTAACAAATTGACGGCATTTCTCTACAATAAATGATGATAAATATATATTTTTTTAAAAAAAATCGTAATATAAGTTTTTTAACATAAATTAACGTTTCTGTTCTATGTACGCGATATTTCATGTGATATTAAACTGTTGCGTTTTTATTTGAAAATTGAAGCTGCTTATTTTATTACTGAAACCGAAATTTGCAAAACCTGAAATTTCTTTGGTAAATAAAAAAAATATATATATATAATTGCGGAAAAAAATATTTTCTTGATTATAGATTTTTGCTAGTATTTTGGTAAAACTTCCATTGCGAAATTTGATTATTATTATTATTATTATTATTGATCTTTTTTTTTTAATTGGCTCAACGCATCTGAAGCTGAGGTTGCGTATTTTATTGCTGAAACCGAAATTTGCGAATCCAGAAATCTCTTTTCTAAAATTAAATTATCTATAATCGTGACAAAATATTTTTATTTTTAATTACAGACTTTTGATAGTACTTTAGCAAGTCTTCCATTGCGACGTTTTATTATTATTATTTTGTTAAATAATTTTTTTTTTCTTAGTTCAACGTTTCTGAAGCTCATTAATCTAAGTCTTAAAACGTGTTCCCGGATTCGAACGATATTTTTCAGACACTTCAGCGTTGGTGAAGAATAACAAAAAACCAAACGCGCGCGTAATTCGGCACGATAACAAAAAAAAACAAATACATCCACGCGTAATATCAATTCCAATAATTCGCACTCGCATCGCTTGCGGTCCAAATTCTTATAAATATCTTATAAATAAATAGGACTAGATATTTATTCAAAGTTCGCTCATTAGAAAAATAAACAATAACGAAACCGATGCGACAAATTACGTCATTTTCGGGCCAAAACATTTTCCAAATCTCTCCAGAATTCCCTCATAGACACCTGAGGCCCCTCTTCGCCACTTTCTACGAGCTATCATGGCTCTAATAACATCTTTTTCTAATCACCGAATTCTCGTAGGTGAATAAACTTCTCCTTATCTCGTTCTTGCCGGCGGGACTTTGCTCTAAAAAAACATTTGTCCAATTTATTTGAAAAAATATATCGTCATCGTAATTTTTTTTTAATTAACAGTTGACCTTGATGGACATCAGAGCAATTATCAATTGTTTCCGTAGTGCCGTACAATATAATATTAAAAAGAAAAAAAAACAACTACGAGGGTCAAATACCCGCTCGATTTGTATATGGATATATATATATATCTATATATGTGCAAAAGCGAGCAGTTTCTAACTTCGTCGCTATCTTTTTTCCAGCTCGGGTAAACTCGTTATTCGTTCTATTTATAGCAATTAAAGATATATATATATATATATATATATATATATATATAGAATACATTATATATACAGACTATATAATGTATTCTATATGTGTATATATCAGTAATTGCTATAATAATAATACAAATAATTATAATAATAATATACATCCTCATCCTATATATATCATTATTATTATTATAGCAATTACTTATATATACAGACAGAATATTATACACACATATTATATTACATTATTATATTATTATAATATTCTGTGTGCTATATCGGTAATTGCTATAATAATAATAATTATTATTATATCTATAAATATATATAAATATATCATATAACTGAATATATATGAAAATATCCCCGGCAAATTATATATACATATATATATATATATTAATCACACCAATACAGACATACATAGAAATACATTCACCCACTCTCACTCCCACTCATAAAAATCACCGATATATATTTCCATAAATAGTCGAAACAACGAATTCGAACGTGACTGGAAGAAAAAAAAAACCCCCACGAAATTAGAAGTCTATCGCGCGCCACGAGGTACGAAGATACGAAACCGTTGCACAGACCCACGCGTTCAACAGGTTGCCCAAGCTCGATAGCCTTGAACCAAACAACAGATTCGACGGTGTACGTCTTCCAACTCGCAGACGGAAAATTAACGGCATCTTTCTCACCCCCCCCCCCTTCTCGCCTCTCTTTACCTCCCTCGCTACCCCCAAGAAGCTTCGTCTTCGCACGAAAAAAGCCAGGCCTACCATGGTTTCGGTACGAGAGCAACCGTCGTCGACCGATACCATAGGAAACCTCATTGCCTCTCGCTCGTGTCCGACCAGTCCGACCGAAGCCGCGTTATTTTATTTCGGATCATCGTCGCGAACGTTCAGTGCGGTTCAGTTCAGTTCAGTTTGAGTCAGTTCGCCCGGGAAGCCCGAGCGAAGCGCACGTTTTCTTCGAACTCCATAATCCGAGGCGTCTTCGAGACCGCGAGGTGGTTCATCGATATCCTCAAGCCGAGAATTTTTTAACCTCGCTACGAGAAAAAACGACGGCAAACACGGAGCAAGATGACCGGAAAATCGAAACGTGGTGAGTCGTTGATTAAATTATATACAATTTAATTGATAAAATAAAAATAAAAATTATTTATTCGTTTATTTTATTTATTTAGGTTATTTATTTATTTTTTTTCGTTGTTGTTTGATGTATTTTTTTGATCGGGGTGATTTTTTGGAGCGAAATTTCCGCCGGCTGTTGGATGACGGGTTTTTCTTTTACACGCGGCACATTCCGCGTGTCGGGGGCAGGGCGGGGGGGGGGGGGGGGCGATGGCACATGCAGCATGCAGTTGCATCATTCGATGCTCGGATAGCCGGCAGGCCGAATATACACGGCGAGGTGGACGGCCTAGTCCTTGACCGTGTGTACGTTAATATGCGGTTTTTTAGTAGAGAAAACGTACGTGGACGTAAAACGTGGTTTTTTCGAGATATGAGGATTCGCACGTTTAGAATCGTTTTTCGTTTGTTTTATTTATTTAGCTTATTTAGGTTATTTGTTTATTCTTTGAATTGTGGATTACTTGGGAGACTTGTAAATTTATCATTGCTATGGAACGAAAAATATTGAAGATTGGAGTAGATTTTTAATTTCTGGGATCGTGATTGTTATTGCCTTGAATTAGTGAAATACGGGATTGATTTGTCTATTTGTTCTTTAACTTGTCGATTAATTAGGAAATGAATCCTAATCTTTAGTGGATTAATTAATCCTTAGTCGATTAATTAGGGATTAATTAGGTAAATTGATTATTGCTACGGAAGAGAAAATATTGAAAATTGGAGGACATTTTTTATTACTTCACAGAGATGAGTTATGATTATGAGGTATTGAAAATCGTATTGAAAATCGAAAATCCGACAAAACCTTCGTTGACGAACTGCGTTTAATATCATCTTTAATAACATTATACAATAATCTCGTTAATTTTTTCCTGTATTGGTAATTTACGGTATCCCTGTTTCTCGAAACGTTGTTTATAGTCTAAATTACGAGAATCTATAGTCTAAACTATAAGAATCGAGCTCAACATCTTTCACCGAAAATTTTGACTTAGGTATTTTGCCTTCGAACCATACAAAATACACGATTGAAACAACTTCTTCTTCTTCTCCTTTCTTTATTCCAATTTTTTTTTCATACATCTCTTCGGTTAAAAATAATATTTTGTAACTTATAGATGGAGATACAAAAATAAGTTACGGGTTCAGATATGCGGTTTTCGGTGTCACGATGGGTCAATTAAAATGTTTTTCGATAATGGGCTGAGCGATGCAATAATTGATTGAAACCGAATCACCGGCAGACGCCGAAGTTTCGAAGAAACGTGATACGACCTTTCCTCCCCGCGGCCTCTCCTCCACCCGCCGTCATTAGACCGCCCAAAGTCACGACGATAATCGAAAACTTTAGTCAATTATTTTTCTTTTTTTTTTAAATCACGAATATTTATCGATCAACGAAAAATTTAACGAATCGTAGAATCCAAGACTGAATTTTCGAAGATTTAATTTTTATTTATTTATTTTTTTAACACAAACGTTCGTACGAACGTTGAGAAATAATGATTCACATTTTTCGTTACTGGCCGAATTTATTTGGTCGTGTTGTTGAGGCATCGAAATTTCGTTTCGATGTCGAAACGAGATGTTCAAAAAAAGCTGACGCAATCTTTAGTTTTCGTTGCTTCTTTTTTCATTTTATTTTTTTTTTGAGAATTTTTCGGGTGATAGAAAAATAAATTACATTCCGTTTAGATCAGAAAAAATCTAGGAAAAATTCCGAACGTTTTCTCATCCTCTCTCTCTCTCTCTCTCTCTCTCTCTCTCTCTCTCTCTCCTTTTCTCTTCCCTCTCTCGCTTTCTCTCGAAGTCGTTGGCTCGTTTTCAATACATTTTTCCAGATTTTTGGGCCGAATAACATTTTTTTCTTTTTTAAATTAAAATGCATAGACCGATAGCCGCAAGAAAAATAAATTATTCATACGAACGACGTCTCTTCCAGCCGCAAGCGATACCACTAACGCTCTTAACCACGAAAAAAAAAAATTTTTTCAAACATCTTCACAACGTTTTTTCCCCCAAATTTCGGAATAATCTTTTTCCTCCATTACACGAAAATAGGCGAGCCCGATATTCCACGCGCAACCGAGAGCTCCCAAAATTTATTACCATTCTTATCGGCTTCCGTAATCTTATTTGCTATGCCACCAGTCTTTTTATTTGCACGTCGAAAAAGAGAAGAAAAAAAAATCACACAATGTTACGCGCATTCGTTTCAGAACTTTTTTTTTTCAATTCTATCTCGCAAAGTTCGTCGGATCTATCGCCATCGCGACCACAGCCGGCTTTTATATACCCAGCAGTGTATCGCATTTGCTTCTGGTAACCGCAATAGACGAATAAGAAAAAAAAATGTATCACATTCCGTCGGTTTTTTCAACCGAAACGATTTTTTTTTTGTTTCTTCGTTTTATTATAATTTTTTTCATTATTTTTTGACAAGTTTTCGAGGTCGTGATATGGCGCCTCGCGTTGCACAGTGGGGGAGGTCAGTTTTTCGATAATTAGTCGATGCGCCAGCCGGGTCAGAGGCTAATTAGTTTGGCTTCCGAGCGGAGCGATGTACGACATCGTAAAATTTATTTCGAGTCTCGGAAAGTGAGATAACTGCGAAATGAGATTTGTCATTACTCGAAAACGACCGATGATTATCCGATGATTTAGAGCCCGGACTATTTTAGATACAATTGTTATTTCTCTCTCGTTTGGTCGAAGGCGAATGACGTTTTATTTGGAGCTTTTAAATCGTTTTGGGCAAAAATTAAAAATCGCATTTGTCGAGTCGTTTCGACGCGTGCGTCATCGCCTTAATGTCAGCATCGACGCTTTGTATTTTTATTGACATTTCTTTCGAACGGTAATTGAGTCTGCCGGGATTGCGATAATTTCCCGTTACACCCTCGAATCAATTTACTCCGTCGTTTATTATGCTTTATATATTAATTATAGAAGTCTTGTGGATTGATTATTCCTACGGAACAGATATAGATGAAACATTGGAAGTTGGAGTAAATTTAGTTTTCCCGCGATTCTAATTGTTTTTTTCTTGAATTTATTCATTTAGACTATTCGTGCATTTATTTATACTTCAACTTTCGAATTAATTAGGGAATTTGTAAATTTATTATTGCTAGGGAACAAAATATATTGAAAATTGGAGGGAATTTTCAATTCCTGGGATCTTGATTATTTTTTCCTTAAATTTATTTATTCATTCATTTGTTTATTCTTCATCTCGTCAATTAATTAAGCCCCTTCTAAATTTATCATTGCTATGGAACACAAATTATTGAAGATTGGATCAAATTTTTAATTCCTGGGATTCGAATTTTCGTTCCTCAAATTTATTTATTCATGTATCATCCATTTGTTTATCCTTCAACTACAACTCAGCGAACTTGGCAACATCTCCGGCGTAATAAATCGCCCACACGCGTAAGACCGTAAGACGATCCGATTGCGTGTAATACGATATTCCGACGCCTCAACCGAACGTATATAAACACACGCGTATTTTTCTTGTATATTAATTCACGCTTGCAATCTGTCCGATAGCGCTGACGAAGCTCACGCGCGCTCGATCAATCGCCGCTTCGATGCGTGAACGAGGATTCTCGCTCGTGACCGGTAAATAACGAATATAATAAAAATTATGGCGTTCGTTTTGCAGATTACGAGCCCATCGATGCGGTCCAAGAGGCGATGGGAATCATGGGACGCTGGCACGTCGTTATCGCGATCGCTCTGTCCCTCGTTAATTTTCCCGTTGCTTGGCAACAATTGTCAATTGGATTTTTGGCGCCGGAAGCTCATTTCACTTGCGTGTCACCCAAATCCGCGGTAAACGCGTCGATGAAGGATCAATGCACCGTGAACGTTGGCAATGAAACTTTTGAACATTGTCGAAAGTTCGATTACGATAGAAGCATTTTTTTGGAAACCATCGTTACCGAGGTTCGATCGTAAATCGATTATCTGATCTGATTATTGAATAATTTATTATAATAATAATAATATAATCGAATATATATATAATATTAATTATGTCAGAGAAATATTAATATAATAAAATTAAAATAATATGAGAAATATATAATATATTAATTAATACAAATATATTTATTTGTATATTATTACTATTATTATTTTTACATATATAATAATAATAATAATAATAATAATAATAATAATAATAATAATAATAATAATAATAATAATAATAATAATAATAATAATAATAATAATAATAATAATAATAATAATAATAATAATAATAATAATAATAATAATAATAATAATAATAATAATGATAATAATAATATACAAATGAATATATTTGTATTATTTAATATATTATAGATTTCTCATAGTATTTTTATTTTATTATATTAATATTTCTCTGTCATAATTAATATAATATATATAATAATAATAATAATAATAAACAAATAAATATATTTGTATTAGTTAGTATATTATATATTTCTCATATTATTTTTATTTTATTATATTAATATTTCTCTGACATAATAATTCTCTAACATAATTAATATAAGAAATATATATTAATAATTAATATTAATATATATTAATATATATCAATAATCAATATTAATATATATTAATATATATCAATAATCAATAGATTTCTTTAATTATTTATCAAATTCCACAAACAATGTGTTTATAATTTATTTCTCATTTTTAATTTTCATTTTGTCAAATTTATTATTCTTATTTCCAGTGGAATTTAGTTTGCGATCGCGATCAATTGGCGAATGTCGCCCAAATGTGCACGATGTTCGGAATACTCGTTGGAAATATGGTTTTCGGTATGATGGCAGATAGGTACGGAAATATTAATTATATAATTTCGATAGTTTGCTGAAACCGATCGCGATTCGCATCGTTTTTCTTCACGTTCGAGTACTTTGATCCCGGTCGTAATTGACAATCGTTGATTATTTATCGTTTGTCGATTGCAGAATCGGCCGAAAAATTCCCTTGATGATAGCCGTCGTCGTTCAATCGTTGACAGCTCTGTTGAGCGGATTCGTGCCCTGGTTCGAATTGTTCGTATTATTGAAATTCGCCTCGGCAGTTGCGACCGGCGGCACTATGCTCATCAGCTTCGTTCTACGTAAGTGTCATTAGACGCAATTAACGATGCCAGTAATTGCAATTTTACCACCGTCGACGTTCGCCGCGTAAGAAACTAATGCGGTTGAACCGATTAATTTATCGTTGCAGTTATGGAGATCGTTGGCATCGAGTGGCGAGCCACTTTGTCCGTTCTCTTTCACATACCGTTCATACTCGGACATATGACGATACCGCTGATATCTCATCTCACGAGATCGTGGAAAGCCTTTCAGCTTATTATTTCTTTGCCACCGATTTTGCTTCTATCGTACTATTGGTATGTAAATAATGTTGATTGTTGAATGGTTCTTTTTTCTTTCGAATTTTTAATTGAACTGAAGGATTTTTTTTTTTTTGGAATGGTAAATTGGAAATTTATCGATGAATTATTATTATTTTGATAAAATGTATTATCTGATGAATATGTTTGTGAAAGATATGCCTTGATGAAGTTAAAAATTATGTGGAAAATCAAAATAATGAATAATCTGGGAAAATAATGTTGTTGACATTTTTCGATTTATTCTTTGGAGATTGTCGTAGATGATATTTTCATCGATTGAAATTTGCTGAGTTAATATTTTAATATCAAACGTGACAACGAATTGCGAGCCCAAAAAAAAATCATCTGAATAATCCGAAAGTCACCAAAAAAAAAAAAAACCAGGATATAAATTGTATTTATATTAATCATACGTTCAATCATTCCAGGCTCATTCCCGAGTCTCCCAGATGGTTGCTGGCCGTCGGAAAAATCGGTCAAGCCCGAAAAGTTCTCACAAGTGCCGCCAAGAGAAACAACATACCCCTGGAAAAAGTCGGGGCGGCCATAGAATCTCACGAGGCTCACGGTAAATCGACGAACGCGGATGAAAACGTTAAATACAACATCACGGATTTGTTCAAGACGCCGAATTTGCGTATCATAAGCGTATGCTTGGCAACCAATTGGTTGGTCTGTGGAATTGGTTATTTCGGATTGACTCACTATATAAGCAAATTGAACGGCGACATATTCATCAACGTCGCGATTTCGGGTGAGTCTCGAATATTTATTTTCATTTGCTCTTCGATCTTCTTATAATGAATATAATAATAATGATAATAATAATAATTATTATTTTTTTATTATTATTTTAATAATATTATATATTATTATTATTATTATTTTAATAATATTATATATTATTATTATTATTATTGAAATAATAATATATAATATTTAGGTCCAGTTTTAGCTATTTAGGTTTATTATTATTATTATTATTATTATATAATAATAATATTAACCTAAATGAACTAAATAATATTAATAATAATAATAATTATTATTATATTATATTATATAAATAATAATAATAATAATAATTATAATAATTATTATATTATATTATATGAATAATAATAATAATAATTATATTAATAATATTAATAATAATAATAATTATTATATTAATAATATTAATAATAATTATTATTATTATATTAATAATATTAATAATAATTATTATTATTCTATTAATAATATTAATAATAATAATTATTATTATATTAATAATAATAGTGATAATAATAATAATAATAATAATAATTATATTAATAATAATAGTGATAATAATAATAATAAATTCGTTCTTATTTCGTTTTACAGCTGTGATACAAATGCCCGGAACTTTGGCGGTTCTTTTTCTGATAACACGAGTTTCACGATTGAAATTGCTCATCAGCGGAAATTTATTGACGAGCGCGTGTTTGTTATTGATCATGCTGGTGCCAAATCCGACGGCACGAGTGGCTTTGGCGTGTACGGGTCTTGCCGGAATCGCCATGAGTTTTCCGACGATATATCTTTACACCGGCGAGGTTTTTCCCACCGTCGTGAGAAACAACGGGCTCGGCATGTGCAGCGTATCCGCGAGAGTGGGCAGTTCTATCGCGCCTTTCATCGCGTCGATGGTATTTTTTACAATACTTTTTCGTTTCTATGAATTATTTAATTTTTTTTTCGTACATGAATTGATTCAATTAATCACAATTTTGATCACAATTTCATTAAATCAATTCCCAATCCTGCTCTGAAGCGTTTCAAGAATGTTTTTTCTTCTAATTTAACAAGAAACAAGAGAAAACACACATATATTAATTAAGATCCATCTTGCAGGGAAGTCTCGGAGCTTGGTTGCCGCCTCTCGTATTCGGCATTGGTCCGCTCTTAGGCGCGGCTCTATGTTTGCTCCTTCCGGAAACGATGGGCTGCGAATTACCGGAAACCATCGAGGATGGTGAAAATTTTAGAAAGTAAGCCGCCTCACACAAAATCAATTAAAAGCTGTTGCTGTGATCTTCATCGTGATTTATACTACTTCTCTCTGTTCTTCAAATCTCTCTTCCCAGTCTTCCCCTTAATCCCCAATCCTCGTAAAAAAAAAAAAAAATTCTACTCTCGGTTGTGGATCAATAATCGTTCTGTCTTGACGAAGTTTATATCGTTAACAATTTCTCTCTCGACTTCGACTATTTTCGCCTCGCTATCGCCATCGTTTTCCACTCTCGCACTCTCGTGACATTTTTTTTCTTCATTTGTTTTGTAGGAAGAAGAACGCTGCTGCTCAACGAGCCTCGCAAAGTTGAGAAAAAAAAAAAGAACACACGAAAAAGAAACGAAAAAGAAAACGAAAAAGAAAACGAAGGTTTTACGTTGAGTAATAAATTATAAAGCCTGCGGCTACGGGTTGGTTACTCGTGTGCTCAAATTAATCTACCTCAAGCCATGAGGCGAAAGTATTTTACCGTATTTTACGATGAAATTCCATCCATTTGGTATTAGGGAGCGATCGCTCGCCACATTTGGCAATAATCTTACGTCGGAGGGAAGCTCAATCGTCACGAAATCATCGCGTATTTACTTTTATATACAAACGAAAATTGGATTAAGGAAATGTGTTGATGTATCGTCATTGTTGTTATGATTATTATTATTTTATTTGTCTGTCGGGCGTGAATGTCTGAATCGAACAAGTACAATAGAACTGTTGGAGCCTGATATCTCGATTTATCGATGGAAAAGAAGAAAAAATCGTATTTTTCGCAGCTACACGAAGATTAAATTGTTTATGAAGCTGTGATCAAGTGACGAATTGTCATTTTGATGCGTCGTGATCGTACGTTTTCGGCAAATCGATCATTTTCCATAATCATGTTTAGCATCATTGATTGATATTGTAATTATATCGTATACGAACATCATCGATTCATGGAAAA
Source organism: Sussaba pulchella (assembly GCA_963971145.1). Classification (NCBI taxonomy): domain Eukaryota; kingdom Metazoa; phylum Arthropoda; class Insecta; order Hymenoptera; family Ichneumonidae; genus Sussaba; species Sussaba pulchella. Next base: position 3,477,020 of record OZ020173.1, read on the forward strand.
TCGAATGTTTAATATTATTTGTACTTATGCATACATTCGTCTTTTTATTTTTATTTTTACAATACACGAATACGAACACGATGGAGTGAAATAATTGCATGAGGATGACGAAGATCGATTGTTTTTTTGTTAATGAGAATTCGTCTGAAGCAATTCGTCTAAAAAACAATTCGTCTAACAGTTATTCGTTTAATAACAATTCCTCTAAGACAATTCGTCTACAACAATTCGTCTAACAACAATTTATCTAAAACAATTCGTCTAATAACAATTCGTCGTTATTTTCAGTTCTCCTTTTCTTTATTACAAAATTATGTTTTTTTTCTTCTCTGTTTCGTTTAGACGAATTGTTATCGTACGAATTGTTTCAGAAAAATTGTTATTAGAAAAATTGTTTCACACGAACTGTTTTAGCCGCATTGTTTTTAGACCAATTGATTTTAGACGAATTGTCACCAAACTGCTTTAGACGAATCGTTTCTAGACGAATTTTCCGGCAAATCGATTGCAGTTTCGAGTATTTGAGTATTATTCTTCGTCCTAAAAATCATTCGTTCACGATGCAAATTTTGTACGATATTAAAATTATAAATACGAGTTGATTAAATTAATTTTTATAAAAATAACGATGATGCATTTTTTTTTTTTTCAAACGGTTGTTATCAGCCTTGGCATTGTTTCGAACGATTGACCGTCCAGCTAAATCGTCTCGTGGCACCGTCCGAGTAATATAATTCGTCGTTCGTTCGTGCGCCGTCGAAACGTTAATTCGTTTCATTCGATGACGAGCTACTCGGTGGCTTCTCGCTGACAATGAGCTCGATCGTGGCTCGACACTTTTATTCGTCACGTTTCTACGGCGGTGTGTGGCCCAGATAGAGAACTTTGTTCGGCAAACTCGTGACAACGCCGTTCGTACGTTTGTGCACAGCGTCGAAGACTTGATTGCCGTACTTGACCGTGTTACTGAGCGAACCCAACCACGCGGACATTATACTCTTGGACGACGATTTTTCCAATTGCGAAGATTGCGAGCCTGCAAATTATTCAATGACGAGTGTTTGGAAAATAATTTTTTTTAAAAAGAAAAAAAAAACGGGAAAAGAGAAGAAAAATAAATTAAAAGGAAAGAGTAGTTATATGTTCGAGAATTGACAATAAAATGTATTTTAAATATCTGTGGATGCGTGAGATTAATTTCTTATTGTACTGTTTCTTGATGTGGTCGATGATTCTTTTTTGAAGTATGTTTTGGATTCTATTATCATATCTCAAAACTTCGGAAGAACTCGGATTTTTTCATAATCGAAAAACAAAAAAATAGGATGATGTCTGATGCAATTTCATTAAAAAAAGGTTCAACAATTTCGATAGTGTCTGGGAAAAAAATGTCATTCAATTGCCATTGGTGGGATGAGCAATTACTTGCTGATAAAAAAGAGGAGTTTGAATAATTTAAAAAATAAATAGCGGGGTCGTATGATTCAAAAGATGATAAAGAAAAAAATCATCGACCAAGTCAGGGGTCAGAAGGCTTTCAATCCCGCGATTTGGTTCGTCCTTCCCCATATATAAAAGGAAAATAAAATGTATACACAAGCAAAAAGGATATTTAGAGTCTCCAAGTCTGACAATCAAGAAAAGGAGGCAGAAAATGCAACTTGAAACAGTTTGAACCTTGAAAAAATTCTCTTTTCGAAATTCCTAAATCTTCTACCTCCCTCTCCCCAATTCGACGCATATTATGGCTCGATAATATCTCATATTTGAACCGAATTTGCGATCGAATACGATTTTCCGAATCGATTCGTCGTCATAACGCACAATTATTAATTTCCCTGATTTCGAATTCGTTTCGTTACCTATCAAAAATTTGAGGATAGCTCGATTGACGATATCAGGCTGTTCCTGATGTGGAAAATGTTGCGTCCCGGTGATAACTTTGATGCTGAATCTCGCGAGATATTCGGTGCTCTGCACGACGTTCTCCAACGAGACGCAGGGATCTGCATTGCCGACTATGAGCAACGTCTGATTAGCGATAACTTCGCTGTTCGTCATGTCCAGACGGGTGAATGGCAAGTTTCTGTAATAATTCAACGGACCGGTCCAATCCTCTGAAAATAATCGAACAATTTCGTTATCTTCGTATTAAAGTCAATTATTATTATTTTTCTTCTTATTCTCGATTGTAGGTCGAACGAATTTGCAGGCCAACCTTTTCTACTGAACGCGTACTTGTACGCCTCGACGTAATTTTTCTCGGTCGATTCGTTGAGATGAAGGTGTTTGAAGGTATCGTTGATGATGGAAAGATCCTCCTTTAGGGCATCGATTTCCGGCAAAAATGGCAGTCTACTGAAATGCATCCAACTAAGAAGCAAATGTAAATTCTAATAAGCCACGTAATAGCGATGCTTTCACAATACATAAATAATTAAATAACCTGAATAAATGAATAAATAAATAAGTAAATAAATAAATCAATTTTATCGATTGAATTAGTTGAAATTAACGTACTTTTCGTCGCAAGCTGCTCCTCCGGACAAACCGTGCCAGTAATGATTAGGATGTGGGCTCGATATAGTAACGAATTTGTGAATAAGCTCGCCGTGAAGAGCCAGCATGTACCAACCGAGAAGACCCCCGAGATCGTGACCGATAATACTGCAATTACGGACCCCGAGGGCGATTATGAATTGCTGGAGTTCGTCGATTAAAATTTCGATCTTGTACGAACGTCTCGTCGACGGCTTGTCGCTGTCGCCGAAACCCTTCAGATCGAGAGCAACCACTCTGAAACGTATTATCTTGAATTTCAGATTTTCTTTATTTATTATTCTTTGTTATTGGTATGTAATTTTATTTTTATGATATCGGGCTCACCTAAAATGTTCGGCGAATACCGGAATTTGTTCCCTCCAGCTCAACCAACAATCCGGAAAACCGTGCAGCAGTAAAAGCACCGGTTTTGTACGATCACCAGCTTCGACGTAATGAAATTTTACACCCTGCAATGATTCATTATTAATTTGTCGTATAGCGATTATATCTGGGAAATTGTTTATTCCTGATTTCTTTCTTTTGGTCTATTTTTATGTACAATATCTTGTATTGCATGAAAGCAATTTTAATCATTTTCCCCTGAATTTTCAATACTCACAAAAGTATCCATCAATACGAAAAAACTATTTAAACTGTGAGTTTTCATTTGCAAATTGCTTTTTCCGTGATTTTAAACGCCATACACAAAATTTGTGGCGCCAGAAAGAAAGAGAGAGAGAGGCAGAAGAAGTTTGCAAATCAAAATTCGAAGTTTTTATAAATTCCCTAACAAATTGAGTTTGTTGGAGGAAAAAAATGGACTCTGTAATGGATAATTTACATATTTTTAAATGATTAACGTTCCAATAATTGATAATTACTATCACAATTATAATTATAATCGTTGAACCGTTGAAAAAAAAAAAACGTTGCTCGTTTTTTTTCTTTGCAATTTCGGGCTATATTTAATTACGACATTCCTGTTTTGAAAATATCTCCGGTTCTGGCGATTAGGCTGTCGATATGTCACGGAAGATCATACGAGCCAGTAGAAATCACGAAATACCAAAACATTAATCATTGCATTGCGGATCGAGTGGTTTCGTTATCGGTGAGGGTCAAGGCGTCTCTCGTTATCCGAAAAAAGCGTACAATGTTCGTACTATCAATCATGTAGCATACAGGGTGTCCTAAAAGAATCGGAACAATCGTAAAAAAAATCCTAAATTAAAATCTCGGTTTAAAAACATCGTCACGTGATAAATTTATGGAATTAAAAAGCTTTATCTCGATGTATTTTTCGATAAATTTATTTTTCTAGGACTCATCCATCCCCAACCTTAGATTTGAGACACCCTGTATATACGCGTCGATCGTTTTCTCTGCCGCTTTCTCGACCGCCAGCAGCGCCATCTCACTCTCGCTCCTCTCAGCTCCGTCGGTATACAAACATTTGAGCGGTCACACCACTCCCCCACCGATTCCCGAAATCCCCACAATTGCAAGAAGCGTCGTCGCGTTTTCGTGCCACGCGTCTGGAAGAAAATCGCCCTCACCTTTAGTTTCACGTAGGAATGTTTTCCAAGATTATTGTCGACGAGACACGCCGGTGGATTGTCCCTCTGCTGGAGAACGAAAAATTTCTTCGGATCCCAAGCCCATCTCGCCAATCGCTTGACAATCAGGTACAAACCGTATACGAACGACAAAAAGTGTAACCTTGCTATCTCCCAATGTGAGACGCGAATTATTTTGGCGTCCATTTTTTGTTTTTCATTCGCAATCCTTATTCACCCGAAAGTTCGACGTATTTATCATAAAAATGATATATATGTGGAATAAAATGGTATATATATCGAAGTCACGTGCTTTCTCGTCGAGTTATATATCTTGGGCATATATTTCAATTATAATTGTCATACTTCGTATTCGTGTTGAACAATTTTTGGTATGGAGTCAATTTTCGTCGGGATGCGTTCGATATATCGAATTTATGTGAATAGTTTCAAAGAAGAAAGATTTACATGGAAGCACAGGTCTTATGGGCGCCGTTTGCACGATTTTTCGCTTCCACGGAGGGTTGCGCTTCCAGCCACTGACGGATTTTGGCGCTGTTTCACCTATCTATGTGCACGCATACACAGCCAAAGAAGAAAGATTTACATGGAAGCACAGGTCTTATGGGCGCCGTTTGCACGATTTTTCGCTTCCACGGAGGGTTGCGCTTCCAGCCACCGACGGATTTTGGCGCTGTTTCACCTATCTATGTGCACGCATACACAGCTATCTGGCTTCGCTCCGCCCATTTTCGTCTTGCTTCCACTCGCCTTGGAAGCCATTTACGGGTCTCGCTCTTACCGGACCGAAATCTATCGGCGGACCCTCTTTTTTTCGTGCACCTCTCATATGTTTACTCTTTCCCTTCTCTATATCTGGCTTTGCTCCGCCTAATCGCCGTTCTGCTCCCACTTACGTTGGAAGCTATTTACGGGTCTCTCTCTTAGCCGGCGTGGAAGCTAAGCGGCGGACCGAGTCTGTCTCGTGTGATCCTCCTCTGCTCGCCCTCTCTCATCGGTCCTGATCCAACTCGCGTTGGAACGTTGGAAGCTCATTGCTGGAGTGGAAGCTATCGGCGGACTCACACGCTTTTCTGCCCTTTTATTTTGTTTTTCTATATAACCTTTATAATGATTTTTCAAATCGTGCTCGTTGGGTCCTACACATGCATCTTCCAAAGATTACAAGTAGTCAGCTGATAGTTTCCACCGCTCTGGGGCGAGCAAGAAGAGCGACAGACGGTCAGCCGAGTGTAGCCGACAGGAGCCGATACAATTCTTCGTGCGGGAATGAGGTTGTTGGGCGGTCCAACAAGAGCATCGCCGCATGAGTGCGAGAAAGCAATCGTTATACCGCAATATCGCGAGCGCAAGAGAGATGACGGGGGAGGCGGGGCCTAGAGGTCTTTCTGTGTGTTGGTCTCACCGATGTACCGGCGCGCTGACTACAGGCGAAACGCGACACTACATTTTCGTGCCAAAATCTAACATGGGACCTGTTCTTCCATGTAAATCTTTCTTCTTTGATAGTTTATACTTTGATTTTTCATGAGATATTTCCACGGGTATTGAGAGCTAACAAAAATAGTAATAATAACAATAATAACATTAAAAAAATGAATAGTATAAAAATAATAATAATTAATAATATAATATTATATTATAGCATTATAATATAATTTAATAATAATAATATAACATATTATGAAATTACAATATTAATAATTAATTAATATAATATTATTATTATTAATAACAGAGAAATAATAATACTAAATATAAAATAACAACAATGAATAATATAACAATAAAAAAAAGAATTATCTTTAGGTTATTTCTCTGTATATAAATAATATAATAATAAAACAAATAAATGTCTAGCAAGCCGGTATGAATCACAGCTCGATGATCGATCGAGTCTACCTGTCAGCCGTGAAGTAAGCACGCACGCACACGCATACGATCGATTAGTATATCGAAATCGATAAATTACTGCACCAATCGACGCTTCGAATAAATTACTTTTCCCCGTTAAAAAAACTGATTCGCGTAGATTTTCCTAGCAATTTGGCACGTACAACACTGCACCACGAACTTTACATCCTTCTGGCTCTGTACTGACGCACCGACTGAGCTTCTTACATGACTTACAATTCACCAAACTATTCCACGAGTCATTGAAAAACGAAAAAAAAATGAAAAGAAAGAAAAATGGAACGTGGGAGCGATTTTATTCTGATGCAACCGTCAGCTTTTTTTCTTCGGGACAAACAGTTCAGTCCCGAAAAAAAAGGGTTTAACGCACTCGTAGCCAACTTCACGATTCGATCGTAAGATTTGTATGAAACACCAACGACAGATAATATCGCCCAGAATCACGACGCCTGCTTTTTCGTTTTGTTTTGCCGATTTGTGTACGAATCTGTCGATTAATTCGAGAGTCAATAAGTCACTGCAGCATTGTAATTTTTTGTTCGTTTAATTATATATTAATTATATAGAATCTTTTTTTTGGTAAACGATTGTTGGTGCGAGTCGTCATGGTTTTCCGGTTAGTTTCGTTATGACGAATTATTACGACGAGTAGAAGATCTCGGTAACTCGCAAGCTTCGACACTGGACTGCGACCTTTTCCTCTGTCGTCTGTCGACCGTCGAATTCGTTTCTGTCTTATCTATAATAGCGTGAGGTCTGGGAATGATAGCGATTCGCGTCAATCGGCGCGACTCTTAACTCTCGAATGGTACGCATGTACGACCTTAAGGCGTACGATTTTTTTTTTACGGCAGTATTGACGGAAGAATTCATCTTAAATGCGTGTGACGATTATTTCGTGGAAATGGGAGGCTGGCTAGGGATAGTTCGGCTTGTGACGCTCACGCGTGAACGTCGCACGGCCATTTTGTTGGCTCGGGGGAATCGGTTATGTACCTGTAAAATGAAATATCACGATTTACCGACTGACCCATCAACGCAGAGTCCAAAACGGAAGCCCAAAATCATTGCTTTCATGCATTCTGGTAATTAATGGATGATGGAAAAAGAATTTGATGCTTTGTTCGCGAATTTCTTGGAATCTTGGAGTGAAAACATCTCTCAGTGAGATATTGGTTCGATTGTTTGTTTACAAAGTGGGTGAAAAAATTACGGATTATGCTTTGAACATTCTAGATGATGTAAGAACAGTTTTTTTATAAGAAATAAAATGGTAGCATTGATTGAAAAAATCATGAAGGGATGAAAACGAAAGGTGAGGGTGGTGGGTTGAAAATAAATTACTTTTCTCTTTTTGTACTTCTTCGAAATGACTTTCTCGAATCTTCGAAAAGTGTTTATAAGGTTCTTCTAGCGTTTTAACCTCCGCTGGGAGTGTAAAAGGGCTGAAAAGGATTTGCCCTGTCGATTCTTTTAACATCTTTGGGATTCCCCCTCCATTATTTCCGTCTATTCGAATATAATATGTCTAAATAATTAATTTGGACAATTTTCAACTTCCGGTAAACCACAAATAAGTTGGAAACAAAATAGTTCTCCTCGGCTTCATCAAATGATGGCAATATAAAAATCTTCGACGTTGACGGCTCATCGGCGACATTGAAGATTCCAACAGTTGGTAACTTGCCGACAGTCAATCGATTTAATTCCTCCAGGACGTCATTCTATACTTATTTCGCGTTTTGCGCTGATAAAACCTTTTTCTATGGCGATTAAAAAATATGTAGCAGTGATAATATACTGATCATGACGTCTTTATGAGCCCTTTCGTAATTACTCAGTATTAACAAAGGGCTATCGACTTGCAAGTACGTTTTATGAAATCTATTTTTAATTACTTGCATAAAATTTAAGAAAAAAAAAATTGGCAGCGGTGGGATTCGAACCCACGCCTCCGAAGAGACTGGTGCCTTAAACCAGCGCCTTAGACCGCTCGGCCACGCTACCTTCGTGACGAATTCAGGGAAATACCAAAACGGCTGCATCGTACTGATGAGTTGACCGTCGGTACTCTGCCGACGGTCCATAAAACTAAAAATAGGACTGCTTCTCGGAAAGTCATCGATCGTATGATCCAATGGCAATGGACGCGTGGTCGAAAGAGCTGCGCGACTGTACCCATATATTAGAGTGGTCCAAAATAAAAAATTGCTATTTTCTTCGGTTCTTCAGCCTCAAATGTGGGTTTGGGTTCTTAAAAGTACCCACCTGAAATTTGAGCGACTTAGCTTATGCGTCAAAGGCCCCGCTTTTTGTTTTTGGCTTTTTTTGTAACCATTTTGGCGATATCTCCTGAACTATGATATTAACGAGGATATGGTAGAGAACTTGTGTTATTCAAAATTTATGTATCCCATCGTCTAAATATATTAATGTTGCAGAAATGAATAAAATAAAAATGAACCGAATAATTGTAAAAAAAAAAAAAAAAAAATGGCAGCGGTGGGATTCGAACCCACGCCTCCGAAGAGACTGGTGCCTTAAACCAGCGCCTTAGACCGCTCGGCCACGCTACCTCGATGAAAGATCAACGGGTAATCGAAACGCGATACATCGTCCTGAAAGGTCAACCGTCGGTACACTACCGACAGTCCATAACGAAAAAAAAAAAAAAAAATGACCGAGTAGTCTACCAACTGTGTGCCAGAGATGACGTAATAGACGTGTAAATAGAGAGATTCCTCTCAGACTTCATCAAATTCAGCTAAAAACATAATTGATAATTATATAAACCAACATGAACGAGATCGAATTGTTGGAGCAAAAAAAATTGGCAGCGGTGGGATTCGAACCCACGCCTCCGAAGAGACTGGTGCCTTAAACCAGCGCCTTAGACCGCTCGGCCACGCTACCAGATGTGAGAAACTCTCCCGAGTACAAACTTTTGAATCTCGTCTCCTCTTTTCATCACTTTAGACTCATTATTGTTATCCTTTTCACCGCCATTTGCTATTACTTCGGTCAAAATACACCAAAATTCGTAACTCATGACTTAAACGAGTCGAGTGCCTTAAAAATTAACTTTCACAAAAGACAAAAAACTCATTTCAAAAAGTAATGTTATTCAGGTTCTCCAGGCTCGCATAACTTCAAGAAACCTTCAATAACCAACTCTTCTGCCCTCGAAAAAAATCTAACCAAGCCACAATAACGAACCAAAAGCGTGGCTCCAAACTTTAAACTCAACTTCGTCCATCGTAAGTTAAAATGACTCCCTTCGTACAATCTTCTCCGCATAACTCGTGCTATCGCACTTTCGCATCATAAACTCAGCCAAAAATAAAACGATAAACACAACTTCCGCGTGAAAAGTTCGCCGCTTGAACTCCCCCGCGTTGCAAGACGAGCAAATGCAAGAACTCGACGGGATATTATAATAATTGCACGAAGCGAGTTGAGTATAGATCAATATTTCCTCCGTCGGGGAAATGAACCAGTACTCGGGTAACGGTGTTGAGTTCCCGCTACACCAATACTCCGTCTTTCTCATCGCAACCGTTTTCCCTCCCCTTCTCTCCCCGGTCTACGGTTTAATGCCAAACACGCTATATCCTACACCACGAATACTACGTATTTGCTTCTGATGCCGAGTCGTCGGAGGCTTCGCGTTTGCTATTTGCCACCGGTAAACGCATATTAGCTAAGTGGATCGAGGCGACGAGAATATATACAGCAAATACGTGTGGCAAATACATGTATATATATATATATATGGGGTATTCCACCGGGAATCGACGACTTTTGGAAGTTGGATTCTGTGATTCACCGGACATTTTTTCGTATCATTGTACCCAACAAGAGGAGACCTTCATAATCTTTTCATAATTTTTTGGTGATTCGTTATCGAGATGATTTTTTCAAGAAATTTTTGTTTTTTCTCTTCAAATCTTCATAATTTTAAGTAATTGACTCAGAGGGATGACGTTTCTCTCAAAAATTGTATTCTTTGTCATACTTTCTAGAAAAGAATAAGAAAATTCTTAGTCGACCTTTTATGTTATTTCGCAATTTATTCGAAAATTTCGTCGATTTGAAGATAATTGCCATTTTTTTAAAAACATCTCACATAAATTCAGGAATAACATATAAAATGTTGATTAAGAATTTTCTCATACTTTTTTCTAGAAAGTATGACAAGCACGAATTTGGACAAAAAACCATCCCCCTAAGCCAATCTTTCCCAAAGAAATGAGCAAACAATACTAACTGAATCGAAGAATACATGTTTCAAAATTGGTCGATTCCGGCTGGAATACCTCGTATATTTAACGTAGGCTCGACACTGTGTAACAATCGAGATGCGCTCGTGTGCCGAAGACACTTATCGTGCTATGTAGGCGGTGTTTGGCGAAGACAGCGAAGCGTCCTCAGCCGGGGCTTTTGCTTCTCGACTCGTAGCAGAAGAAAGCTTAGAAAGAAAAAAGGCGACGACGAGGAGAATGCGCGCAGCTTGGGCAGACGGATGGGCGCGGGGTTGGTTAGAGAGGAAAGATTAGAACTCGTGGACACATGTCGAGGGCGTATCGCACTATCTGGTGTTGGCCTGTTGGTTATACGGCAGTGAATGCGGTATGGCAGAAGCTGTTGAGGCGGAGGGATTAAACAAAGGCCGTGGGGTCTCCCGGGCGGAGCTTTCGATCCGGGCGAAGGAATACTCCGACGCTTGCGCATTTTCCATTACGTGACGAAGCGACGGACCCGGAAAGTCGAGGGAAACCCTCCCCCCCCCCTTTTCCTCCCCCGCGTCGGAGCGGAAGGATGAAGAATATTATTTGTTGGAGTACATTTGGAAGCCGAGTCACGTGAGGCCGAGAACGTGCGGAACTTACGGATGGAACGAAGACACGAATTCTTCATTTGTGTTTCATTTTCTTTTTTTTTTTGGGGGGTTTTTTTATTTTGGCTTCTTTGGCTTTTATTTTTAGCGCCTATCGATGCGGAGGACCGGCGGCCATTTTGTTGAGGCTTCGCGTTCGGCGAGAGTCATTATCGCCGGGCGAAATAGCGTCCGGGGTGGACTGTTTCGTCTTTTGTTTCATTTGCGGAATAACTTTTTTATTGATTGATTGATTTTTTGGAAGAAATATTTATTGATGGAATTTTGATTTGATGAATATTCGACATTGGTGGAGGCTGTCTTATTTGCAGAATTTAATTTTTGTAGATAATTTGTTGGGTAAGAAAAAATTGAATTGGCAAAATAATATGATTGATTTCTCTGGCAATTTTATATTGAAAATAAAATTACAATAAAACTTCAATATTAATCCGAAAATCGATCGAAAACGGAGGAAACAAAAATTATCTCAGCCGTGAAATCACGGGTCATTGTGACGTTACAGCAAAAATGGAAAGAAAAAAAAATCAGATTATTGATGATCGATCGGCAATTTATTGTCGCTGAGGATTTTAGCCACACACGTCGTCCGTCCCCTAATCCATATCTTCTGTATACTTTTGTGTGCGGGTGTAGCATATCCAGGGAGAAAGACGACAGGTTATTGTGAGAAGAGAAATCGAGAGGTAATCCAATTTGTCCGGAGAACGAGAATCGAGGGCCAGGTACGTGATGACTATAGAGCCAATTCTTCGGAGGATTTTGATTGTGGCGATGAATTATTATAGTCGAAGTACTTGGCTATTTCAAGAGAATGCAATTCACGACGTTCATAAGCTTTGATCTCGTACTCAAAAAATGTTCTCTTGGGTTAAAGTCGTAAAGATTTGGAAATCATTTCCGGCGGCGGAGGTGATAAAACATCGTAGAGTTATTCAAAACAAAAATGGCTGGACATTTTTTCACGAGAACACGGAGAAAAATGATTGAGTTATTTCATCAAAAGTTCGTTTGCTGGTCCTTGCTCTGCTGCAGTAACAACACAAAAATATTTTCTATGTAGAAAATATTTAGTCGAACTAGCAAATAAATATTTGTTACAGAAGCAATCGAATATCTGTCTCGATTATTTGTTCAGGCAATCAATTTATTTGCGAGAGTATAATTGTTGCCTTCGGGCAAAAATTTTCCCCTTATGATGAATAAAAAATATACGCAATTATTAAGATGATGATTCAATCCATAACTATAATAATAATAATTCTGGTGTGAATGATTAAATAAATGAATAATAATGAATAATTATATCGATGATAAATTTCACGTTGAAAATCATAACAATGACGAGCAATGAAATTGATAAATATAATAATAATAATAATTATAATAATGACAATAACCTAATAGTAATTAATTCTAACAAAAAATGCAATACTACATTATTCAAAGTATTCTCTCCCAGTCTCGAAAAAACAGGAAAAAAAGTTGTTTCATTTTTTTCTCAATTTCAAAGTATAAAACTTCCTCATACATTATTCCCTACAAATTCATCTCTTTGCGATGTACATCAGAAACGACATCATTACGTAACTCGATGGACCATGAATGTTTGCCGGTTTCCCGTTGTTCTCAATTAACGCTCGCGGCCTCTCCCATATCCGTCGCGCCGCAATGACGATTTAATCCTCTACAGACTACGGTCGCGAGCAATCCGAGGATACACGGGAATAACGTTGGAAGCCGGATGATGCGCGTGCTAGAGGCTGCTAGAGACGTTTCGCTCGAAGACGAGGATTTCGCGCTCGCGCGCCCTCGCGCGAGCGCGCGAGCGCGCGGATCTGCCATTCGCTCGTCGTAAATTAATCATTTCAACAGCTGGGATGTCGCATGAGCGACAGAGCCCAGCCGGATAAGACAAATGAACGTCGCGGAGCTTGTTAAGACGTAATCCGAGAGATGTGTCTCGGTCCTCTCCCTCGCACCCCTCCCACACCTCTCCCTGCCACTTCCCCCCGTTCCCCCTTTCGCGGATCCCGACGGCTAGAGCTCCGCCAGTGACTAGCCCTCGACGTCCCTGCATCCTCTTTTCCCGAACCTCTACCACCGCTCTCCTCCCGCCTGCCGCCCCCGCGCTTTGCCTCTACCACCGAACGTCTCATCCGGGATTAGATCCAGACCAAACGCCATTTTGGAACCCTCTCGCTGCGCTCTTCGCTCGCTATCTCGTCTCCTTTCTTCGTTTACAACAACCACAACGATAATTTTTTTTTCATCTCGCTGGTTTTTTTTAAAGACTGAATAATTAAATTTCAGATTAAATGGATATCGAGTGATAATGACAAATTTTGTTATGAGGATTGAAGGATTTTATTTGAAATTGAATAGATATTGATGAATAATCATAATTTATAATAAAATATAATAATAATAATAATAATAATAATAATAACAATAATAATAATAATATTATAATTATTTTCTGACTTTTTAAATTTATTTATAATAATAATAAAAATAATAATATTATTATTATTAATATATTATATTATAATAATATTATTATTAATATATTATATTATTAATATTATTATCATTATTATTATTATTAATTACGAATATCTATTATATTCAATCTTACCACATCTACATATGTTATATATTTATAAAATTGATAATACCAATATTATAAACATTCATTAGATATAATTTATTTTATTTCGAGTTGAATTTTTCCTATAAAACGCACCGATTATTGATGATAATATATTTTTTTCCTAGCTGCTGCCCACAGCTGCATTCATAAAAACGTTTACTTTCCGCAACTGAAAGATATCATCCGACATTCGTATCTCATCATCCGACATTCTTAAACCGTACCCTACGCTCAGAGGGTTATGACCGCATTACTTCGTGGCTTTCAACACTAAAATATTTACGCAGCTTCGTTCCGCCGAACTCGAGCCCCTCGAAATTATCCCGATTTTTCCAACGATATATCTCTCATATATTTTTCCGTGGAAAAGATTGTCGAGATAGTTCTAATGCGGGCGCCACCGGCTGCTACCTACACGTATAACCGAGCACGAAGAATGAATCACTTTTAAAATGCTTTCCGAAAGTTTTTCCCCGTTTTCGCAATTTTTACGCCCCCTTTTTTATTCTTTTTCCCGTATTTTTCTCAATTCTAAATTTAACCGTGAACGAACAATTTTATACGAGATTATTCGGTAGATTCAGTTTTCTTAATTATAATTTATTTTCTGTTCACGATTTGTTACCACGAAAAAGATCAATTAATTATTTGATGGTCTTCTTAGGGCTGTGATTGTAATTGCTCGAATTTTTATATAGTTTTGCCAATGAGAGTGGAATAGAAACGTTTGTATAGCTTCGTTCCCGCACCATTTTGTCATCCCCTATGGCCGTATCGAGTCACAACGCGGAGTCTCAATGTTGTAACCATGGTTACGTTCCCACTTCCGGCCGAAAGGGGCGAGTGGAAAACGCGTACGAGGGTCGTCACGCACGATCAGATCGAAACGTGCTTATATACACGGTCCCTATGCTCCGTGGTTCGTCGGCCATTGTTATAGAATTCGGTAATCCCAAAGATTTGATCGGTGATTTTTTTATTCCGTATTAAGTATTTTTTTTTTCTTCAATTTTTATTAACACGAAGTGATTTTATCGTCCAATTAAAATTTTTCGGATTAATTTTGGGCATCCGTCGGTGTTATTCTTTGAAAAAAAAAAAAATTTTATGGGTTTTTATGGGGAGTTTGTGGAGAGGTATTCAACGGGAAAACTTCATTGCCGACGAGGGATGAGCCCTCGAGGTCCAATTGGCAATAAGGGCCTCGTCGCTCGATTAATCGTAATGAGGGATCGAGAGCAGTGCTACAGAAGACCGATGAGCAACCCCATCATTATTACATGATTAGGATAATGCCATAGGGAAATATAATGGAGTGTCTCTACCGGTTCGTTCGTCTCGAATGTGCCATTTCAAATTTTCAATGTACCTAAAATAAAAATTTTAGTCTGGATAAATTGTTTTGTTTCGGGTTTTTATAACGATTCAGATTTGCAGCTAATAAATTATTGAATTGCTCCTAGTCTCCATAATTTTATAGGATAGATATTTATTTGTTAATGGGGAGTAGGTATTGTATTCTATGGCTTCACGGCTTGTTTTTATTATTGTTTGTTGAATATGAGTTAACTCATTTTATTAATATGATTATGCTGATTATGATGGGTTGGGATATAAATCTACGACATGAGGGTACGAAGAGGGATAAAAATGAGATTTAGAAATACCAAAAAAAAATATTTCGCTATTAAAATATGATCAATCGGAATAAAAAGATCCCTCACAATCGTTCTAAAATTTCAAATCCGTCTGAAACGTTCGAATCAACCTCGAAATAAAAACTAAATCAGTTTCAGGCTACTCTCATCCCACACCCGCAAAAACAAAATGCGTTTTTCCAAATAAAAAAGACCTTGAGTGCGGTAAAATGTTGTGCTCGGTAACACAATTGCTAAAAAAAAAAATTGTAAAAAACAAACAAACAAAAAATATATTTATAGCGCATCGTTTATTTTCGAACGATCGAGCGAGTTGACAGTTCCGGGACATGTCACGAACGCAATTAGTGAGCGTTACCTCAAGTACCTGGTAGTCGCGGGTGCGACAGTCCTTCACCCTGACTATCTCTGTGCTCTGGCACACGGTCGAGGGCCCTCGTAGCTTCGATTCGAGTGCCTCTTCTCAGCCGGCGGCTCACGCAAACTGCATTTTGATTTGCGCTTCGCAAATTGTTCAATATGCTTTCTCTCTCCCGGCATCCTCCATTCCATCTCTCTCCATCTATCTTTATCTCTTTCCGTCTACGTGCTGCGTATTCCTTGCTCGGTGTAGAATTGCAAACCGAAGTTCGCTCGGTTTTCGCGCGACTCCGGTCTAGGTACTCGTCGAAATTCCGGACAAATGGGTTTTTCGTTGTTAACGAAGGTTTGTCAATTATAATAGTGTAGAATTTATCGTCGTGGACGGACGAAACGACGAATCGGACGGTCGAAAAGCTCGGAACGAATCGACGAATGCTCGAAATGTTCTTACCGACGGTCCGCCATATTCGACGGCCGACGGAACTCGAACGCGACTGGGGTTCGCCGCTTATCAGAGAAAGTTTTGGTTTCTTTTGTTTTTTTTTTAAAACTTTACCGTCACACTACCTAATAATATCACGGCCGTCACACTGGGTGGATTCCACCTGGGCATGGTTCAAAAAACGATTGTGAGCAAACTATGCGTCTGAAGTGGTTAGAAAAATTACAGAATGTACTTCGAACATTCTAGATAATGTACGAAGAGTTTATTTATAAGAAATAGAATGGCAACGTGTTAAAAAAAAAATCATAAAGAGATGAAAATTGGAAGAAAAACCGGCGGTCTTCGGTAGATCGACGGTGAAAGGTTAAATATTTTTTTAATGGAAGAAGATTGCTTTAGAATCTCGAAAAATTTGACCCACTTGTGACATTTTGTGACATTGAAATCCTAATAAAGATGACAAAAAAAACAAACAAACTGCATAGTAGATATTTTCGACGTCAAATAGTTCACAACAAACCCATGGAGCAAAAGAACTCCATTCGAAAACAATCACTCGATACATCGCAAACTTGATTTCCTTCCAACCCAAACACGACATCCGTTGTTTTTCTTCACCCTTTACGCCATCATCCTCCACAAATACAAAAAAATAAAACTTCCAAAATAATGAATGAAAAAAAAACCCCTCCTCCAACGCCGCTGCTGCTGCAGTTTGTCATCGCCGGAAGCTGTCGCGCTTCCATAAATCTTTGACCGCCATCTCTCATTGCCACGTCTAATATCATCGCGAGAAAATCTCGAAAAATCTCCGACAAAATCAGCACACCGAAATCTCGAAATAGGGACCGTCGAGGGGAATTCGTGGCCGGGTATGGTAACCAGACTCCTATTAAAGCAACACCTTTTGTACCTAACTCGTCACTCGAGAGAGAGCCCGTCGACCATTGTCGCGACGTCCATTTAACGCTCTCGGTTCATTCTCTCGTTCGCTACATCGTAAATTTTTTCGTTCCCGACGTTCTCGACGATCCACATTATAACTCTCATTGTGTTAATCCCACAGACCGATGGAGAACTCTTCATTCATTCATAAGCACACGAGGTTCACTCTCATCACTTCGCACTCTCTTTCTCTCTTTCTCTCACGTTTTTTTTTGCCATCTCCGTCTTTCTCTGTCTCGCGTGTTGGCTTACCATTGCCGTACGTGTGTTATAGCAATCGTGTAACACACCTGGTAGGTGTAACGTTCACGCCATTTTCCATTATGCCGATAATTTGATACATATCGTGAAACCAGAGGGTCGCTTTGTCATGTGGTCCCACACAATCTACAACCTTCACACGTACCATCGATCCACGAGCGTGGAAAGAAGAAAAAAAAATTACACCCGACGTATTAATATTATCGTACAATAACGCGCGTATAATACACGCGTTGGTATAACGCGCTTTGCATGAAAATTCTTGGTTAACGAAAATGAGGGAGGATAAAATTTGTAAGTTTAGAGGTCCGATTTCGAGACGCCTATCCATTTCCAATCCTCGAATTTGAGACGTTCTTCATTGTCCTTCTGTTATTCCGTTGTAAAAATTACTCCGCTATGTTGGACTCGGTTCGGTGTGTGGTTCACGCAATCGAATTTCGGGTATGGAGGAGAAAGAATTTGCAACGCGTTTGGATGGAAAAATGTTGATTATTCTTGAACTGAATATCGAGAAAGGAAAAAAAAAGTGGAGGTTGGCTTTGGGTTTGATGCGAAGGATGGAAAGTAGCTTGAAGAATTTAATTCTTAGGATGTATGGTCGAAAGAAGGTATTTTGGATGCTGAAGGTAATTTTTGTGGAAAGTAGAGAATATTTTAGTTTTGTAGAATGAATATTCTTGATATCGAATGTAATTCTCGTGAATAGTAATTGTTATAAATAAGGAAAAGTTGACGAAAGGAAAAATCATTCGATCTCCAACTAAATGAATACAAAATTAAAAAGAACGAAAACTTGGCTTCGAATTTCGATCGGTACCACAGAAAACACTCGAAAAAATATTATTCTCGAAATGTATTCTCGAGAAATGATTATTCTAAATCTTAAAAGAAATTTTTGTGAATAGTGATTTTTCATACATAAGGAAAAGTTGGAGTGCTGTAAGCGATGTTGCTTCTGTTGAAGAGCGAGGTGTCGAAGACTTCTCGAGAGTGCAGTCGGCAGAGTTGGCTCTTGTAGATGGCAAAAACCGGACTCGGAGAGTGGCGAGCGCAGAGGGAATTTCGGTCACGTAGAGGTTTCCGAGGTAACTTCGTTATCCCCTGGAGGAGCCATAGAACGGAGCTCCCAGCTATCCTTTGGATACTGCTACATTCATACGTCCATATATCTCTATGTATATAAATTTCTATGTATGACGCGTTTCGAGCCGTCCAACAAACCCCATGATTCGAGAACCCATAGAAGTAAACTTAATATGGCGGAGTCAATCGAGAGCGGGCTCGTTCGCTTACTTATGGGGGGTCTTTTCTTCATCCCCTTACCTTCCATTTCGAAGCTATATCGTACTCGCCTTTCTGTGTCGGAGGAAAATGGGGTAAAACGGCACAGTGCCGAATACACGACAAACTCGACGATTCGGTAAGCCATTAAGATAAATTGAACAATTATTATCAACCGTGAAATAATAATAATATAGTAACATGATAATGAATAATATAATATTTAATTTGATACATTATCATTCATTATTATCATATTTTTTTCGTAAATTGAATCTCTTTGGAATCGATTTTCGAATCGATCGACTGTGATTAATTATTACATATCAATTGCATTTTTTCATAGTTTTGCCGTAATTTTGACCAATCGGAGTAATCGAGATTTTTGTTTCAAGTTGGGTTCCAATATTCAATAGGTATTATAATAATCCAATAAGGACATTTCTCTTAATAAAATGATCTTGAATTAATGAAAATATATTCAAAACATTTTCATCACCGAATTGTTATGAATTCAATTTTAATCTAGATTTTGAACACATTTTTTGTTCAATTAATAACCCAAATCAAAACCCATCCCTGATCAGTTATCGACGTCGATTGTTATTTCGAGGGTCATTTTGTTCTTTAATCTCAATCTTTTATTTTAATACAGCAAACATTTTCAAAAATCCGACGATGTCTTGTATTTTCCATTCCACGCAATCTTTTTAGAGGAACTCACTCACAATCGATATTTACGGAGGTCGAAGCGCATCGCCGTCGCGTTTCGCTTCGATTTACCTCGCGCCCTCGTCGACTTTCAATAAGGGCGCAATAAGGGGGAGGGGGGATCGTGTTGCGTCGTTGAGGGTGTTTTCGAGTTACGAGAGCGAGCGAAACTCCGAACGAACAAACGGAACACCAGCGGTGAACACACGGTTGGCAGACTTTGCCGTAGAAATCCGGCAGGAACGGTGCAACCCCCGGGACCACCTACCCTTGCGCGCGTGATCCTGGGATGCACATTATCCCTCGACAGTTGGAAAACCATCGAGAGCCACAGAGCCAGCCGCCATTTTGTTTAACTCCGTGACTCCATCTTCCTGTCCGCAATGTCTATCTTCCAAGCCTTTATATGTGATTTGTGTGTGGATTGTTTATAAAACCGTATTTATTTAATTTATTTTATTTACTTAATTTATTTAATTTATTTAATTTATTTAATTTATTTAATTTATTTAATTTATTTAATTTATTTAATTTATTTAATTTATTTAATTTATTTAATTTATTTAATTTATTTAATTTATTTAATTTATTTAATTTATTTAATTTATTTTATTGATTCTTTTTTTTAAATCCCATTTTTATTTTTTCTTGAAATTTTCTTTCGCTTTCCACTTCAAGTCGTTTAATTTCGTATTTCCACCAAAATATGGATCGAAAAATTTGCCAAAAATAAAACAAATAAAAATTAATCGAAAACGTCGTAGACCGAAGAACTCGTTCTCGGTATTCGATGATCCAGCCACGAGAATAATGGACCATTGTCTCGACGAACGCGTCGAAAACATGATTTTGTTTTGTTTTTACGGTTTTTCATTTTTGCCCGACCGTTCGGAGAGGGCCGATCGGATCGAATCGTTTGCATCCGGTAGCAGGAAACGAAATAAAAATGGCGGCTCGGAATCGCGAACGAACGAACGCGGGAATCTCTTCGCTAACACTGAACAGGTAATCCTGAAATTTCACTCTTTCCCCCGATAACAACGGCATCCCATCAGCAACGTTCCTCTCGCATCCGCCCCGCGCTCTCCCTCTCGCGGCTCTCGAGATTGCTCGTTGTTGGTTTTTTTCTCTCTCTTTTTCGTTGTTTTTCATTCTTTTTTTTTTTCAAACTCGCTTCGCAACTCTGCTCTCTGCTCTATCTTTTTTTTTTTTTTTTTTTTGACGTCATGGCGCGCTCCATCGCCGAGCTAAACCATCCAGCTCGCTCTTTGTTTCGTCGAGGAAATGGCAAACAAACGAGTGGCGTCAATGGCGCTTGCTCATCGCGCCATTCCCCGTTGAAAAAAAAAAAAAAAAAAAAAAAATGGAAAAAAATTCGTTCTCGTCGCTTCTGGCTCGGATGCTGTGCTGTGCTGTTGGCCCAACAGCAACAGACTTCCCAAGAGAGGCTCTTTAATCTCGCACCATGTCCAGAACGAAACGACGAAACATTTCTACGATCGACTGAACGTTAGATGTTTTTTTAATTTTTTTCTTATGTTTATTTGTCAGTATAGATTTTTGGAGCGTTTCGCGAAGGTGTTCTGTCAATTTTTGGGGCTGCTTAGGATGCATGAAAATGGGTCCAGTATTAGGATCAGGGGCAGGGGAGGGGAGATTCAGTCAATTCAGTTTTTCATGTATGTGTGAGAGAGAAATTTAATTATTTCTTTTGGATTCATAGGTTTGATTCAATTTTGCGATATTGAGTGGAAATGGTTTTATTTTGTACAAATTTATGAACTTTCAGGAGGCTTGCACATTATTTATATTTGAGATTTATAAGTGCAATTAGATTTGTGTTTTTTTAAGCGATAATAGTCAATAAAAATGGTGAAAAATATTAAATAATTATTTCAATGGCACGTAAAATATTTATACTCAAGAATTTCGAGTTATTTTTCTGTGTTATTGAATTTCTGACTGGACTTTTTTTAAGAGCTTCATACTATATTTATGTCTGGCATTTCTGCGCGTAATCAGATTTTTATTTTCAACGATAATTAGGAATGTTTTGGTCGAATTTCTCTGAAAAATCATTAACCAGACTAGTATAATATTCATATAAAAAAAAGTAGTGATATCTGAATCAAATTAAATGTTCTCATTTCAACCGACAGCAGAAAAAACTTTCGGCCCGATTTTTCAATGAACTTTCCAAAAGAGCTCGTACAAAATCCACATCCAAGATTTCTCCATGACTTCTCACATGCAATTAAATCCTCTCACATCGAGTGACAAAACACGCATTCGAACACTATTTTCCGAACAAACTTTCAAAGATCCACGTAAAATATTTGTATCTCTGAAAACCTTAAAAATAAAAAGGAAAAAAAGAACAGAAAATGTAGTCACAGATAGAGCATAGGATATTAACGGCGAGCCGATGACCATTTCGAGTATCTCTCGCTCTCCGAATTCTCGGTTCTTCGTTTGCGCTCGTTAGCAACGATGACTGTACGGAATTTTCGAGGCTTTGAAACCCGGTAGCTGCATAATATCCCCAACGCGTATAATGGGTGAGTAGATCGGAGAACTCGTGCTCGTTCGACGCCAGCAGCACTCGAATTTATAAACATAACTATATGCCAGTGTATCTGCCTACCTACCCACCTACTCGTACCTCTACCTGCTGCACCGTGAAAACAAAAAATCGTCGACACGTACAGCGTCTGGAGTCATCGTGAGATGAGGCGAGAAGCCTTGTTGAAGACGTAGACGGAGACGTGGAACGAGGCAGCAGCAGCAGCAGCAGCAGTACATCACCGATACAGACGGTAGCAACCAAGTGTCTGTTACAGACCGAGCAAATAAATAAATCCGGGGATAATTATCCCGCCGGGTATTCGCTGACCAGAACGTGGGTTGATACATGGGTCAGTGCGAGAGCCATTTCCCTCTCGCTCACTCGACGTTCCCCAGTCGACCGTGATGTACTTATCTCACGATACCCGTGTGAAGCAATTTTCAATCTCAAAATTGAAAAATTCTATGCGTTCATTCGTCTCGACTCGATCGATTTTCTTTTGCCTCGTTTTGGGAAATATTTACAGATTTTATCTTATACAGGGAAATACAGACAATTGCATTTTTGGGGGCCTTTTCTGTCGTCCAAATTTCTGGGTTTGATAACGATATAAGCAGAAGAATTATCATCAAAGCGAAAAAAAATACGACGAAGTGACAACATTTTAAAAGGAAAGAAACAAATAACTTTGTTCTTTTTATCTTCAAAAATCCAACTTGCAATAGCTTCAGTCGTGGAAAATGTCGAAGTCAACGAAAATACTCGAACTCTCTCGACTTGTTTCCCAAATTATTTTCTCATTTTCCCACGAAACTCAAATAAATCTATTTTTTTTTTTTTTTCAAAACGACATTGAACCTTCCAACCTTTTAAAAAAACCAATCTTGAATGAATCTAAGCTCCGACTATCACCGAATTCACGTCCGCGCGAATATCATTTAAAAAAAAAAAAAAAAAAAAAAAAACGAATAATACAACCCTCCCCATTCCCATTACGACAAATGGGTGAGTACGTGTCGAGGACTAACGCACTCGGGGTAGTGGCAACGGTATATACGTTTCTTCGGTACACCCAGCCCCATCGTAAACGGGCACCCATTGCCATAGGGTGTCGCAAAAGGTCCCATTGACTTCGTTCATTGATTTTACGTCAATCTGCAGCACCCTTGTGGGGTCTTCATGATGCGTTTATCATAAGCGATAAGGGTCTACGCCTGCAGCCCCTCGAAATCGTCGGGCGGGGTGGGGGAGGGCGAAGGAAGGAAGGCGCACGAGCGAAAGGGAACTAACTCTCGCGTATACGGTACACGGCATCGAACCCCATGACTACATCGTGTTACACGAAGGGGTGGGTATTCGAGTCCATTGCGAGGGGGCAGAGAGGGGAGGAGTAACCCAGCGGAGCGCCGTTACGTACACGAGGATGTGTGGCAGAGGCCGAACGTCGAGCCCCGGGGCAGAGAGTGCCGGAGAACGGCCATCCACGGCCGTGCCAACGGTGGCGCAACGGGAAATAGAATAGAAATGACCCCCCATGGGATACGTATTAGCGACACATGGCCGAACGACAAAGCGTATCAACGGCGGCTTGTGCTAGCACGTCTCCGAGACTCCGAGCGAATATCCGCCTTCCTACTTCTGAATTATACATAGACCTTGCTGTATATATGAAAAAAAGTATGCATATAGACACTGTATATGGAGGGATGTGGTGAATTCGTATTTTGAGATGTTTTGCTGGCTGAACGTTGGGAAATTTATAGGAATTATTGATACGATTCATTCAGTGTTGGAGAAGGGTTATTAAAAATTTGAATTGTGATTTTAGATGCTGAGATTGAAATATTGGGAAATTCATAGAAATTGAAAATTAATCCGATTTTTCTTTCAAGACCGAAGAAGAGTTATTGAAATTTCAAAATTGTCGCAAAATATCGTAGATTATTGCGATGCTGAAATTTATAGAAATTGAAAATTGGTTCAATTCTTCTTTCAGGGTCAAAGAAAGCTTATTGAAACTTCAAAATTGTGGTGATTTTGATACTAGAATCACAACACTGAGAATTTTATAGAAATTGATACCTCATCAAATATTTTGTGCTAAAATTAAAACCCATAGGAATTCAAAATCAATTCAATATTTAATTTAAATCCGGAGAAGGGTTATTTAAATAAAAAAATCGTAATAATTCTGTACGTCAAAATCAAACTATTGAAAAATTAAGAACAATCGAGAGATGATCAAAGAAATTTTTAATGCTGAAATTGAAGTATTTCGCCTGTAAAATATAGGCAGTGTATCACATATTCTTCAATATATACCCTATTGTATATATAGGTACGGATCGAGCCATCGTCTGGCTCACGGATCTAAGGCGTGCTCTCTGTATACGATTACATAACGCGTTATACGTGAACGGAGCCCTTCCCCTGCTCGAACGAGCGAGACCCCTCGGGGTTGGCTCCGACGTTTCGTATAGCCGAACGTGCGACGGGGGGTTGGTTTTCCACATCGAACCCCTCTGGCTCAGCCGTGGAATTCTATACCACCCGTGGACGACGTGCCAACCTCACTCGACTTTTGGGCGACACCCGAAACGCCATTTTGTAAGGGTTCTTCGGTTAAGCGTGTACGGTCATCATCGTTATCGCGTTATATCGTTGGGCATATGGATTCAAAACGGATTTCAAGCTTTTTGAATTAAAAAAAAAATAATTACTCTTCACGATCGATCCTGTAATTGTGCGTTTGGATTCGGTGGACGTCTGAAGGCCATGATGAGTCAGAAATGTCGAAGGTTCTGTAATATACGCGAATACTTGAGACACAAGTGCCAAATTTATCGGTTTAAAATTATTTTTTTTCAAAAATAAAATTACAATATTAATTTGAGAGACATTTTTTGTTTCTACTTTCGTCGAAGGAATTAAGGGCTTATGAATAGCTGGGTATTGGATATTATTCATTGATTCAATTAATTATTTATTGATGTAGGTTTGAGTATAAATGGGAGATGATTCATTTTTCATCACCATAATAAAATACAGAAGAAACGCAGGAATATATATTTTTTTAAATATAATTATATTTACTAAACTATGATCTATATAATTAATATTTATATAATTATTAACATTCAGTAATATCAGTGTAACTGTAATTGTACCGAAACGAATTATAATTTATTTCTCTTATTATATTATTATTTATTCCTGATCCATAACCGATAAACCGATGACTTATTGTAATTACTCAATCATTACCAAATGATTCACAATTATTGAATAAATGTGAGCATTCTCATGGTCGCATGATAATCAATCGTAGCTATAGGTTCGAATGAGTATTAGAATTCCATTCCTATTGAATAAATCTACCCGATCCCTTCCTAAAACCTACAATGTATAAAACCTCCGAACCGGTTTCACACATTGTCATATCCTCACATTTGTTTTATCAACAGAAAATTATGTCCAAACGTATTTCCAGGTAGCATGTATGTTTCGCGTTATATTACCGAGTGAATTTTCGTGTAAACTCGTGTTCCGTTAGCCTCGTCGGATCAATCCCCGACTGAGTGCTGGTAGCGGTTTTGTTGAGCAAAGAGCCACAAGAGCGACGGAGACAGGGAGAGAGAGGGAGCGGGCACTCGTCGACCTTATCTCGCGTATATCACTCGAAGCGACAAATGACAAAAAAAAAAGAAACTGTTAATTTGGTACGCGTTGTAATCCCAACGAGAGAGAGAAGTGAATCTCCGTCGGACGTCCAAGTTTCGTCTTGCCTCGTCTCGCCTCGGTTTGCCTCATCTTGCCTCATCGTTACTTCGGTCTGCTTCCTGCTGTGCCTCGGTTACGATATACCCCGCTATCTCTCGAACTTTTCGTGAATGACAGCGACCTGGATTAGTCCCTTGTCCCATCATGGATTATATCGAGCGCGAAATATTAATCGACCGATATAGCTTTCAGACTCTTGCCACTCGACTCCGGTGAAAAAAAAAAAGAAAAAAAAATGTCTCTGACAACGAAGAACCCAATGAACGTATATCGTGTTTCTGTCATTTTCTTATCACACTCGTACAACGACGCTCTGCTTAATTTTTTCTGACGTTACGAGATCATCGTAGTACACTATATTACTATTATTAATTTTTTATTGAAATGTGTATTGCAATGGAATTTTATTTTATTGAAATTTATGAATATTAATATTAATAATTTTAATTTAATAATTTATGATAACAATGATAATTATAATTTTCAAATATAATAATAATAATAATTATTATTATTAAAATAATAATAAAATAATAATAATAATTATTAGTAAATTAATAATAAAATAATAATAATAATTATTATTATTATTTTAATAATAACAATAATAATAATAATTATTATTTTAATAATAACAATAATAATAATAATTATTATTTTAATAATAATAATAATAATAATAATAATAATAATAATAATAATTATTATTATTATTATTATTAAATTTGAAAAAATACTGTAGTAATTATAGCGCTAACAAGCCAGCCTCGAGGTCTTTCGAATTACTCGAAATTCCGACAAATTTATATCTCAAATTAGAACAGAGCGAGTGACACAAGTCGCACCAAGTCGAACCGTTGAGTGAACGACGTTTCCGGACACTTTGAAACTGTATATTTTACAGTGAAAATTGTGTAGCTGCTCGGTCAATTTCATTGAAAGGAATTTTGCTTCGAAACGAGTATACATGGCTGATGGCATACCCAGTCGCGTCTGACGCTCTCGTTGATAATGGGGGAAAATGTTGAAACGCGAGCGTTGTCACGTAGAGGTAATTCAGCACGTGTACATACTTATTCTCACATCCCTTTTCCCTCGTCTCGGTCTATCAAATTGATTCTCACACTATCTACGTTTCATACGATGTGGCGACGCCTTCGGAAAATAATCAACGATTCGTTCACACATCGATCTAATTAATACGCTTTGTTTATTATTTTCGACGATCGTTTTTCGTCATTCGTTAATCAGTTCCCGGTGATTAAGAATAAACTATGCATTTTTTTCATATATTTAACGATGTCGATTAAAACAAGGTTTCTTGGATAGGCCGTATTTTTTCCTCCCTCTTCTCGCCAATATTATTCTGAGCCATATGCAAGGGATGAAGAAAAAATACGTCTGCTGCTCCTATACCGATCCCCGTGTAAGTACTTAACCACTTAATAACATATCCGGCACAAGAAGCCAAGATCCAAGGAAATAATTGAAGCAACAGCAGCAGCACGAGCAGCATCGTTTCCTGTACACGAGCTACTCGCCTCACCCAGCAATAACGCACATTCTGCCGAAATGTCATCCTAACAAAGTCCCCAAACCCGTCTCGAGGAAAAGCCAAGACATGTAAAAAAAAGAAAAAAAAAAGAAAACTAGAAACGCAGAAGCGACGAAGACGAAGAATCAAATAAAAACGTCCAGCAGGACGTGACGCGACACCTTTCTTTTGTCTTCTTCAATTATTTTTTTTTGGAAATTCCGGATAATGAATGACTCCGGAGGGTCATCGAGTACGTCTCGAGTGACTGCGAGTAACGTTTTGTAAAATTGTGTGGCATCGGTGTGACTTCATTTCACAGGAGCTCAAGACATTAATTTCTACGATCCAATTCGTCCAGCAGTGCAGCTTGCGGAACGGCAGACGCCATTGGAATTTCCAGTTGCTTCTTGCGGCTGCCTTTATTGATACTTTCTACGTGTCTTTCCACGTCTTTTTCTTGTCTTTTTTTTTTGGTCTTGGTGGTGGCCTAATTGACTCGCGTCAGCAGCCAATCGTCCGCCAAATTATAGGTCCGGCTCACGCACCGGCTCGTCAGTCTGGGCCACAGACGGAGGGCCAGCGGTTTGAGAGCAAAAAACAGGAGAGAGAGAAGAAAAAAAAAGAGGATCTTTGAAGATGAGACCCCGGATAGATCCCGGTGAGATTATCTGTGTTAAACAGTAGAGTGCGCTTGGAAAAACAAACAGAATGAGGGTCCATTGAGATGGTGACGATGGCTCACGAGTCGAAGCCATGTTGGGTGTTTTATACTTTTTTTTTTTGGTCTGGAGTTAGAATTGATGGATTTTAAAAAGTATGAGAGCTATATTGACTGATGGATTTGTGTGTACGAGTCATTTGAGAGTGGAGTTGGTTCCTTTTTTCAACTTCGATTTGGTGATTTTTTATCAATGGGTATCTCGAATGTTGTTTGATTGAACGTGATTTTTTGGTTTCAGATGATTTTATGATGATTTAAAAACGATGAAGAATTTTTTATTCTGATTTGTGATTGTCAAGAAGATAAGAATGAAAATAAATTTCGATGATCGAGCGAATGAGAATTAAAATACTGGAATAAATAAGCGATTACAACTCTCACTTAGATACTCCTAAATACATGAATAAATGAGGTCTGTAATTGTAGAATAAATTGAAATTCAAATAAAGTACAATCTACGAATAAAGAAGGATTTTTATCCACAACAATAATCGAAAAGAAATAAAAATTCCAACAAATCACTATTTTGGAGTGAATGGCAATTGAAATACATTTCAACCCTCGAATTAATGAAAATCAATTTCCCCGACACTCAAACGAAATTTTTAAACGTTAAACGATTTCCATTCTCATTAATTCCATCTCTATAGCACACAATTTCAAATCTCTCTCTCTCTCTCTCTCTCTCTCCCAACCATTTCGAACCTTCGAGAATTCCCAAAAACGTTGACCACCATTTCACAACGAAAATCGTTAATGACGTTTCCATCCCAAAAGTGTCTCGAGCCCCTATCGAGCGTATTTCACCGATGGTTTCCGCATTGACAAGCGACGATTATTGCGTCCGCTGAAATAGCCGAGTTACAAGGACATTCGTAGGGCGAATGTAATGCACCGAGGCGAACGGACCGGTGAGACACGTAGCGTCGACCGGTACGTACCTACCGCACGAGATCGCGCGGAGATTAGAGCTCGTTATCGGTAGCATCCATCATTCGTACGTGATGCCCCGAGATAGGTTGCGCATCGTTCCCTCGTTCCCTCGGCCCCTCCCCCCGCTTCGTAGCCGCGTGAGAGGCCAAGTGTAGAGGTCGCGGGACGCATAGTCCGTTCTCTCGCTGTTATGTGGCTGGCGTCGATGGTTGCGCGAGCGGGGACCGTCGAAAGAGAGAGAGAGAGAGAGAGAGAGAAAAAGAAAGAGAGAGCGAGAGAGAGAGAGAGAGAGAAAGAGAGAAAGAGAGATAGCGCGAGAGAGTAAAAATAAAAGAGACGCGCATGGGTCGCTCTAATTTGTCGCGCGAGGCGAACAGAAACGAATCGACGATAATAACCGGCTTCTAGCCGTTCGTACGTTCATTCGCTATTTTATTTTAATAATAATAAAAACTCTCGGGGCCGTGACACTCGAGACCTCGAATCTCTCCAACGCCATCCCTCCTTCTCTCCCCGCATCAGACTCGCGACCCGGCAAGCTCGTCTCCTGGTCCCTTTCGAAGTTCTTTCCATCGGCAGCATCGAAGCCAGAGAAAATGGGGGCATTGCCGATCGGGAAACAATATTCGTCTGGCTCAAAGGTTTGGAGACGTTCCAGCGATATTTTTTTAGCGAGAATTATTGGTTTTGATGGTTTTGTTGGATGAGGGAAGAAGAAGTTGTATTTGATTTGTATGTAAAGTTCGATTTCATCGATTGTCTGCGGGAAAATAGGATTGACCTTGAAGATGACCGTTCATAGTTCATCGCCTGATCAGTTGAGATTTTCAAAATGTCTAATTCTGGTGCGTCGCCATTTTTTTCAATTTTATTTTGGACTATCCCTACTGCATTCAGATTGCATTCAGATCAATTATAAACCGCCATATCAACCGCCATTTACAAGAAATACGGATTATCCCCCAAGACGACAGTCGACAATTGCTTCCCTAATCACGCAGAACAGTTTATCTCCCCAATTTTTCGTTCCAATTCCACCAAACCCCCCCAATTACTTCCAACGCCGATTGCCACGAACAAAACCCGAATGACACGTAAAAGATTACGTTGATAAACTCTGATATTCGATGCGAAAGAACACGGCTTGCCCTCTCGGACGAGCGTCAATGGCCCCCTGAAAATAACGCGGGTAATTCAAATACACGAAACGAACGACGCGGTCTCTTCGCGAAACGCGAGCGTGTGGCATTTCAAAGGTCTGCTTAGCATTCGGTGTCACGTAGCGCCCACGTTTTAATACATCAAAAACTCGACTACTCCGAGAGTGGAGGCGTTATAGCGAGCGATGGCGAAAGAGAAACCTAAAGAGCGCGTGAGAGAGAGAGGAGAAGATACGGGAAGCTGCGATGTCGATCTTTTCTCGTTTTCCAACGGTGGCTCCCCTCGCGGTGGCTTTGCGAGCTCGTCCTCACCGTGGCAACCGTTGACTGTGAGACCGAGAGGAGAGCTTTTGAGCAAAATATTCATTTGTTCAACCCACGCGTTCTCGCCTCCCCTCCGCGTCGCCTTTCCGCCCTTCCGCCCCCTCCACTCTTTCGACGATGTAAGCGCAGCGGGTGCACGACTGTACGGAGAGCAACAACGCTCGGTGAAGAACCCTCGACACGTACAATATTAGCGAAGAGGAACGAGATGCTGCGGATGCTGTGCGTGCCTTTTGTTTCGCATTTCCCGCGAATTGTGATTGGACCGTTCGCGGCTCGATGCCGGCCATGACAGCCTTTTCTCGGGGCATCTCAATCCGGCCAATAGAACACTCGAGGGCGTTCCCGGGGCGGGGATTCCCCCTCCCTTGGGAAAACTCGTACTTCAACGGGGATCCCCCCCGCTACGTTTTCGGTATTATTGTGATTATCGACGGTGTTGTTATTGTTGTTATCGTCCGCTCTGGGTTCTCTTTTGGCTGAGCTGCGAAGTGCGGAGCGAGAGAGATTTTCGTATACTCTGGTCGACTGTACTGTATCAAAGACGACGGCCTGTAAGCGAGGTTGACGATGGTCGGTAGGGCAGGGATTTTGAGGAGATTATGAGGGACGGGGTGGTGGAGCTTGTGGGGATGGAAGATAGATGGCGCGTTGACGTCGATTTGGAGAGCGTGAGGTTTACGATGGTGGAAGATGGTTGGAAAGTGGGTTTAGGTTTTTGGAAAGCTGGTAGTTGCGAGCCAGAGAAGCCGAATTTTCGGCAAGGGGTTCTTAAGGGGTACGAAATTTGTTCTTATGTTTAGTCGAAGTTCAAAATGGTTATTGTGAAACTGTAGTTTTGTGGTGGGGCAGAATAATTAACTTATGACGGTCATACTTTGGTAGAATTTCATGGCGGTCACGGGGGAGCCCTTTTGATCTCAAGCGTTGAAAGTTGTGCTCTAATCAGTCTCCGTTTTTTTTTAATGGAAAAAAAGCCAAAGCATTCTTCAAGTCTTCAAGAATTCAGAGCAATCAAAAGTCACACTTTTATCAAATAAATATCAATATCTTTTTCAAATTGGAATATTTATTCAATATATATTCCAGTTATGTACCACCGTCAAGATACTATACTTTGAAATAATAATTATAGCGATAATGCCGCCTTAAAAAATTATATGAATATTGAAGCATGAAGTTGGACATTTTAGGGAAACAAGAAGTAAACGAAATCATTAAAAAAACTCGAATTATTCTTATTATTTTCGCTTATAAGTTTTACACAAATGTTCACAAAAAGTTTTGCAGAAATATTCTAGGGATCTCTGGATCCCGAGGGACCGTACAGGTCCAAAGAACCCAAAATAAGTCGGAAGAAAAAGATCGTTTAATTTCGCTCACGGGACGCACCAATATATTTTCAATCCAAGTATATTATATCCGTTACCGAGAATTCTCGGAATTCTGAACATCATAAAAATTGATCTCTCGACGAGTTTCTCCGAAGGGTGTTGATGGAGACCGGGGTTGTCCGAATAAAAAATGAAAAAAGAAATAAAACGATGAAAAACGAAAAACAACTTGAATAATACTGTGAAAGAAGGTCAGAGGTTTTAATATCCTCGATATGTACACAGGGTTTGAGCGAGCACCCACTTGGCGGCTCGATAATTCGAATTAATAAGGACAAATTGGCGGCCCCCGTGGATATACTCTCCGGACGGTATTACGAGTCTCTCGTAGCCGCTGCCGCGGGAATGCCGAATGTAGATGTGCTTTGCGACGCGTGCAACGCTGCCTCGTTCACGAATTATCAAAGACAATGTCTCTCCCTCGTCGCATCGGATATTTTTATGTGACTCATCCTCGGCGTCGTCTTCGTATCTGCATGTGAATTCATTTACGAGTCGAGATTATGCATTTAGTCGTAATAATCGCAAATAATCAATACTTAGATAATTATACATTTATTTCATTCATTTTAATTAACTGTCTTCGATATTGCAGTATTTTAATTCAACAAATTATTATGCACAAATTCTTACAACCATCCACATTTTATATTAAAAGTAAATCGAATGAATGAAATTGAAGAACCCTCAAAGCTCGTCTGACGAGCAACGCATTAACCCATATTAATTTTATTCCGCCTTTAATTTTATTTTATTGGATAATAATTATTTATGAAATAAATTTATTGATGATTATAAAAATCTAATTTGATAATAAATATATTGGTAAATAAATTAATATTATCAATGTAATTGATAATAAAGTAGTCTAATTGAAATTAGATAAAATAAAAATTAAAAATAAATAATTATTTAAATTACCACCATCGCAAACGATACCAAACCGACACCCGTACTTCACTCCAATAGCTCTGCATAGATCCTCACACACGCGTGCACCTAACCGCGGTATAGCGCTCAAAGAACCTAATATACCCGGGCCATATAATACGGGTGCCAGTTTCCTTCACAAATTGCACTT
Organism: Sussaba pulchella; assembly: GCA_963971145.1. Taxonomy (NCBI): domain Eukaryota; kingdom Metazoa; phylum Arthropoda; class Insecta; order Hymenoptera; family Ichneumonidae; genus Sussaba; species Sussaba pulchella. The sequence goes on from OZ020173.1 coordinate 3,509,768, forward strand.
ATTTTTTGCCGTTCTCGATAAGAATCACGTCGTGGCGCTACGACAGAACGAAAGGGTTGAAAAATAATAATAAAAATAATATTAATAACAACAATAATAACGATAATAATAAACAAAGAGCAAAAGCGAAAAGCATGCAGCTCGCGAGAGCCTAACGACCCCGTGAGTCCAAAGCCCGTTGGCGATTATACTACGCGATATATCCTGTCACAGATCCGTCAGTGATATCGAGGCCTCGGTTCGCGTTGCCACGAGCACCGACGTTCGTCGTACAAAATATTGCAACGAAACGACGATGCGGACGCCGTCCCAGTAGCACTCCCAGGACAAATTAAAAATGTATTAAGCAAGGTGTCGCGCGATCGCGCTACTACGTTATTGCTATACATTACCCGACGTCCATAGAGCCGACCGTATATGCTGCGTCATTAATAGCTTCCGTGCTCCAAAGAACGAGCGTTTTTTTATCATTATAGGCAGACGATGTAGAAAACGGGACCGGTATATATGGTAATGAAATATATAAAAAATCTTTAGTTATAATGTAACGTAATTTGATGTGAAAAACGTTGTATAAGTATTATTTTCGAATTGATATTTATAGAATGTGATGTATAGAGAAAATGGAATAATATAGAGTGTTTATTCTGTATTATTATACGCAGATTGATTGTATAGATAAATAAATAATTTGATAATATATAAATTTGTATTTTTATTATGTATTATATATTTATTTATTACGGAATATAGAGATTCTGTCATTTTTTGCTATATCTCGTCCGTATAATACAAAACTATAATTTTTTATGAATATGCATATATTAGAATGATCGTTTTTTTTAATTACTATTACTTCATTTTATTATATATTCGCGTGGCTCGAGCTAGTGGAATCATAATCGTCCGTCTCTCTATTCGGCAAATTCGCAGAATCGTATTCGAAACTCAATTGAAGCGTCTAATCGGTCGCGTAATGGAAACGGCGCTCATTTGTGCTGCTCGAATTATTGGAATTATATGTGCAATTACTACGGAGCAATGCATATATGTGCCGTAGACGTCGATTTGGGTGACTAATGCGTGTAGGGATGAGAGTTCGTCAGGCACTCTTAATTGTCAGTAGTCCATTGATACCCAACCCGAGGCAACGATGCGCACTTAATTTAGCCGGCAATTTGTCGCATGCATCGTTATAGCACAGCGCGCAGAGGGCGCCACAGAGAGGGCACATGCACATATAAATATATGTACAATAGGACGTCCCTTAATAAGGTCATTTTGGAATTCCGAAACTGCCGCTTTCTAGCACGATTTAAGGCGAATAAAAAAAAATCTGGGGCAAATTGGAGATCGGTACGACACCATTAAGGTGAGCCTCTGAGCTATCGAAGTTTCCCAATTGAATATTACATTACATTCTTCGATTATTTCGATAAAATTCTTACACCTCACTGACAGAACATGCGGTTGTCGCATGTGGAAAAGCGATGAAGATAGAGATAATAAATTAAGGGGTTTGACCACTGAGGCGGCTCTTAAAATAGCCTCATTCTAAAAAAATCTGTAAACTCAAAATGAAATATGAGAACGAATTGATTAGTTATAAGACACCCGGTAGTTTATGGTTTTACGAACGTCTCTTATAAATTTCAACTTAAATTCCCAAAAGATGGCGGCGCTTTGACTGTTGGCCGTGAAGGTCCTCCACCTACTTTTATTATTTCGAAGCTCACAGTTTTGACGGCGCAGGAACTCAAAAAATATCTGTGTATGATTTGCGTGAAAAAATTGTCCTACTTGATGACATTGAATATACAAATTCGTAAAGATAAACTTCAGAGCAATGAACAAGTTTCCAAAGGTTTAAAAATTTTATTTACGTAAAGTAAAATCATCTGCTAGTTCAATTGCTTCTTTGGTTGTACTTATCACACGTTTTGTTGGTGGGATAAAGCAATTTTAAACCTAAAAAACCTTTCCACAGAATTAATCCCGAAATAATCAAAAAATGCAATTTTATTCAAATGGGAAATTTCAATGGTTCAAAGGCGGCTCTCGAATTGGTCGTACAGGTCTCCAATTTCAACCAGATTTTTTTTTGTACGCCTCGAATCGTTCTGGAGACCGGCAGTTTTGAAATTCCAGACTGGCCTCATCAAGGGACACCCTTATTTGACGTATATGGATATATTGTATGCGCGTCGTTCGACTGTTTGCGCGGGGGTCTGTCGAGCGTTGGCCCAGAGCTCGCGGTCGATTAAACTCTCGGTGTTCATGACCGCTACGCTGTGGCCATTTTATACAATATGTATGAAGCTCCGCTGGTGCACCATCAACATTCGATACACACCGAGCGGGTATACGTGTAACGATTTACCCCGAAGAGTATCGAAATCGATCGTAAGTTTCATGATAGCTTTTCTTCGTCGTGTAAATATTTCGATCGTCGGTGCAATCCAGTGTGAAAACGTGTCGAAGGAGTCTTTATCAAAGGCTTCCATGTTTTTGATGAAGGCATTTTTTGTGTTATCAGAGCGTTTGCATGGATTTTTTTGGTAAACTCTCAATGCATTTATGTAGACCTTTGCTTGCAATACGATATTTTGAATAATGAAAACTTCAAATCATCTTAAATTTTCTTCCGTTTAGATGTATAATTAAAATAATCAGTCGACCACGACGGTGTGACTCTGCCATATCGAATTCTATGTTAATCCAGAAAGAAACAACGCGAGAATGCGTTTAACAGACTTTCGACGACGCAGGGAACACCTTCGGTGATTGCCAAGGTGCGACGAAGGAACCATAAGGGCTGGGGAGTTGAAAAGTGTCAGCCGGCAAATTGGAGAAGAGCCGAGCAAAAGCGTGTACGAATTGCGTGCGAATAGACTCCGTTGCTTTATACACGCAGCAAGTCCACGATGAAACCGACTGTGGCTCGCCGCAGCCTCTGTCGAACAATAATACGCCGCATCGCGAGCCGCGGGCAGTGTTGCCAACTTGGAACGTCGTGATTCCGATGGGGACTTCGTCAAAACCGGGAGAAAAGTCACCAGATTCTTCGACATCGGTATCCACCGAAAATCACTTCAATTCTGTGCGATTTCCACCGGAAAATCCATTAAACTTGTAAAATCAAACCTGAAAAATCTGTACTTACTTCTTGTGCGTTCGTAAGACCATCTTTAAGACAATTGGAACAGCTCAATTTTTTACTAGAACCTTCGGATTGCCTTGAAAAAACTCCGAATTTTCCGCTAACCGCTAAACATATAATTTTCTCACCACGAATCTTTCAAACCTACCAAATTCAGCGGGAAAACTACCAAGGTGGCATCTTGGCCCGCAGGGCTGCCACCAGAACAAAACCCCGAGGTGCCACCAGAGATCGCCAAACTCCCTAGAAAATCCCAACCTCAAAAAAACGTAAAAACTCCCCAAAAAATCATCAACAGTTGACACCCAAGTCGCAATGGAACCAAAAAAACACACCCTATGCGACAAAATATCCAGCAACAGTCCTCATTGGCTAAGTGACCCACTTTCAAATCCAACGCCACTCACAGATCACAAACGGACAACAAAATACCTAAAAATACTCAAATCCCCATAAAAAAATGTTAAAATCTTCCCAAAAAAAACTTGGCAGTCCCTATTTTAGATTCAAAGACGAAAAAATCTGGCAACACCGGCGTTTCGTTTCGCGCCGAAGATATATATATCAAGAAGGAGTCGGGCAGGTACATGCGCGTAGATGTCGCTTTTCTCCCGGTTTGAATCGGTCGGGGAACGCGCGGGAACGTCGGCAGCGGCCGCAACGTCGAATAAACATGCCAGTACGAGCAATTTAGAATATTAGAAGCGGAGTGGTCCCCGTGCGAGCGTAGGGAGCTTATTCGTCTGTCATCCACGGCTGAGCTACGGTGATGACGTCCGACCACAGAATGGCGCGGTGCATCGCGCGCTCCTCCTCCCCCTCGATCCCTTTCTCGTCTCGTTCTCATGCCGCCCGCACCGACCCGAAGTCCGGCTTTTCGCTCGCTCGTCTCGTAATACACATGTGAGACTACTTTTGCGATGCTTTTGCCCGGCCGATGGAAGTAAAGCGCATGAGTTTTATATCTACTACGCTAATAATACGCTCGGCGGAGCGAGCGCGAGCGAGGGCTCGGACCGACGCATGCGTGCGCAATTGCCGCGAGCGTGGACAATCTATCTCGCGCCGGTAACCGCAGATTCCGAACGAGCGAGAATCGAGAAACCGCAAGATATGGAACGCGAGAAAGACACTCGTTTAGACACGCTTTTTTTTTTAAATTTTTTATAATTATTACTATTTTTTTAGAACGAATATTATTGTGGAGGGTATCGAATTGATGAACGAATTCTTATGATTTTTTTTTTCTGATATTTTGGAGTTTAATGGGTGGTACAATTTGTTGATGGATTTTATTTGTGTTCTCTATGAGTTTTGTTCGGGAAGGAGAGGGGGGTTTTTTTCTTTCAAAATAAATTATATTGTACTGATTTTTGTAATAATTTTGAGGTTGGTTCAAGGACTTCGGGTTTTTTTTATCAGCGTGTAATGTATTTTAAAAAATGTAGATTTTCGTTAGGATAGGTGGGGGGCAGTACTTTTAACACGAATTCCATTATACAGAGATTTTCTTCGATACATAGGATTGAACTCCGTTCGACATCGTTTCTGACGCGGGTGTCGTATTTGAATAATCTTCGGGGCGACTCTGAGAATAAGGGTTCCCTATGTATATGTATTTCGATATATGGATATATACATATGTACATTCGCACGTAGGGCTGTTACGATTTCGCCGGAGCCGGGTATAGTGTAGCACGGGCCACCCTGTAATCTCGGACACGTGCAGTATTGCGAAACCGAATAGGGGAAGTCGAGCGTCAACGGGAGGAACGACAATTCGCAGTGAGAACTCTGTCGAGCCACGATCGAATGCTCATGGAAAAATCATAAACGTCGTTTATTCCAATCGAATGTTCTTCTTTACCAAATAGTTTTTGATTTGATGCAGTGTCGAACAATGAAAATTCAATAATTCCGTAAAATCTGAGTAATAACATGTTTTTTAATGTCTCTCGTACTTCTACATTTATTTCTAATCCGTTGTGGCTACTAGGGGTCCAGAAGGGCCCAGAAGGGTAACTACAACGATAAGATGGAGCCAGAGTGAGAGGGTGAGAAAAAAAGCGAAAGAATGTCAAGATATAGTCACGATGAGGTATATGCCCCGTGACCCGGCGCCTCGTACCTCTCGGATGATGACTGGTTGTATCTTCGTTCGTGGATGGATCGAGACACCGGGCGATCCGAGTCGTGTAGATGATCCCAGCGCTAGAGTGAAAAGCGAATGGGCGATCGAGAGGCGTGCGATCTCGTTCCCGAGATTGTGTCGGTGCGATTTCGTGCCTCGTGACTCTCACGATGGAGTCATCGCGTTTCACCGAGAGTCTTGCGTACGGCATAATATTGGTGCACACACCGGGGGATCTGGAAGAATATTGCTCGGCGATAATGTTTTATATTAAAATATCAAGGTGAGACGGAGCGAGAGACGGAGAGAGAGAGAGAGGGAGAGGGAGAGAAAGAGATGAGGGAGAAAGCAACGATCGTATGAGAAACGGAGATTGTCCGGTGCGGTGTCCTGTATCTCACAGCGGGGAATCCTCTAGTCTCGTGCCTCGCTCCTTGTCGTTCGCATGATCGATCTGACACTCACGAATTTCGGTGCGTCATACGAATCGACCTCGCAATTCGACTTACACCCTCGTATCATTCGTTTATGTACATATCACACATACCCAGTCGTACATGGCGATATGCACCTGTTCGAAAAAAAAAGAACTTTTCGACACGAACGTGTGATTTGAATATGATTGCGTCAACAAGATGGCCTTGATGTATTTATTGAGGGAGAATGTTCGAGGAGTCGGCCGGAGAAAAGGTGTATTTTGAGAATTATTATCTGAAAAACTGTTTGATGGATTTTATTCAGGTTTGTTTCATTGGAAAGTGTACATGTTGAGGTACGGTGAGAAATTTCTTTGTGACTAGATATTGACTGGGAGCGCTGCTGTCATGGCGGGCGTAAAAAATTGTCCCTTGCTCGCCCGGTCTGCGGTTTCCGGGATTTCATGCAGTCGGTTAATCTGGAACAGAAATTTTAAATAGATTCTCAAAATTTGATAGATGATGCCCTTCGCAACGGAGGATATGCTTGAAAAAAAAAATGTTTTCATGGACTGGCGGCTGATTGAACTTCACAGTCATTTTTCAACCTCAATTTCCGAACTTTCTGGCTTGATGAGAGAAAAATGATTCAGTAAAAAAAAATTCTACGATAGTACGATATTTGAGAACGTAAATTAAATCAGAGATTGCTCTCAGTGGGAGCAAAGACGGTCAATTATTGCAATCAATGTCGCACACGTGACATCAGTATGCGTTGCATGCGTGACCTTAGTTGTAATCCCGAAGTTTACAGCCAACGCCGATAGGTGGCGCGACGTACTATGAAGCTCTGCGAATCAAAGTCAGTCCGAAGCGGGTGTGTAAAAAATTAGAAAAAATACGATTTGCCGCCGCTTCTGGACATCATCGCAAACCCAATAATTTCCCTATTTTACATTGAGAATCAGAACGATGTCCGGAAAAATACCAGACAAATGCATTGAAATTATTATAGGTTCTCTAGCTGCCATAAATAAATATATCTGTGTCGACGAATAAAAAATAAACGAGTAAACAAAAAAAACTCGAGTACGAGATTGTACTTGAATGACCGGCAATACTCCCTCTTTTAAACGCTACAGTAAATTCTTAATCTCGGTTCTGTAGCGAGTGACTATACGGTCGTGATCGGGACTAGGGACAGTGTAATCATAAGTACGGGATCGCGTGTTTCAATTATTGCTAGTGGGCCGGTATATACATACATGCGTTGTATATCGTGTACCTGCACTGTGATGTATATTAAAAGATAAGTGAGTACTGCATATACATATATTTATATTTTGTATATATGTGTACATACGCATGTATACGAGTGCGCTTGCAGGGACACAAGCACACGCATATATGTATGAGGCATTCCACGGCAAATCGACCAGTTTTGAAACTTTTATTTTTTTATTCAGCGGAGATTTTTTTCATGCTATTGTACTCGATGAAAAGAGCTGTCTCTATTTTTTTCATAATTTTTTGGTTATCCGTTCTAGAGAAATAACTTTTTCAAAAATTATTTTTTTATTTCAAAGGTTCATAATTTTATAAAAAATTGACTTAGCGGGATGATTTTTTTCTAATTTGTGTTTTTGGTCATAGTTTCTAGGAAAAAGAACAAATAACAATTCTTAATCACTATTTTATATATAATTCTCCAATTCAACTGAAAAACTTGTCGACTCAAAATTTTCATTTTTTTCAATGAATTAAAAAAAAATCACATCTCGAGAATAGATCGCCCAAAAATTATGAAAAAAACCGCAAAAGCCATTTTCGTTGCATACAATGACACTAAAAAATCTCAACCAAATAAAAAAAAAAAGTAACCGTCAAAAGTGGCCGATTTGCCGTGGAATACCTCATATGCATATTATAGCTTGCCGACTGGCCGAGGTACAGACAGACAGTCGGACGTTCCTCTGGCTGCGCCAGCGGTGTGATCGTGACGACGATGATGATGATGATGATGATGATGATGACGCTCGCGATGGTGCCGCACGATCGCCATATTGTTTTGTTAGTCCGGACGCTCCGTTCTGGCTAGTGCGAGGAATCGCTTCATCATAATCGGTCATCCCGGAGTTTCACGATTTTTTTTATCATCTTCTTTAATTTTCTTTTATTTCTCTTCAACATCTCTCATCTTCTTTCTTCTCATCGTACGAACGCGTTTTCATCCTTCAACGCCGGCACGAACCGTGAAACCCCTCCACCGTCCCGCAGGGCTCACGTCCACGTGCTGCGAGCCCTCCGAGTCCACGACGAGAGTGTATATCTTTGCATCGAAATACCTCGCTGACGTCTCGAGAATTCGATAACGTGATTAGCTCTGCGTGAACATGAGTACACGCTTCGTTCACGAGTGCAAGAACGTGTCTCTTCATCCGCTCTTTCTCACTCGCTTCGTCCGTCGTTGTACCGATCTGCGTCGGTGCGTCTGTGCGATGCGTGCGCCTCGATCGCATTGTTTCGTATCACTCGAGGCCGTCTTCGTTCCGGTGAAACAGAATGCGAGAACGAAAGCGAGATCGAAGATCGTCGGGGGCAATGCGAGCGATTATTTTCCGTTGGGTCGGGGATTGGAAAAATAATTATATGGAAAATCATTGTCCTTGAATCGTTATCGGGTTGAATTTATCGATTAATTTGATTATTAAGGGTGAATATTGATTTATTGTCAATACAGAGGCTAAAGTGAGAGACGGGTTTACAATGTGTTTATTAATTGCATGATTACTTATAAAATGACTTGCAACTCTGGGGTGAATAATAACCAATATTTTGCTATTTTGCTCGCAATTTTCGATTGCAACGATATTGCTAGTTTGGAAGAGAAAAAAAATTTCATTCTGTACCCGAGTAAAAAAATAATACACAACTTATATATCAATGCAATTCATGTGCAATTGAGCACTTGTAGTCTATATATAGTCTATATGTGTCCAATTCAAAAGAAAAATCTAAAAATTAATATAATAATTTCCAAAATGATGATAAGATTTTCTTCAATATAATATAATAATATATCCAAAAATTATATACAGTCTATATATGCCCAATTCAATGTATAGTTAATATATAGACTATATATCATTTTTCCAGTTGGTTATTTTATCTGGAAACCGTGAAAAATTCGATCGCAGTATTTAATATAGAATACCGAGAATCATCAGTCACCCAATTGATTTATATCTTGCATAATCATATAATTATTAAATTACATAATTTATTAGAATAGTAGTATATTTATAATAATAATAATAATTAATATAATAATAACATATACTATGTATTATTCTACAATTATATAGCAGTAGTAGTATTCTCAATACTAGAAATACTAGTAGTAGTGTATAACTATATATATTATATTATTAAATTCTATAATCATACATTATTATATTGGATTTTCTCGTCTCGTGCGAATCTCATAACCCGCATTTCCACGAAATGCCGCAAAATTTTACACGCATGCGTTGCGCCAAAAGGTGTTACGATAATTCGTAAGTTTTTCGTATGCGAGGATGTTATAAATTGTTGGAACGACGGTGGTGGCGTGTAAAGTCGTTGCTCGTCGCGATTTCTCTGTTTGCTCTTCGAGCGCATATATACCCCTCGAAAAACCTTCGAAATCCTTCCGCGTTTTATTCTCTTTCCGTCTCCGGGGGGCGCAATTCAACAATCTTCCTCCCTTTTCTCTCGACGACTGACGGGCAAAGCACGAACGGCTCTTGCTCCGCGTTGAACCATGCGCCTGCTCTCTGCCTGCTGGCCTCATTACCAAAGCAAATATTTTATAGTCCCGCGCACCTCGTCGACGACTGCGACGACGACGACGACTTTCTTCGAGCACGACTCGCCGTGACGAGAGGAGATCGAGTACGTGCGAGAAAGAAAGAATATAAAAATGAAATAAGAAGATGAGTCGGATGGAAAAACAAATAAAATGAGAGACGAAGCTGTGGAGATGGAAATTCCAGAGTCGGAGAAAGGTTGGGCGAGTGAGATGTAATAAAAAGATGCGAGAAGGTGAAGAAGAGGAAGAGAAAGAGGAAGAAGACGAAAGAAGAAGCGACACAGCCTCTCGAGATGTCAGTACGCGGGAGGATGGTAAAAAGAAATGAAAATAAAACTTCCTCTTTCCCGTCTCCAATCTCGCTATGATGTATAATATAGGTAAAACCCGGGGCAAAATGGCATACGTAGGTGAGAAAAAGTCTATATCGCTACTGATAAAGGTTATTATTCAGGAATAAAATGTTGAACAATTTTGGACGGCTTTTGAATCACAAGACAATGGTCAGGGACCAAAGCGGAAGATTGATTAATTCGATACCGCAATGTCTCTCATTGCAGCACGGCTGTATTTGATTATTTATTATCATCCCAAATATGTCAACATTTCATTAAAGCATGATAATAGATCATAATAATTTATTTCAAATAGTATTCTAAATATATTATCATCGAACAAATGAATATCAATCGCTCAGTCGAGTCTAACTCTGCCACGACTTCCTTTTTCCAACCCCCTCGGCAAAATTATACAATTACTACCGAAAAATATTTATCCACCATACCCCATTTTGCCCCAATTCTCGTAGCAATAGCGCTGTCCTACTTGACCCCGGCGTGCTATTTTGCCCAGGGTTTTCCGTTGTACATCACCGCCGTTGCCACCCTCTCGACGACCCTCCGTGCTCTTCCATCTCTTCTCCATTTCTCACATTTCCTTTTCCCACTCCTTCGACTCATATATTCGCGAGCGTGGGCGCGTCCCCGAGCTCGCGTAAAAGGGGAAGAAAAATGAAAGAAACGCCTTTTCACGGCCTTTCTCCGTACGCGATTTACCTTTCAACTCGGTTGTTTTATATCCCGAGAAGCTCGTTGACTTATTCTTTTGCCCTCGTCGTCTCGTGCGACTCCGCTACCGAGGCTCACCGTCGCTCAAACTCCTCTCTCCACTTTTCGTCGTTGATGCTCGAAGGCTTGTTTCACTCACAAAACCCGAGACACCCCTTTCCGCCCCCCCCCACCCCCCGTCCTCTTCGCACTTTCTTCATGTGCTTTGTACACACGGTTCAATGGGAACGAGCGGGGATTTCTGCCGAGCGAGGCGAGACGAACGATCGCCCGTCTCACGAAATTAGATTGGCTGCCAATTGCACCCTTCAAGCAATCGACATTGATTCTTATTTTATTTTTTTTTTATTCTTTATTATCGTTCAGCTTCTCAGTCGCTGCGATGATCCGAGAGATCGTACATTGATTGCGATATGTTATGGAGGCTCCAAGGATCACAGGATGGTGACGACGTTCCGTTAGGACAAAATCAAAATGACTGGACTTTCATTTGTTGAAAAAATAATTTGAATGGGAGTATGAATAAATAATCGAATATATCATTCACAATAATTAAAATAATTAATCTGACTCGATATAAAAAATAATAATATCCAAATATTCAAATTATTCTGATATTTGAGATTCAATATACCTATCGCATATAATCTCAATAATTATAATCATTCATGATATATAACCTGTAATAATAAAATAATAATATAATATTAACATAATATCATTTTTTAACATTATACAGTATTTATATAATAATACTATAATGTAAGATATATCATATTATAACATGTCCTAAATTTGATACTTTCCCAAATCATAATATTAATAATATCGAAATATTATCTCAAGAAAAAATGTAATCGATAAATACGATACACACGATTCGCAATAAAAATATCAATAGAATTGAAAATTTTTATTTCCATCTCCCATCCCGATCTCGGTCCCTCTCTTCGCCCATCTTTTTTAGTATCGATATTACCATCGAATCCGTGAACACGGTCGACTATTCACCGAACCCACTCGTTAAATTACAACCGTCGTTGATCGCGTGGGCGGGTGTGCAGACGCGTGCAGCTTCGATCCCGAATTTCCATATCTCGTGCAAATTGATCCAACCGGGTGGGTTTCGTCGAAAGGGGGAGCTCTAAGGAAAGCAGCAAAGCCACCACGCCAGGCAGGGAAAAGGAGAAGGGGGGGGCTGGTTAGTGGTTCTGTCGTAGCAGTACCAGAAGCAGCAGCAGCATGAAGCATCCGCGGTGTATCCTCCGCTCCGTGAACCATCTCCAATTGAATCGTCAATTTGTCCAGCATTATCCGAAGACGTCAGGTCGGGAAGGGCGACCTGGCGGTGTGGACCCGCTTTCGCCCCTTTCACCCCCCCTTCCCCGCCCTCCAGAGGATTTCGGTGTATTTAGGATAACAAGCGTTCCCGGTTGCCTGACTGCCACGTTTTCGCGGTGGACGAGTTGCGGATCTACGAGAAACGCCAGCCGGCAAGAGCGCGCCGTTGGAGCTTTCGATATATTCGAGACGTTCGAGACGACCAAATGGTTTTCCACCAGCTACCTACCCCCTTCGTGACCTTCTCGAGACTCATCGTTTCGACGTTCCCAGGGCCGCACCGTCTCTCGCTCGGTTCTCCCGATAAATTTGTATTCAGGACTCCGAACAACTCCTTTATATTGACATATCGTCGTACGTGATCCAAATACGCGGGACATTAATACCGAATTGCGAACAAAGACGAGACTTTCCTCCATCGCCCCGCGTCAACCCCGGGCCGGTCTTCGTCTCTCGACGACGAAGAGAACCCGGCGAACGCAATAACGGGGGACGAATCCTCTCAAATCGTCCGTGAATAACAAAATACAACGGTCGTGCACGCAAATCGGTTGGAAAAGACAAACGTGGCCCTGTTCGTGTCGGTACAATCATTTTTCCACGCGAAGAATCTATTTTCAAATGTTTTATTTGTGTATTTGATTTGAAAAAAAGAAAAGAAAAAATATTGTTTCTTTTTCGGAGCGTAAGAAGAATGAAAGATGGAAGGAGGTGATGGAAGGAGATAGGAATGGGTTTTAGTGTCGGGGGGCGTCGGGAGATTAGGGAGTAGAAAGGATTGTGGCAAAGAGGGCAGTTTTATTCGAGACCGGGAGTGAAGATAGATATCCGTTTCAAATATTCACGCCCTTTTCGCACCGGGCAACTTGAAAACGTCGGACGTTTGCCGCGATGTACGGTGAAATTGATGCGCGCTTAGGAACCCTTTTTACCGCTGAATGGGCGGACAGTTAGCGCCCGGCATAAATATCACCGCGAGGGCGCGCGAGCTCGGCCGATGCTACGGAACGGGATCGGAGAATGCCCAGAGCTTCGTGCTGACCACATGGCGGGTATTTGCGTCGATGTGCGGACCGAAAAGGTGGAAGGGCGGGTATGTGTCGTGGGTGATAATGGTCATGGATTTCGCGAAGATGTTTCGAAGGGTTTGCGTTAGATTTACTTTTGCGAGCGAAGCTATTAAGGCAATGGTGTTACTTGGTTTGCTTGATTTGTAAGAATTAATATGGAATATTGGATGAAATGGGTTAAGAGACTTCAGTAGTTATACAGCAATTAAGGGGGAACGTCCGAGGATTTTTTTTCGTCACCTAATTATTATTTTTTTATCATGCCAGATAGGTCGGAAATCAAGGTTGAAAAATGAATGGGAAGTTCAATCTTCCGGACATGACAGCAGCGCTTCTAGTTGATATACGTATGTACAGAAATTTCTCAGCATTCCTCAACATATATACTTTTGAATAAAACAAACCTGGATAAAATCGATCGAATAGTTTTTGAGATAATTATTCCTGAAATTCACCTATTTTTTCCGCTGTCGATCCGTCTAATCCGTTTTATCCCGACTTTTCTCGCCCGTTATAATCCTCGTGGCTAGTTTTATCAATATAGCCAACCACACCACTCAAAAAATTGTTCGGTGAAGAAAAATAGATGTCGACCGATTTTCGAGTCTTCTATTACATACATTATCCTTCATTCACACCGAAAAGCCCGCGCCGACGAACTTTCCGATGACGCAGAACGTAAACTGCTGTCATAAAAATTGTCCCCGCAGGTGAAACGTATTCCAATTGCCATACCGTTCTAGCCAACCGGTGCCAGTCATCCGACGATGCAGCTACCGCTGTGCCACTGCAGGTGAGCGCAAGTTTGCACTGTCATTGGCATAAAAAACATACTGAAAAAAAAATAAAAAATTGTGAAAAACCGCGAGGTCGAATGTAACTCGTGCAAAGAAGGAAATGACAAACGGATGATTTTTTGTTCTTTCCTTTTTCATCCCTTTTTCCGTTTCTTGTACCACGCGGAAGAAGTTTAACCGAGGTATGTTGGCGACTGCGCAATCGCGAACAGTGGCATTAGGATTATATTCTTCGAAATACACGTACCGTGAACATATAATCACTTGACTGCTGCGCGACGCGGCACACCGCCACGTGTTGTTTGTGTATCCAGCAGCTATGACAGCCACTTCCGTTTCCGCTCTTAGAGACCTCGACAACTCGTTCACCATTTTTATTATTGTTGTTATTATTATTATCATTTTTTTTTCTCGTCTTCCTTCTTGCACATAACTGTTGTCTAGTGGCTTGTAATACGTGGGACGTCTTTTAACGGCTTGGAGCTGTCAAAATATAATTCTCATACGTACAATTAAGAAACTCATGCTTCGGACACTGAAAATTAACTCGGAGAGACAATTTTTTTTTTTTTTTTTTCAAATTCTTCATTTGACATCTTGAAGGATTAGCGTTTCTAATTGTTTGGAGTCGAGATTTTATCTGTTTGACTGTTAATGCGGATAATTGAATGACTGATTGTCTGTTGTCAGATTTAAGCTGTCGACATTTTATTATCGTACGTTTAATTGCGATTATGGTCGTCTTGGACGCGGAAAATGAATTTTAATCATATATTTTATAAATATTGGCCATTTATTGAATTCAACATTTTTCTCCTCTATATATATTCAAATTTCTTTGTAATTCATTTCTCATATAGATAGATAGTTTTAGAATTAAGCTCGAATATACGATTTTCTAATAAAATATAATGATAATAACGAATATTTATTACCTGATTCTAAAAACTTAAAAAAAAAATTATAAATAAGATGGAATATTTTCTGAAATTCCGGTATTATTTTAGAGAAGTCTACGGACTTTCCGAATTGGTTTTTTCCGTCAAGGTAATGGAATTCCTACGCCAATTAATCACTTCGTCGAGGTCAAGATATTGACGATCCGCCCGACAAGATAACAGAGTCGGAAGAAGGAGGGTCGAAGGTGTAAAGATGAGGGGATGATTTTTTGGAAAATTGTATCGGACAGTGAGGGAACGCACGTGCGGTCCCGTTTCACACGATTGCTAATTGTTTCGTGCACGAATGCCCGTGAACGCCCACCGCAACGATACAACAGAGGGAAGGTGAAGGAGACGAGAGTCCATCGGCAGAGGGTTCAAAGCCGAAGGGTCGCTGAGGTGTGTTTTGCCATCTGTCCAGCTGGAATCCCGAGGCTCGATTTTCTCTCACTGTGTGCGCGCGCGTGTGTATGTTGTAGGAGCACATGTCGTCTAATTGATCTTCGGAGATCAATTAATTAAACAGAACCAAGGGGGAACGAAAATTGGCTTTGCGCCACCCAGAAGCCCGGACAATCTTTACCGACGGGCCATACTTCTTTTTTTAATTCAAGTATTACAATTACAGCTCAGTATGTAAGTACACAACGTTTTTTTAATTTACTTTATTGAAAAGAGAAAGAGTCGAAATCTGGCAGGTGCCAATGAGTAACGATTGGTAAGCTTGTTAGACTGAGAACTCTCAAGAACGTCAAATTCAATTACTCTCGTCAGAAAATTATTATCAATTTATTTATTATAATTACCTACTCAATTTTTGCAAATCAATTTTGTCAATATTCCAAATATTATTTGAATCTATTACTCAATTTTTACAAATCAAATTTGTTATTATTCTAAATATTTTTTCGATCTATAATAATGATAATAATAATAATAATAATAAATTATAATAATTATTGTTATTAATAATAATAATTATTATCATTAATAATAATAATGATTAATTATAATTATTTCTTTGATGCTTAATAATAATAATTATTATTATTAATAATAATAATAATAAATTACAATTATTATCATTATTATTATTATTACCAAAAAAATAGCTCCAATTTATTATTACACAGCCAACGTAAACTAAATTTTCTCACAGCCTCGATTATACGATTGGCACAAATGAAAAAATGCTTCGAAGAAAACGGAGAACTCAAAGAAAAAGACAGAGAGAGAGAGAGAGATAGAGAGAAACGATGGGCAGAGACACTGCCACGAGGCTTTTCGCATATCGTATTCTCAATATCACTGTCAGATATCTACGCGAACTGGGCGGAATGTTGGGCGTTACTATAAAATTGTATATAACGTCTGTAATGCACGTGGTGCGCGTGAAGCTGTGTGGCGCCGGCAGCGATAGATACCGCTAATTATCGATCGTAAATAATCGTTGCAAGTCGCGTAGCCATCTCCGGCCAACAGGCACGAAGCAAGAGAGATCAAGAGAGAAGGAGCGAGAGGAGAATCTTGCAAAGCGACGGGTAAAAGGGAGCGAGGCGAGGAACAAGAGGAAGACAGCGCTTTGGTCGAATGCGATGCTATCGGACACGAACGAAGAAAGGAAGCCGAGAGGAAGAGTGCGAAACGGAGGAGGAAACGGCGAGAGACACAAGTAGGACCAATGATATAGGGTCGAAGAGGCGCAAAGAGTCACGAACGGCAGCAGCAGCGGCAGCAGCAGCAGCGGTAACAGCAAAGAACTGAAACGAATTCGAAGAGGAACGTCGGAGGAGTGGGCGCGAGTGGATTCGCGTGGATCTGCGCTGCAAGCTGGGACACGGTCACTTCGGGGTGGTTGCTGGATATATTACACGCTCCCTGCTCGGTTATTACACAGGCGCGGAGGTAATTGCAGACGTCGAGGTGACGGCAGTGGCGAGCCGCTTGATTTGTGTCCAGCACTGCGGCACGTTTTTCGTTCTATCGTTCGATGTTGCCGCGACTGCTGCTGCTGTTGGTGCTGCTTTACGTGTCCGCTTCTGGCTGCGGTACGCTATCTGTGGTACTCTGTATAGCCAGGAGCAACACCGGCAGCTCGAAAGCGACGGTGATATCGATTCCTGGTTTCGATAGCGTATAACCTCGCTTCGCCAGACCTCTCTCTCTCTCTCTCTCTCTCTCTCTCTCTCTCTCTCTCTCTCTCTCTCTCTCTCTCTCTCTCTCTCTCTCTCTCTCTCTTCCCACTGATGTTCCTCATCCAATCTCCGTGCTTCCTGCTGCATCGACTCCGGTGCAGCGACGTTTCATTGGAATTATTGTTCGGGGACCGACGTTCGATTGGAACTTGCGGTTGTACTATAATCCTAGATGGCGCGGTTGGCGCGTTGATTAGATTGCCGTGGAAAATCGGGTTTTTTTTTCGGTTAAGTTCCTATTTAGCTAACTAATTTTAGGCTCTGATTCGAGATTTACTTTCAGTCTTTGGCCGAGAAAAACAAATTGCGTTGCAGAGATGATGGTAGATGGAACACAGCTCGACTCATTGTCGAATCAATTGCAATGACGATGAAATTTAATTCGACATTCACCTACAGTTTTTATAAACAATTCTATTGTACCGTTCAGCACTTATAATACATTTCAAGTCTCACGCGCGATACAATCGTGAACTAATAAACGAAGGCTATGGATGATACACGATTCGACTTGGCGAAGGACCGAGAGCGCTCGTTTAGCGAAGCTTCGAATACCAACGAAGCACCGAAACCCAACGTACATCCCGGCTCTTGGCACGAAATTCTATCAGCCGTGGCATCGTCGTACAAGCTTAGCCGCGCACAACGGCGATTGCGAAATACTTTGGCAGTATCCGGAGAGGTTTGGTCGGTGTCGTTGGGGGCCTCGGTTGTCGCCTGCACTTGACACCGCTTCGCAAGCCACCAAAATTCCCGTTAGTTGCCGCGTCGTCTTGAACGACGAAGATGAAGGAGCTTTTCGGGGGGGGGGGAGGAAAGGAGTTTGGGAGTCTTGTTGCCAACAAGGAACCATAACGCGATGATATATACACGTGTTGATGTTGCCAGGGTGGTATTCGTCGTGGAAGCGAGTATAACGTAACGATGCCTATCGACACGAGTCGAGTTAGCTCGGCCTTCCGACCTACCGCCGCTGACACCGCCACCTATCGGAATAGTACCAGCGGCCGCGCCGCCAGCTACAGCAGCGGCGGCAGCAACGGCCTCGATATCACGTTACGAGACCACCCTTTGATCTCGCGACACTTACAATTTTCCCGGGCTGCGATACACCCTTATTTTCGCGAGGGACCGCCGAATAGAGCGAGAGAACGACGCCGAACCCGCCAGCAACATTGTACTAATGAGAGACTATGGCTTCTGCTACACTCCGGACGAACGTAATCACAAGGCGTCGATACGATGCCATTTCCATCTTTGTCTCTGCGCACGGTCCTTCCCCACTCTCTCGTTCATCTGTATTCTCCGCATTTTACCTATGGACACTTGTATTACAACCATTTCTCGCTGTCTATAACTATTATGAAGCTCGAGATCGTTGATACGCAATTTATTTTGTGTTTTTGGAGCGATAGGCGGAAATTCGGGGAAAATGGTTATGCGGTCGAATGAGCTACGGTGATGTAGGTGTATGTAGGTTGTCGGGATTTTGATCCGTCGAGATATTGGCGATAGGAGTTATGACGATTCGGGGTATTAATTTTTGGAGGATTTTAATTCGATTTATTGACCTGTTGGAACTTTGTTCGGTCGGTATTTCGATTTTCTACTATATTTACGATTATTTGGTGAGGTCAGAGCGAGGCTTGCGTATGGAAGATCGTAGACTGAGGTGCAATGGAGCTTCGAATGATAATTCTTTAAGAGCTTCCGCTATTTTGAATTATTTTTCGTTATTAATCGAGTGCGTTATTGACGAAAAATTGACTCAGTAAAGCTGTGTGTATTGCTTTATCTTGCCTCGACAATTTGAAAGGAAAGGAATAACATCCTAACCTTTTATCAAACACGGATAGAAAATCTCATATTCTCGTCATCTCGAAATTGGATATCTTTCGTCTTGCCTCAAATTCCCTCGACTTTATTCAATTTATCTGAAAATATAGGCCAAAAGCTCTCTCCGATAATCAAGAAAAATAGTCGCAAGACCCATTTCCTTTCGACAAAAGTCTCAAGTAACACCGTAAGTAATCGGCAATTCGCACTATTGATCCCGCACATACTCCGAACCTTTGAAAAAATGTCCATCCTAGTCTCGTCGCATTATCACGTTCCGACACATCATTTAAAAATCGTTTCCTCGTCATTCGGTGTCATTTATTTTTCAGTCTTGTCGCGTTTTTCTCGTCTATTGCGACATCGGTACAAAACCCTACGCATCGACTGTACCGTCCATGATAAGGGAAGAGAACAAGAGCCCGAGGGCTCTATCGAGAATCGCCACGAATATCTATCTTTCCATCTTTAACCCCAAACATCAGTCTTGTGTTCCACGCTGTATAACATCCGAGTCGTTGGAAGGCTTCGGGGGGGCAAATACAATAACCCCTTTATTTGTTTCCCTTTTTTCCCTCGTTCTCTTCGCGCTCTCGCGTTCACGTGATTCAACAATCTCGACGCAGCGGCAAATATCGCGACTGCCGGCGTCACGCCACCTAATACCGTGCCACATACCAGGCTGCTAAAGGACGAAGGATTATACGTAGATCACACACATCTCGGCTCTTCGTCCAGACGAGCTTGCCCGATGCCTCGGGCATTTCTTTCTTTTTTTTTTCCTCTCGTATCCGATAAATCGTACGAATCTCGACGAATTGAATTGAGTCTGTTGGACCGCTCGGCGAAACTCCGGAAAAAGGAGAGAAATGAAGGAAGCGAGGGGGTGTCGGATAGGAGAGCCGAAAAGAAACCTTCGGAGAGTAGATGAGAGCCTCGTTGTTCGGACAGCTAGAGCAAACACTTTGGGAGATTGGCGGCGCGTTTTCTCGCGTCCAGAGTGTTGGACAGAGAGAGAAAGAGAGAAAGAGAGAGGGAGAGAGAAGCGCCCAGCATCCCTTTCCACTTTTTCTTCGATCTCCGTGATTTTCGGAAATCTCGCGTCGCCACACAACGAGACGCGAAAGCCGCCTGTGGCTTGCGAGTTAATCTCCGCGCCATTGGGGGTCCGGACGATTAACCCCCCACTCCGCGAAGATCATTGGAGGCTCAATTCAATGAGTCAAATCTTCGCGATTCGACAGAAAAACAATTATACCTTAAATTTCAATCGACTCTCCGTATAATCGCGCGATAAGGAGAGAAAAGCGCGATACCATGAAGCAAGATGTAAAATGTACGAAGCGCATGCTCGAAAGATCCTGCGCAAGGACTTTGGGTGTATCCGGGTGGGGGAAACGATTTTCTCGCTCGGATGGCGTAAACGCGATTCTACGGAGCGCCTCTGTAGACAGTGTCGACTGTACGACGATTGCTCGAAGATCTTCGGCCGGCTCGTCCTCGTAGCTTACCGAAATTTACGGTTGATAGAATGAGAAGCCACTGTGTGTCTAACGGACGGTGTTAGACGTGCCGTGAACGAGCAATTGAGTCTCAAGTGTTTCCTGCAAGGTGTGACTCGGAGAAACGAAACGAGCTCGAAGAACGAAATGTAGAAACGAGAACGCTGCTGGCCACCTGACTCCTCACTCCTCTTTATAACCTCCCGTCTTATACCGCACACGTGCGTATACATATATATATATATATCTGTATATATGGATATATATATATATATCTGTATATATGGATAAATATATATATAGAAATATATATGGCTGGAGACGATGCTTCGGCCGACGCGTCAGTCTCGATCTTTTAAACCGTTTTCAAACGGTAGTAATTTAACTTTTATTTCAGTAGGATGTAATATATTCCGGCACTGTCTTGAGTTATTATTTTTGTTTTTTTTTTTAAATTCCTTCGCAGGAGTTAAACCGGTTGGTGGCACGTCGAGACTTTTAGCATCGTTAATTACCTCTATATCTTTGTTTCATTGACACTTATTGTTGTAATAATTTTGTAAATGAGAAATTGACGGATGCGGCCTTGTGGGAATTTCGAAGTGTTTTGTTTCGAATTGTTAATTCCAGGAAGGAAGGTTCGGAGAAATGTTAAGGGACGAAAAATAATTTTGAAAGAAGGAGGCGTCGTTAATTATTACTAATATATTTCCGTTACATTGACACGTATTATTATTTTAATTTTGTAGATGATAAATTGACAAATGCAGCGTTGTGGGAATGTTGAATTGTCGAGAAAATGATGCGTGCGACATGCAATTAAATAATGAATCCAGAAAAGAAAGTTCGGAAAAATGTTGCGGGTCGAATAATAATTTTGAAAAAATGATAATTCTGTAATAATATGCCTTCGCTCTTATTCAATTGAACGGAAATCGTAATCGAGATCGATTCAGCCACATCCCGATCTCCCATTTTTTCTCAATTGTACTCAAAAACGCACATAGAAACGAATCTTCTCGTACACGCCCCAGTAAAAAAGAGAAGACGGAAAATTGAGAAGTAAAATCATCCGTAAATCTCGCGTTAATTACGATTGAGACTCATACTTTGGTCACGCTGGTATCGCAGGATTCGTCGTTAAAAAAAATAATAGGTGAGTCCAGTGAAGGAAATTGAGTATAATACTCGTTAACCGAGAAGGCGCCAGGAGGATAATAGTCAAACAAGTTTTATAAAAAAATCAAAAAAAGATATCCCGAAGTTGGAATATATACGGAGAGCGATCGAGAGAGAAAAAAAATCCGAAAGAGAGAAAGTTCTCGTCTTCTCGATGATCGTCATCGTTGTCGTCGCGTCCGGGCTACACTCACCGGACCGCGACTACCTATAATACCCAACCCGGACAAAAGGATATAATCGAATCGAAATCTCACGCGTCATGCCTCGGATAAATCGGAATTAATTGAGCGGTTTTGGAGCCGGCGTTAGCCAGTCCCGCGGCTTTTGTATGCTCCAACGTTGTTTTTTTTCCCCTTCTTCTTCTTCTTTACATTCATTTCACGCATTTTTTTACGTTTTTTTTTCTTCAAATATTTATTTTTCATTCCACGGTGCGAGATCTTGGAATCATCTTCCTCAGCATCTTCCATCTCGTTTTCTTATTCGAGTTTTTCTTTTGTTTCGTTTTTTTTCCACCATTATTTTATTCACTTTCCAACGACGGCGAAGAGCTGATGCCATTGATGCCGATCGTGGCTGTTGAAGGAGGTATAGAAAAGTGTAACGGAACCCAACGCGAGGATAATGTCGTGGACGATGACGCGCCCTCTGGTTACAGTCGTTCGGTAGCTGATGACTTGATTAACGGTTCGAATAGTTCTCGTTCTTGAAGAACGGAGATCGTGCGATCGTTCCAGCATCCGTTTTCACGTTGCGCCCGTGCGCGTCCGTGCAGATGGTCCGGAGGGTCGTAGTTCGTCGGTAGGACACTCGGACTCAGCGCCACAGTCGTTGAACCAGTTTACCCTTTAATCCCAATAAGCGATAATAACCCCGGCGTGAAAATAGAAAGTATTTTCTTTTGATGCACGATGGTTGTGGTGCTCGATAAAAGCTGGACAAACACGATGAATATTTTATGGGCCGAGAGATGGAATTTTATTGGTCCAGCGTTATCCTGAATCCTTTTTAAAGGGGCTTTGACTGCTCTTACGCCCTTGAGAGATTTTTCGGACAATGCTGTAATTGATTATTTCGTAACAATTTAGTATTATTTTTGTCTGGACCAAATTTTGTATTTATTTGATAGAATAAATTTCATTCAAATCTCGGTTTGTTAGAATTTAAGGTAGCTTCGATTTATATTTCTTATCGAGCGGTACAAAGTTGAGTGACATAAAAATTTTACGCAAACCGACTAAATCTTTTTTAAAATTTTTTATTTCTATAAAAAATGTTCATTACATTTTTCATTATCAACGACACGTAGGATACACCGACACGTATGGTGCATTCCACTCCAGATTAGCAGCCCCCCCCTCCTGCAGCAATATAATATTTGTTTTTTTTTCAAAAACTTTCGTTCAGCTGTCGCGAGCGGTCAATCTGGACCGAAACTCTCCGTGTTATTATTTCTGCAGCTTTTGCGGGACTCTCGGGCATCCGGTAATGAGAGAACTCGAAAGACCAGAGATTCTCGAGTGTTGTCTTTATTTTTTCGGGTTTTCGTCTCGGTCGAACCGCGCCGCGTTCGTTCGACGTTACATCTCGTTCGGTCCGTACGGCCCGATCGAGTGCACAAACGCGGTCGCCAATGTGGTTCGTGACCATAAGCCCGAGAACCAAGAGAGAAGAGCAGCAGTTACGGTGGACGGTACCGGAACACCGCGATCGTTAAGTAACTGGTTCGCTGGAATGTTTATTTGTTTAAGGATCTCTTTTGTCAGCGGGCACCGCCGACGAGTGCTATGACGACCTGTTAACACTAGCCACGGTTCTCTCGCTTTCCTCAATCCCCCCCCGTCTTTGGTCCTGGCACGATAATACAGTCAGCAAGCGTCCCCTTTTCCACCCTTCAGTGTCGCGCGAGGACTGCGAGTTAAGGCGACGCATATGTCGCGCAGCGGTGACTATCGAGCTGCTTTCAACGAGGACAGTCTTTACACCCCCCCTCCCCGTGCCTTCTCTCCCTCGTCTCGTCCATTGAGAGGACCTCTTTACGAAAACTCGCTCGCTACTCGAGATGCCACTTCAATTCTTCACCGTCGATAAAAAAAAAAAGAAGCGAAGAAAAACCGCTCCTACTGGATTATATCTTATTGGCCTTTAGCCGCTCGTTAGAGATCCTTCAACCGCTTCTTCTTCTTCTTCGTCTTCTTCTACTTCTTCTTCTTCTTCGTTGCTTTTTAATTTAACATTTATTTCTCGTCGTAGCCGTGAAAAAATACACTAACGATACGAGAGGTGCGAGAGGCCAGCGAGTAGGATGAAGGGACTATACTGAATGCCCTCGTAATCCCGAGAGGCATGATTCTGAGCAGCAGCAGCACCACCACCGGCAGTATGATTTTATTTTCTCGCGGCTGACGGTGATGCTTATGCTGTTACTGGCGCTGCTGCCGCCTGGAGGAATAATGCAAAGTGTGGAGTCACCGGCATGTGAAAACGTTTCGTTCGCATCGGTAGCTCCATGGGTATCGTTCCTTCCTACGTGCTTCGTCTGTTATCTTGTATACATATATGTATATGCATATATATATATATGTGTGTGTGTGTGTACGGTCCGACGACACACGCCTTCGTGCTTATTTATATAAATGACGAGGGTTAGTTGCATCTCAGGATTAAGACGCGCCTCCACGAGCCTTTTCTGCAACAACATCATTTTCCATACTCCGCTGCTACATTACACAGCTGATCAATCTCAGTCAAGTTGTATTTCATCAGCGGTAAATTGGACGAGCTGCGGTTCGCTTAATTTCTCACGGTTAAGCTGATTGGTCGGCCGCATTGGTAACATCTATTCGGTGGAGCGAGCTGGATGGAGGATGAAGTCGGTTCGACATTGTCACGGGTTGTGCTTCGATGTCGAGTGCCCGGGCATGAGGATTCCTCGTGCTCGTGGATGAAATCGAGTGTAACCCCAAAGCCCCTGCGCGTGAACGAGCCTCCTCTCCCCGTCCTCCCCCTCCATACCACGGGGGAAAATTATCCGCGATCCCCGAGCCCGAACCCGTGTTATCGTCGTCGCGAGCGGTGTATGGCCGCAGCTTGTAACCGCGAACCGATGAATATTAACCAGCAAACACCACCCGAGCACGGGCATTCGGCAATGACGAAGGGACGACCGAAGGGAGGACCGGGCGAGGATGGCGCCATGACTATGGGAAACAAGGTCCGTTGTGGGGAGGTGCAGTCATTGGCATTGTGAGGGATGAGATTGGGATTGGGAGACGTTTCTTTGGGGATTTTTGATTTTTGTATTTTGGGCTTTACTTACTTTTATTTAATTCATTTTGGATTTTGATGAATTATTATTTCGATTGAAATTGAGATGAAAAAGAATTTGATCCGAATCGAAATTTGATTTGTTTCAATTTGATTTGATTTTTATTTTATCTGGGTTCGATTAGTCAAAATCGTATTGTTATTGAAATATTCCGAATTTAACCATCACTCTACCAATTTTACCTGGCTTGGTTTTGATCACTTTAAATAATTAAAAACACATGAGATGAATAAGGAAGAAATAACAATATCAGAGCTACCAAAGTTAAAAGCGAGAATTATCTATCTCAATAATTTTCCTTCAGAAGCAATCCGAAGAGTAATCCGAGTAACTACTCCAACCACAGTCGTTGCTTCCAAGCTTAGGTCCATGGGCTCCTATATCCAAAAACCCAAAATCGAAATACCCCCCCCCCCCCCTCCGGATGGGCCCGTATTCGGGTCTCTTATCTCCCCAATGCAGGACTAATGATTCCCTCCATTCTCTCATGAAATCCGAAACTCGTCGAACCACCAAATCCAACAAACCCATAGCTCTAAACCGCCAACGACTGTACGTCATTCCTCAAACCCAGCTCGAGTTGCTGCACTGCGTTCTCTCGCGGAGATGACGATTCGATGCTACTTGCGAAGGCTTGCAATTCGCGAGACCGGATAACGTTTTGTCGAACCCACGATCCCGAGAGCTACCGATTCGTCGCGTCGTGCGTATACACACACGAACGAGGAACACGGCGTCAAACCTCGCGGATACGCTTCGCGTTCTCGTGTCGTTCCGTGCCTAGGACGAAGCAGACAGGCGCGGCATCACCATCGGGGGACCGACAACCCGGCGAACCAGAGTAGGAGGGTACATATTCATGACGTTAACGAGCCTCCGTCGAACGTTTAATTCCGCCAACCGCCTGAGTTGGGTTAGGGTAACTCGCTCAGCAAACACGAGCCCTAACTAACCGTGCTCCTGCTCCTGTTCCTGGATGCTGGGTGGCTGGTGGTACTGCCAGGGCTCGAGTCGTCGGCGACGTTGGTCTCGTCACTGTGGTCGTACACCTACTGGCATCCCTCTCGCGCGTTTCACACCCCCGTCGAGGACGTATCTCTCGTTGGAGTTGCCTTCTCTCTCTCTCGCTCTCTATTTCTCTTTCTCTCTCTCTCTCTCTGTTCGGTCTCTCGACGGCGTTGCTCGCGGTCCTCGCACGACAGACGCTCGCTATTTGCTCTTTCACAACCAACCCCCTCGTCCCCACACACACCCTCTAAAAAGAATTATTCTTTTACCCCTGTTAAAACTCGACTCTCACACGTGGTCGTTCACTGAAAATCGCGCAAACCCAACAACTTCGTCCACCTGAATCCGCAAAATTTATTTCCACGCCAAACGTCCTACAAAAAATTCTCAGTCTTTTTTTTTTTCTTTCTTTTTGTTTCAAACGCTTTTGGTTATTGCATAAAAGCGGTTCGGGGACTCTGTCGCGATGGAAAAATACATACGGAAATGCACGGGTTGCCGAAGTGGTTTGCAACTTGGTTATGTTTTTATTTATTTGTTTTTATTTCTGTTCTTTTCTCACGTTCGAGCTGTTTTCCGTGCCTACGTTTTGTTGGTTTCTCTTTTTTTCTTGCCTCGGAAAAAACCGGCGACAGTTTGAGACGAGAATTTTGTTTTCCGTGTGTACACGCAAAGTGGCGAATACTTTTGTGCGAATCGAGGAAGCCTCTGTGCTTTGATTCCTGGCTTGGGCAAGCTGTGCTCGAGCCGGGCCGGCTATTGGCCAGTTCGAGTACAAGCGAATGTAGCACAGTTATTGGCCATCTTCCGTGGGGACATATTGGGGTTATTGCCACGACTGTTTATTTTCAAGCTGGGTGAGATTCGCGGCACAAGAAGGCCAATAGCTGTGCCGTGGCTGACGATTTCGTGGCTTTGCGTTGTTGCCTCGAAGCCAGCAAAGCCATAAAGCGCATGGCGGGCGCTGCAACGGTGACCCGGACATTGGTAAAAGCCTCTCGAGATGGTCTTCTCTCGGTTGTTTGCCCACAAACAATCCCATTCAACGTATAAAACCCGCGTTACGAGACCCGGAGGAACGTCGAAGGAAGAAGATCCTCAACTCGCACGCGGGTTCTTTCTTTTTCACGTTCTTTATTCTCTCTTGACGGATTGCTTGTGAGATACAGAGTCGTGATGCTCTCGCGGGACGAGTGGTAAGATCGCCACGGTCTTCGTATATCAGAGAAAAAAGAGGGAACGAAATGAGATGGAACCATTGTTGGAAGAGCTTGGAAAATCAATAATGAAAAATAATTGTCACGATTATTGTGACGAATTGTGTTTTGTTGGAAAGATGTTGTTGGAAGGACGGCGGATTTTCTGGTAAGAGGCTCTTTCGAATTGCAGGCCCTTAGGGTGTATATTTGGATTTTGTTTTTTAAATAGAAGCCTATGGGCCCTTATTTGGGGACAGCAATGATATTTCCAAAACAAACTCGGATTGCTCTTTGGATTTATTCTGAATAAAAATTACTCATACAAATAATTCTTAGCTTGCAATTATTATTTGTCTCTTATTCACCTTACATGTTTATAATTTTTTGAGATGATTAGAATCATTTTTTATTCTATGCTGATCGATTGTTGCAATATTTGAAATAAAATATTCTCTCCTCGATCAAATAAATATTATTCCAAAATAAACCTATTTTCTCGTTAATGAGCCCATGGGTTTCTATTTAGGTACATCATGAGAACCTCAACAATTCAAAAACGAATTACAAGCCCACGAGCTTCTTATCGCTAAAAACCCGGTACGTGACTTTTTTGCAAATAAAAATGTATTCCCTCTGAAATTAATATATAAATTTTATTCGCGTGTTCTCGTTGAGAGAGTAAATAGAATCCAAAGAAAAAAAATGCTTCACAGCATCTTTCAGCCCCGTTGGTTAAAGCCCGAGAGCCTCCCGCAGACGCCCGATGCACTCTCGCCGCGTTGCATCGCTTTTCTCCACCGGTAAGAATTATAATAACGAATTCTCAAATCGGCTTAGAGTTAACGCGAGGCGACGAGCGAAACTTTGCTTCCGCGACTGCGTTCGCAAGCCACCCACGCCCGAACGTGCAGAAGCAACGGAAGCGTGTAAATATGAAAGTAGGGTATCAGCAAAGTGCGGTGAATCAGTAACAGAAATCTTTTGCTTCGTCGTGAGAGTTTAGAGGGATGAGAAAAAGTGTACGTAGTCCGTGAAATCGGGATGCAGGATGGTCGGAGAGCCGCGCACGGGTCTCATGAATCCTAGATTCGAAGGATTAGCGACGTCTCCGGACGACAAAGTAGTTGCGCTTGCTTCTGGCAAGCTGCCTGAGAGTCTCAACATCGTCCGGTGTTAATTGAAGCACGCTTGCGGTTGCATTTGTGAAAAGTTGGTCCGGAGCACTACCGTGTAAATTAGGTATTCTAAGACCACCCTGAATAATCCGAATGAGAATAATGCAAAGAAAATTATTGAAAATGTGCATATAGAATGAATGGAAGATGTATGGGGAAATCATGAGCTTCGTGGATTACGAAGAAAAATGATTGCAACAAAAAATCGGCAATAATAATATTTGTTATTATTATTAATATATAATATTAATATTAATATTATATTTTATTATTATTATTATGTATACGGCAATACCACGAGAGAGAAAAAATGTATGCATTGCCAATAAATATCTCTCCTTCCTACTATTCCTACTATTTTGACTAAGACATTAATTTTTGTTATTTGATTTCGTTTTTGAATTTGTTTTCATTTTTATAATTCGGGATTTCTAAATATTATGATTTCGGTGATTCTTGTATGTTGTATTTATCGATTGTTATATGTTTATATATAATTTTAGATATTCTTGTCCCATTGTTGATGAATAAAAAAACAAACATACGATTTTGAGAACCCCTGATCATTGGGGTCCAGCTATAGAGAGATCCAAACCGAATCCAATCCTGATTGACGTGCGGAGGGAAAGTAGAAGGAACGCGAAGGGAGGGATATCGAGAATTGAGAAAGAGAACTATCGCGCGGGATTATCTCAGGCGCCACCAACACCATCCCTCCGTCACGTCGAGTTTTCGAGGCTGAAGAAGATTTTAGGCGCGGGTGAGATGATGCTGCGATGCGCAACGCCGTTGAGAACCGATGAGAACTCCGGGGATTGACTCGCACGTATCGCACGATCTGTTTGTGGATGAGTTATGCGAGCTCGTTGTATTACAGACACGTAAATGGGACGTTTTGTAAGGAACGAACGTATTTAGACAATTATTTCATTTTGTTTCAAAGTCATTTACTCCTTCAATTTGTGTTTGTGTGTGTAAATTTATTTATTATTATTAGCTATTGTAATAATAAGCAGAAAATTATTCACGAAAGAAACATTATTATTATCATTATTATAACCAATAATAATTAATGAAGCTAAATACACACAAATAATAATATTAATAATTATAATAATAATAATAATAATAATAATGAATTATTTTCATTATTCCCCTGTTTAATATTTGATTATCACTACTATTATTATTATTATTATGATTAATATTATTCATATTATTATCATTATTATTAATATTATTATTATCATTATTATTACGTTTTTTCCTATTGACTTTGCTGGTCAATCGGTCATTGAATTTCTGTTTTCATCTCACCTCTTCGAATCATCGCAATTCCAAAGTTGTTCCCTACTTACTTTTTCAAGTTGCATCGTACTTTTTTCTCGTCACAGTAGCGTCAACAATTATTCGCGTATTCGAAGTTGCTTCTGTCCTTACGAAAGAACAATGGCTCCGGAAGGGTATGTACGTTACACGACGAGAGAAAACGATTTTCACGATGGAAGTAGATGCGAGAGGAGAAAGCTGCGAAAGAGCATTCGGCGAACGAGAAACAGGGTGGAAAAGCGTTAAAAGCCGAAAGCATCTCGTCGGTTCGGGCTTATCGCGTTGTTGGCAGCATCGAGGTACGGAGAATTATTAAAACTTTTACGTCGCGCATTTCTCGAGCCAGAGATGCGGGCACGTGGGCCAACGTTGAGAATCCAATACAAGAAAAAATAAAAAAATGAAAAAACGAAGAAGAAGAAAGCTAAGAGAAATAGGATGCATAAAAGTTGGTTATTCTATACGTGCTTGGAGTGCGATGAAATAGCGGAGGAGGAGACAATGAGAGAGGAGAGATGAGAGAGACAGAGAGAGAGAGATAGAAGGAGAGAGGAAGAGAGAGAGAGAGAGAGGATGAGAGAGATTGAAAATAAAAAATGATAAACTCGTGAAACGCCTTGGCGTGATGATTTTTTGATGAATCCTCTCATTAGACGCTTTCCGAGTAATTAGCAGCTGCGCGACCGAGCGAGTCCCAGCAGCCGCGGCAAAACCGTCCAACCGGTCCCGCTGTCTTTGATATAATTAAGTTCGGTCTCGACGTCTATACGGGGCCGCACGAGTTCTCTCGCACGCCTAAAGGCTATATCCATGTCCGGGGCATTGGGTTCCCTCAGTCGTATATCTCGCTGTCTCACTTTTCGACATTATAAACCGTCATTACGACTATAATGTTACACGGGCGTGCTCCATATTGTGTTTCGTTTCGAACGTGTGAGACCCGCAACTTATCTCGGCGCATATCTAATGAATCATTGAATATCCCCGAACGAAATTAAGAACCTCGGAATAACCTCGTAACGCGTTCTTCGCGACGACTACGACTTACTGTCGGTAATTTTCATTTTTCATGTGATTCAATTTTTATTTCATTTTCGATTCGATTAAATTTTTAATTTATTTCCGATTTAATTCAATTTTTATTTTGTTTTCGATTTAATTTAATTTCTACTTTCTTCCAGAAAATGTTAGGACTCTACGTCCCATGTGAGAAATACAAACTTGCGACCATACAATTGCAAGAAATATCATAGAAACGTACAAACTACAATTTCCCACGTCGGTAGACCAAAAAAAAAATTTTCAACGGATTTGAAGGTTTGTAAATTCAGTTTACCTCTGAAAAAAAAAAAAATAATAATAAGAAAATGAAAAATATATAAACCTGGAAGACAGCTGAACCAATTTCTTACTCGAAAAGGTGATGATGAAGCCGCAGGAGCTTGTGCGGTGCATCCATCGGGGCTCGATTAATTTAACTGTTCGGGATCTCCCGCGGCCGGAATTTCGACCGACGACCACCGCGCGTCTGGGACTCCACACTCTTTATTAATAACCCAAGGGCCAGCTGCCCCTGACACCGACTCTGACGTCATTAACGGGCTTTTTGCCTCCCAAAGTGCCGAGCCTTCATCTCCGTTTCATTCTATATTTTATTTTCATGTTGTTTTTTTTTTGTTTTTTCAAATTCAAATTTCATTTTTTTCTTCTTCGTGTTTCTCGCGTCCGCGTTATCTCGCTCATTACGTGCTCATTTTTTTTCGGTCCTGTACGAAGCATTTTTGTTTCACATCCCGTCCTAATCTCCATGAGTTTCTTGTTCGAATCTTGCACGACACTCGTACGAGCGGCTACGCCACGAGACCCCGACCGGGGTGCGAGCTCGGACACGGGTTCGAGTGAGATATCGACGATATACATCACCGAGCCACCACCAACGGCGCGCCCTGACGCACCCCAGCGTGCACTGCGTGGTCTTTAATGAAGTTGTACACCTCGAAGGGTCTCGTCACGTGTCGTTGTACATTTTTTTGTTGTTGATCTTCATTTTTTTGCCAACCACTTCTCAACGTTGCTACATTTCCAACGAAATTTTGTACGGAAATGAGATCTGCGAAAGGTGGATCTGTCGGAAATTTATTGAGCAGCCATTCGGTTTTGAACAAGCAAGCATTCTTTTATTATTTTAGCATCATTTTCTCAGCATATTGAACACTCGGGAGGACAATTGGGAAATATCTTGGATCATTGATTGATAGGAAAAACGTAGCGATTTATTATCTCGAATTTGTCATAGAAATAACTTTTTTCTCGCACGAGATCGAACGATCAATCCCGAATGTCGACCTCGGAATTTCGAATTTTCCAATCTCCGAGACTATACAAAGAAATAATTCACAAAATCGTTTATTTCACCCTACAATCTAGAAAATATCCCAAAATTGAAAATAAAACGGATCAAACAACACAGAAATCGCCTAGCGTCGAGTCAACAACAATAATAAATTAAAAAATAAAATAAAATTCGTCGCATTACTTCAAACAATAATGCTCATAAAAAAACCCCATAATCTTTTATTCACCCACCCTTCCTGAGTTGAACAGCTTGTAGTCGTTGAATTTTTTTCCCGTCGTCGTTTCGAGACGGAGACTAAAAGAGCCATCACCGGAGGCGTAAATGTCTCACTCAGAGACACTCGGTTTCCGCCAAAAGAGTATCCACGTATTATCCCCACACTCGCAAACGCGCGCACACGTGCACACGTGAAACGCATAAGCGCACATCGCAGAGTCAGGCCGACCACTGTGATAATGATATTATTACGAGCATCTTGATTCCCGTGGAGTCGTTGGCGAAGTAAACCGAGAAAGGAAAGAAACACGCACGTAGTTCCACGCCCGGCATGCCACGACTATCATCATACGTCAAGCTGGCGTGCCGGGACGTGGCGAATCCGTCGTCAGCTCGACGACCTCAGTTCACGATCCCCTTCGCCAACCACCTTTACAATATTATCTACCCCTGTCGCGCGAGTCCGCGTGCAAACGCGCGCGATCGCGCGCGCGAGCTCTCGTCTTCTTCGCCAATGCTTTTTTGCGAAGCGGTAACAAAGTATGATGATCCTTTCCATACCCCCGCATTGCCGCCGCGCTTCCACTTGTTTTGCCCGTTGCGAATCCCACACTCCGGCGTGAGCTGATGAAATCATTCTGGCATCTGATTGTCGGATATCTCACTGAGCCACTCGCTATACACGTGCCAATGCCACGACGGGTTATACGTTTGCAGGAAAATATTACTCGACTTTCTCCGTAATTTACATCGATTGTTCTTCGTATTGTTCCATTTTTTCTTTTATTTTTTTTGCTCTTGGTGTTGGTCAATGCGGTGAGTACATTTTTTTTGCAACGAATTCAACGATAGCTCGAATGTAATAGAAGTATTTTCGTTAATGAATCGAAGCGTCGTTAAGCTTCACAACGATCGTTGAAAGTTTGTTACGAAAAGAATGCAATTATATACAGAACGTTCTTAATGACGCAAAGGCCCGACAGATGAACCGCTTCTTCTCTTTTATATATCATGGAAGACGAACTTAGGAGGGGCCGAGATAGAGAAAGAGAGATAGAGAGAGAGAGAGAGGGATGAGGATTGAAACGGAACCGAATTAACCGAGAACTAACCGAAGAAAAGAGAACGCGAGCTCTTGATCCGCTGTGAAGCCGCGGGCTTGACCCCGTTCCATCTTACCGTCTCTCTTTTCCGACCCGGAGCAAGAGGAAAGATCGGAGGATGAGAGGAGCGCGTAGGACAGCCCGGAGAATCCGCCAGCGGTGGATGAAGCTCTCCGCGTAGGCGGCGGGGGCCAAGGGTTTGGTTATAGAGAGCGGGATGTGGCAGAACAGATCGGGTTACCCGGTCGCATACTCTTCTTTCCTCTCTGCCCCGACGCCTGGTCGATTACTGCTCATATCATTCATTCGCACTCGCACTCCTACGCATACTCGCACTCGCACTCGCGTTCATATTTATACTCACACTGACACCTACACTCGCGCTTCCACTCCTATACATTTACACTCACGCTCGCACTCGCACTTACATTTATACTCACACGGACACCCACACTCGCACTCCCATACATTTACACTCACACTCGCAGTCACACTCACACTCACACTCACTCCCACTCTCACACTCCCACTCCCACTCTCACTCCCACTCTCACACTCACACTCATACTCACACATACACTTACACTCACTCACACTCAGTCACACTAACACTAACTCTAACACTAACACTAACACTCACACTCACACTCACACTCACACTCACACTCACACTCACACTCACACTCACACTCACACTCACACTCACACTCACACTCACACTCACACTCACACTCACACTCACATTCACACTCACACTCACACACACACTCGCACTTGCACTCACACTCACACTCATTCAATCACTCGGTCTTAGCCTCCTCCGATTTATTTTACTCTCACGTTGGTGCTGGTGTTGCTGCTGCTGCTGCTGCTGCTGCTGATAAATTGCTCTTCATCGGGCGGCATCCTATCTATCAATGACTCGCATCCCGGCGCACGCCTTCGAATTTCCTTCGCAGCATCTCTTAAAGAGAATGACATTCTCAGATGACTCGGATCTATTCTCGCGCGACCTGACGAATTACTCAATCGCTTCTCATCGAGCCGTGGCTTTTATTCGCATCCTCGCCGGTGCGGAAAAAATAAATAATGAACATCCTTAATTATCAAACCCCCGGTATTGTAACTGGAGTACGATACATCCAAACTCGCGGCCCACAGCCTCATCCCAACGCTAGTAGATCGATAGCTGCACATTCTTCGAGCACGATAACGAAAAGGAAAAACAAAATCCATCAGCGAGAAGAAAAGAACCAGCTCTTGAATGTCACAAATATTTTTCCCAAGATCAATTCGCAATTTCGCCCGGAATAAACAATAGAAAAATGTCCAATTACTCCGTTCAATGGAAAAATTGCGTACTCTCGCGAATTACGTACGGAGCATCGCTGATGAATATCACGATAAGAAAGAAAAAAAACCGAAGATAATAAAAATGTCAGCCGGTAATGACGAAGCCTGATACCCATGACAGTAATAATAATACCAATAACGATAACCGTAGCAATGATTACAACGATAAGAGTAATATAATACGGTATAGAGGCAGTATCCTCTCTCATTGAGGGCAACAATGCGTCCGATAGATGAGTTAATCGGTAAGTTCCTCCCCGGAGCATTAAAGTCCTCGCTTCGCGCATTGTACGTCGAGGCAACCTTGTATGGGTCGATGTATACCGTCGTTACAGAGCTTATGCGTATGTTATATAAACATACATATTTATATGTACGTAGCTGGCATACGTGGCTGTTACGTATATGTATATGTATTCACGTGTCTGTGCATATGGCTGGTCCCAGTGGGTCCATCGGCGTAATATACACACGTCGTGGCGCAGTGCTTAGAGCCGGAGAGACGAAAGCCAAAGAGCTCACGGATAGACAGATAGAGGGAGGGAGAAGAAGAGTATCGCGCCCGAGAGAACAAAAGGATGAGTGACGTCTCCGGTGATCCCGATCGGGAGTTCGTTGTGCTGCTGCTGGTGGTGGTGATGGTTCTGATGCTCGGTGCGCCTCTGGCTGCTCTGGATGTTCACTCAATGCTGTCGGAGCCTTCGAGAGCCCCGCATATTGCTCCTTCGGAATATAATACACAGAACGATGACGAGTCGGGGATATTGGATACGAGTATGCAATATATCGAGTACTTTATTCAGAAATTCTTGACGAAGGTGATGGATTTTTTTTTAGCTGGGTCTGAAGCTTTGGCAAGTGTGATTTTTGGTTACCGGATTGGATGATGATGGGGTTGAATGATTTTGGAATGCGCATTTTGGATTTAATGATGATGTATTTGTAATTGTTATATATTTGTGGGTTTTGAAGGAATTCAGGGATTGCAGAAGTTTGGCGAAAATTAATTCAGGGCATTGTAGAAGTTCGATCAATGTTTTTCCTACTCTTGCGAGATTATCTGCGACCTTCACGCATGCCTACTGACAAATTAAGATCTGCGCGATTAAGATAACTACGCGTCCTTGAACGACAAATGATTGCCAAAAGAAGGACACGGAATCCCAAATCTCCTAGACGAAACCTAATTAAAATGACACTTCGATTCACAATCTCCCTTATTCCCATTCATTCATCCATCTCAATACCGTCTTTCGGTCCATCCTAATGGTTTGGATTTCAATTGACCGCGAAAAATAAATTAGCGACGTCACCCAAAAAGTTCCCCGAAATTCGTCAAGAAAAAAAGAAAAAGAAAAACGAAGAGAACTCTCGTTCTTGTTGAACTGTTAGAAGTATCGAGCATACAGCTTCGTCTCTGTTTCTTATGACACAGATGTAACGTGTATCGCGTATCTACAGCCGTATCCCACTCTCTGTACACCAAAGTGAGGGAAGTATCGACCGTAGTGCCAACTCCGTAGCCAATCCTCTCGTTGACTCTCTGCCCCTCCGTTCAAACCACGCCCTTTATTTCGCGTTTGCATCACCCACATTCCGCGGTGGTGTGTCGATCGACCCGCCGGTCCTCTCCCAGCTTCCCGCTCCTTCTCTCTTCCTCTTTATTCATCTCTCTCTCTCTCTCGCGCTCTCTCTATCTCTTTTTTCTCTAGCTCTTGCTCTCTTCGTTCACTTTACTCTATCTCTCTCGGGCTCTTCGTGGCTCCGGAAGTTCCGCGGGGTGCGGATATCCGTGAGTGCGCACGATCTCCCCCGCCCGCCTCTCGTGATCGACTCACCTCGCTCTCGACTCTCATCCATCGGCTGATACACTTCGGCTCGATGCTCTTTTTCCTCCACGCTTCAATATACTCCCTCAAACCTCCGAACGCCTTCGATAATAATGATAGTAATAGTTAAAATAATAATAATAATAATTGCTTCAAATATTTTTTACCATATTACATATCATAATTATTATATAATTATATAATATATATTATTATTATTATTAGTACTTATGTTATTGTATTATTAATATGGTAGAAAATAATTGAAGCAATTATTATTATAAATAGTATTATTATTCGAACCTCGCTTTGTTCCATCTAATAATAATAATAATAAATTATAATAATAATAATATGGTATATTATATTATAATTATTATAATTAATATAATCAAAATAATAATACTTAATAGTAATAATAGTAGTATTTAATAGTAATAATTTATATAGAATAATTATAATAATTATATTATTATTATTATTATTCAATGGAGCGAAGACGTTTGCAGGTTCGAATAATAATAACGATAATAATCTTAATAATAATAATTGTTTCGATTATTTTCTCCCATATATCGAATACATCGAGGCGCCCACATGCTCGAATTTCATTCCCATCGATCGAATCCCCGAATAATTCGAGTAACCCTAACAAATCACGATGGGAAAGGACAAATTGCCGAGGGTACACGAGATGCGATAACAATTCGTCAGTAGCTTCTGATTTCCCGTACATCTTAACGGAGGGACCGAAATCGTCCGGACTGCGCGAGATCGGCAATTTGGGCGAAGGAGTTTTCATCGCCGTTGAGCGATAAGCGAAAGACAATCGTTCGGGGAAAGGCGGAAAAGGGTCAGAGAAAATTCACGTCTCGTTGCCATTAAAGGCTCTTCTACTTATGTAAATACGTATAAAATTTGGGTTGGTTACCGCCGACGGTCGCACGTAGAGCTTTGGCCGAGTAGTCTTGAGAAACGAGAGGCCAAGTCGACAATTTCTGTACCAAATATCCTCTTGACTCGATCTTCGTTTTGTTTCGCCTCCCGCGTCTTCCTCGTCGCGGTTCGGATCTCGATCGAGCCCTCGGTTTCTCATCGCCCGTTCGTTGTGAAAACGAAGCATCGGAGACTAGCGGAAAGAGAAAGCTTTCATTAATGAGCTTCCTCACCCTCGAGCTACGGAAAGCCGGTTACAATGGTATACACCTCCAAAACGAAAGCCGTCCCGGGTTCTCGTTTCGAGACGGAGACTCCTCTTCGTAATCATTCGATTCTGGGAACTTCCTTGGAAAATTATACGTCTGTTAGAAGCTACTCGTTACACCGCTCGTATGTCTTCTCGCATAAGAAATACGAAAATTTAGTCAATTAATTATTTAATCAATTTATACTTTGTTGAAGTATGATAATTATAATAATATAATATATATAATTATATACATTTTATTATTATTTTTTCATTGAAAAAAATTAGAAAAAAGTACCAATCTAAATAACATTGAAATATAATATATAGATTATATATATGTATAATATTATTATTATAAATATTATATTATAATAATTACTTTATTTTAATATTATTCATATTTATGTTTTTCTAATTTTATAAATTAGAATTTTTTTGGCTCAATATTCTATGTCGACATTTTCTTGTTCGTCAAAATTAATGAAACATATTGTAACGAACTGCTTCTTTCGCAAATTCGCGAGATGATTTTTTAATTAATGATCGTGAATAAAAGTCGAATTTTTTTCATAAATGCTGAATTGCCGTTGATTGAACAACGGACGGGAACGGGACCCGAGGATGGAGCTTATCGGAAGAAGTAATGTAGTTAATAAAATAACAATTAAGCAAAGCAACGTCCGTATAAGTGGAAAATTAAGATTTAATTCGTAGAAAAAAGATCGAAACCGGTAGAAAAAACGAGGGTGAATGTGACATAATTCTTCGAAATGAACAATAATTGTCGTTCGTCAAACAATAATCTTACAAATGGAAGCGAATACGTTGATGATGGACGAGAATGCAATCGGCGTAGTTTTACAAATGAAAGAAAATGATCGGTAAAGAATAACGCATGAGGTTCAAAGTTATCTTCACTCGAATACACACAGCGTGCAATGATTTACGCCCGAAAGTCACGAGCAATGATAGTTAACGCGAATTATCGCACAGTGCCACAACAGGTTATACAAAATGTCGGCAAACGCTATCGATGTGGTCGTGTACGCATACGTTTCGCATGAAGGAACGAGGGGGCGGAAGTCGTGGCGATCGCGTCGTGACGCGGTCGTAACAAAATGGCGGCGCGAACCCGTCGATGACGATGCCGGAAAGACGGCTAATGATGACGGCGAAACGCGGAAGCGCGCACGATATTATAATACGGATACGTATTGTTTCTCTTTCGTTTTAGGTAATTATCAGTCTGATGCACACTGGTATCGCGACGCGAGATTATTATTGCGCGTCCTTATCAACAGTGATAGGATGGAAGAACGATGCACGAAAGATGTCCACTGAACGCGGCGCCGCGCGCGTCACGTCCGGTTACGAATAAAGTTCCGTATCTCGACGGATGGTGATTGCGAAAGCCGAGATACGTCGAGATGTATTATATTAATTATCCCGGTACGTTCAGCCGGTAAAAATAATCGCGCACTGATTATTTTATTGGAAAGCGTAGCCGGATGTCATGACCGGATACGCTGTACCTGAGTATACATGGATGATGAGACGATTGAAAGCATGGCCCGTCTTCGCGAACCTTCTCCGTATCGTTGTGGTTCTTGACAATCGTAGGATATCTTCGCTCCAGCGTCGATATATCCAGGCGAAGGCACGTCGAGATGAATTCGTATAAATGTATTTTTGTAATTCTCCCTTAACTGGGAACAGAAAATGGCCAACTCGTGCCGTAGAGTTACAAGGAGCGTGAGCAACGTGCTCCGACTCCCGAGAATATGAGGGGTGTGGGGGTCACCGCGCAGGTGTCCGCACACGTCGAGATCCAATATTGGACGTTGAATTTTATTAATTAATGGCAAACTGTGCCGATAAATGATGAGGAGCGTGCACCACGTGCCACGACTCCGGAAAAGTACGTGTGTGCGTGGGGAGCACCGCTTAGGTGTCCGCACGCTTTGAGGTCCGTTGGATCACTAATCGATCACGGCGCGTCGCGGTTACGTAGCCCGAGGCGCCGTGATCGTAATCGTAACGCGGTGGTTACGGGTGGCCGTGAGGTGAGTGGGCCAATCGGCGAGTCCCACGGTGTAGTAGCGACGGGGCGGGCCAATGGGCGCGCGAGAGCCGTCGCGACGATGTACTGGAGATATCGATGTCTCGCTCAGATCGATGCGTGAGTCAATCACCCATCGATCTGAGTGTTATACCGGACGGTGACGGCATCTAAAGTGTGATTGACGAAACCTCGGGTTGCGTCAATCGCGCAAAAATTTAAAAGAAAGGTCCAAGCCGAGAGGCGGTGGCCACAACATCCCCCTTCGTTTGTGAGGACGAGGTACATATTGATTGACTATCGTCTAAGCAAACGACAAAATTCTCTCTCACAACCATTCACAAACAATGTTGAAGAAAAGAGTCGGATGCGGTTCGACGCGTCCGAGGCGAGCTGGCGTGATCTGAAAGATGACAAAGGTAAGTACAGAAGATGGCAGGCAACTGCAAAGGAAAGACATGGATTAAGTATGCATGACGGGTCACACCATTGCGCATCTTCATTAGGAATTATTATCGTTAGATCGATGATTGTTGGTTCGATGGTTCTATCGACAAACCAAATTAAATAACCATTTTTTCGATTAATTAAAAAAAAACCGATCACGATGGCGGGACCGTGGTGCCGCGAACGTTGTTGACGCTTGGCCCGTGGACTATATTAATCCAGAATGAATAAAGATTTCCTGGGTTAACGGTGCAGCTTCGGAGGTTCAAATGAAAGGCAGGGCTGACATAAGGAGATTTTTGTTATGCGATCGGGGGCGTAAATTCGAAAAACGATCTGTTGGTTAAAGCGTTTAGCCTCGATCCCCCTCTGTATCGCGACGACGCACCGTGCACTCCATGAGTACCGTAGTTACTGATGGTCATATTTTCTTTGATAAAGAAGTTATGATCCTCACCCTGCTTATATAGATGAGGTGAACGCGCGAATTTTTTATACGCGAACGCGGAGTTTTCATTCGTTAATTTTGGATTGTGAAAAAAGTTGTGGTCCTCCCCTGCAATGGGTAGCGGACGATTTTGATAATTATCAAGGTCGTTATGAATCGACGAGATTTTATCGATATCGGAAATCATTGTACTTAGACGCGGGTGATATGATTCGAGCTTGGAATCGGTTGAGTTCGAAGAAATTTCGACGAACATGT
Organism: Sussaba pulchella; assembly: GCA_963971145.1. Classification (NCBI taxonomy): domain Eukaryota; kingdom Metazoa; phylum Arthropoda; class Insecta; order Hymenoptera; family Ichneumonidae; genus Sussaba; species Sussaba pulchella. Next base: position 3,550,553 of record OZ020173.1, read on the forward strand.
TCGGAGTAAATTCATTTTTGTTGAAATCCCCCTCCATTTTTATTTTTTCAAGGCGGTTATTTTCGACCGAAGGGTTCTCAAGCGTCATAACTGGCGATGACGTTGAATTTTCCGACCGGGCTATCCCCGAAAGTGGGTGGATAGGCTGGGCGGAGGATTTTGAAATTTTTTCGTAAGCCTGAAGCGAAGTATTATCACGCGCAACAGGGGTACTGAATTTAACGGGTAACGATACGGATTTGTCCGTAGTTTCGGGCGAGAGACGAATATCGCATGAATGCGAAAAAGTTTGTGCAAGTCGGGAGGGCTTCGTTGCTCGCGACTCGTCACATAAACGAATGACATTATTATCAGATGGATCGGCTCGTTGTCCATTTCTGATGGGTGTTTCCGTAGCTTTCACGGATAACACCGGTGTAAAGGGCACGTCGTCGTCCACGGAGTTAATTATTTCTTCCGAAGACGCCCGACTGTTTGCATAACCGCGAGTAGGGCTGACAAAGACAGCTTGAGAGGATTGAATGTGTGGACGATTATACGAGTTTTTTGAATTCGTCGTATTGTTAAACGAGAGATATGTCGTCGGGACAAAATTATGGGAATTATCCCGATAATGATTTGATCGATTACCGCGATTCGGAAAATTCGACGGCATGTTATTTCGTGAATTTGAATGACCCGAAATATTATTGTGGTTCGGTGGAATCCCGCGATCAGGAGAATTCGACGGAACGTTATTGTATTGATCTCGATTGGAATAATTATTCCAATTAGAATTTGCTTGATTTTGATTTAACGAATTATTTCGTTCCCAACGATCTCGGTCATCGTTGGTCATATCGAGATGGCCAAGGGCCGTCGAAATTGCATGAGTATTTGAAAAATCGATTGAAACGAGTGATTCCCGCACTCGAATAGGCAACTGCTGTACCGTCGTAAAGTTAATTTCGTACTGATCCAATGGTGGATCAAAATAATCCGCTTCCGTTATTTGTTCTAGGAAGTACGTTTGGAGCGATCCCCCTGACGGAGGGTATCTCCTGGATACCCATACATTTTTTATTCGGACGCGATCCGCAATTGAATAAAATTCCGCGAGAAATTGCTTTGTAAATTCTGCATACGTTTTTATTGTCCTTCGATGGGCTCGATACCAAACATGGGCGCGCCCCTCGAGGGTATGTTCAATTACTAATAACCGATACGTGTCATTAATGACGTTTTTTGCAACGAAATATCTGTCAAGACGCTCCAAAAATTCGTTTGGATTTGCGTTCGAGCTGTGACTGAATTTTGGGATTTTAATGTCTAATTTTAAAGTGCGCATAGTGTGGGCAAGCCCGTCGTGCATACCTGTACTCATGTTGTTGGATGGAGGCTGGGTGGATGGAGGATCGAGAGCCTTCGTATCGGGTTGATCCCTCGTGTGACCAGATCGCGTATGAATCTGGTTAATTTGTTGTTGCTGTTTTTCGAGCCTGTCCCGTAGATGTTTCAGTTCCGTGACAATGGCATCGCTGCTCGCCTCGGACACCTCCAACCGCATCCGCTCCAACTCCCGGCGCTCCTGCGCCATCAATTCTATTTCATCACGCATTTGTTTTCTCATGACATCCAGTTCTAGACGATCAGCATTATCTATATCGTCGAAAGAATCGGTTAGTTTTGGTACGGACTTCGCGCCGGTAAGAGGGCGCTTGGCAAATTTCTTTTTGATTGTGGGGGGACCCTCCGGTGTTTTTAGGTCGGTTTCGGATTGTGACCGAGTATTCACCGGGCTATACTTGGTCGACATTTTTTTATTTTTTATTATGAATGATTAATTTCGAATAAATTAATATGCAAATAATCTATCAGTTATTCCAATAAACGACAGTTAATCCTCGGGCCCCACGTTGGGCGCCAATTTGTAACGAACTGCTTCTTTCGCAAATTCGCGAGATGATTTTTTAATTAATGATCGTGAATAAAAGTCGAATTTTTTTCATAAATGCTGAATTGCCGTTGATTGAACAACGGACGGGAACGGGACCCGAGGATGGAGCTTATCGGAAGAAGTAATGTAGTTAATAAAATAACAATTAAGCAAAGCAACGTCCGTATAAGTGGAAAATTAAGATTTAATTCGTAGAAAAAAGATCGAAACCGGTAGAAAAAACGAGGGTGAATGTGACATAATCCTTCGAAATGAACAATAATTGTCGTTCGTCAAACAATAATCTTACAAATGGAAGCGAATACGTTGATGATGGACGAGAATGCAATCGGCGTAGTTTTACAAATGAAAGAAAATGATCGGTAAAGAATAACGCATGAGGTTCAAAGTTATCTTCACTCGAATACACACAGCGTGCAATGATTTACGCCCGAAAGTCACGAGCAATGATAGTTAACGCGAATTATCGCACAGTGCCACAACAGGTTATACAAAATGTCGGCAAACGCTATCGATGTGGTCGTGTACGCATACGTTTCGCATGAAGGAACGAGGGGGCGGAAGTCGTGGCGATCGCGTCGTGACGCGGTCGTAACAAAATGGCGGCGCGAACCCGTCGATGACGATGCCGGAAAGACGGCTAATGATGACGGCGAAACGCGGAAGCGCGCACGATATTATAATACGGATACGTATTGTTTCTCTTTCGTTTTAGGTAATTATCAGTCTGATGCACACTGGTATCGCGACGCGAGATTATTATTGCGCGTCCTTATCAACAGTGATAGGATGGAAGAACGATGCACGAAAGATGTCCACTGAACGCGGCGCCGCGCGCGTCACGTCCGGTTACGAATAAAGTTCCGTATCTCGACGGATGGTGATTGCGAAAGCCGAGATACGTCGAGATGTATTATATTAATTATCCCGGTACGTTCAGCCGGTAAAAATAATCGCGCACTGATTATTTTATTGGAAAGCGTAGCCGGATGTCATGACCGGATACGCTGTACCTGAGTATACATGGATGATGAGACGATTGAAAGCATGGCCCGTCTTCGCGAACCTTCTCCGTATCGTTGTGGTTCTTGACAATCGTAGGATATCTTCGCTCCAGCGTCGATATATCCAGGCGAAGGCACGTCGAGATGAATTCGTATAAATGTATTTTTGTAATTCTCCCTTAACTGGGAACAGAAAATGGCCAACTCGTGCCGTAGAGTTACAAGGAGCGTGAGCAACGTGCTCCGACTCCCGAGAATATGAGGGGTGTGGGGGTCACCGCGCAGGTGTCCGCACACGTCGAGATCCAATATTGGACGTTGAATTTTATTAATTAATGGCAAACTGTGCCGATAAATGATGAGGAGCGTGCACCACGTGCCACGACTCCGGAAAAGTACGTGTGTGCGTGGGGAGCACCGCTTAGGTGTCCGCACGCTTTGAGGTCCGTTGGATCACTAATCGATCACGGCGCGTCGCGGTTACGTAGCCCGAGGCGCCGTGATCGTAATCGTAACGCGGTGGTTACGGGTGGCCGTGAGGTGAGTGGGCCAATCGGCGAGTCCCACGGTGTAGTAGCGACGGGGCGGGCCAATGGGCGCGCGAGAGCCGTCGCGACGATGTACTGGAGATATCGATGTCTCGCTCAGATCGATGCGTGAGTCAATCACCCATCGATCTGAGTGTTATACCGGACGGTGACGGCATCTAAAGTGTGATTGACGAAACCTCGGGTTGCGTCAATCGCGCAAAAATTTAAAAGAAAGGTCCAAGCCGAGAGGCGGTGGCCACAATATTACTAAAAAAAATACAGTCACAGATTGCTATGTTGAATATCCAGTAGTTCACGTAATTACATCACTAAAATCACTCGCACGATCGCCGGTGCTACAATTTCTCAGAGCAACCTCTTTAAATTAAAAAAAAAAGTCTAAATACGCAAGACGCCTTCTGCGACTGGCAAGTTGCGAGTAGATGAAAGTTTCTCGAAGGTACAGGACGTAAATTCTGCGGCAACTGGCGATGAAGAACGGTTGCGGAAGAGTGAAGAAGCCGAGAATATAACAGCAGGAGCAATTTCTCAACGAAATGGTTACTTACCCGGTGTTGGTTCAAACAACATACTTAACCGGGCTACTTAGCAGTAGCACTGGCAGAAGCAGTTCCATGGGAGTCGTTGGGGGTTGCGAGGGGGGAGGGGGTGGGGAAGAGCGCGAATAGCAACGAGCCAGACGACGTACCCCTTGCAATAATAACATTTCACCCCCTTAATCCGTAGCCGCTGTCAGTGCTTAGCTAAGTATCTTCGTATACACCGTACGGTACACTCCCCCGCGTCCGAGCTCACTCCGTCATCCGTGGCTCGTGGCTTCTCTCGACTCCACGCCGAGATAAAATGAAAACACACCGACGAAGGGATGTTCGTGAATTTTTAAATTCAAACTTTGCACGAATAACTCCGAAACTTCGTCGTCGAGACTGCGGCTCACGTTTAATATGCGAAATCCCGGGGGAAAATGGTATACCTGAGCTGAAAAAAAATGGAATAAATGTATTATTTTGTATGAACAACTCGAGTCGGTGGTTCGGTGGAGTCTGGATTTTCTCCGGATTTATGTAATGCTTTGTGGAATCGATTTTTTGATTGTTTCCTATTATTTTTTATGAAACAAAATAATTGAAACATCGATTTTCTAACAAAAATAATCGAAATATCGCTTTTTTTGCGGGATAGATTTTATTTCTACGTTTTCTTATTTTTTAGATAGGAAACCATTATCGTATATTGAAATTTCGAAAAAAAGGAGAATTTTTTCAAAATCGAGAAAAAAATATTAGGAACATGCTGTCCATTCCAATTTTATGAAAAAATTTCTAAATTTCAATAAAGTATCTGAGAAAAAAAATGTCACCCAATTGAAAACGAGCAAAATAGCAGCTACCTATTATTTAATAAAAAATTGGGTGAGGGGCGGGGGGTGTCGATAAAATCTGAAAAAAATTTAATAAGGTTGTAGGATCCACAAAAAAATTTTTAAAAATCATCGACCACACCGGGGTATAGATATAAGTGTTTTAATTTCGTCGTCTACAAAAATCAAGAAATATCAACGTTCCATCAATTCCAGATAAAAATTCCAGAAGAAATGTCTCTAATAAAAATAATCCGATACACTCCAATCTATCCGCCATTCCTCAGCGATGAATCACCCAAACTATCGCTCAATCTTCATCCTACAAAATAACAGAAAAACAACCAAAATATACAGAAATGTCCTCCCGTAGCCAAACGCCGTTGTCTCTCCTCCTCCAAAAGCCAACCACCGTCCATTTTTTCATCCCTACGACGCAACGGTTCCCCAGAATCCAAAATTCCCCGATCCCAGAATTCCCTGGGTATTAAATTCTGCATGAACCACGATCGTGCTCCACTCTGCTAATGGTTACTTCCATCCAAGTACGGCGAAACCGAGGGCAAGACTATTGGCAACATATGTCCTCGGATCGCGTTGGGTCCAGAGCGCGGGCAGGGAGGAGGGGGGGGGGGGGATGGAAGGGAGCTTGTGGAAGGATAATGGTATACACCAGAGGCGGGGTAAAGGTTCGTGCACGAGGTCCACAGCGCGTTACAGTAGAGATACCCCATCCGCTTGGCCGCCACCGTCGAGCCAACACAACATAAACCCCCATAGTACTAAGCGGCTTAATACCTCACGAGGGCACTGACGCCTGACACATTCAGCAGCGCACGAACAGAGTATATACAACACTCTCTATATACATCGCATCATCCGTATATCCTTTACACACACGTACGATACAAAATCCTGGACGGATCACCGCAAGGATATTTCTGCCTTTACAGCTTCAAACCGTGTACCTAACCTACAAATCGTCTCCCCCCTCTCTCTCTCTTGTTCAACGGTTTTCCGGGTTTCTCGTACCGAGTCGAAGTCGAGGCCTCGCCAAATGCTTCTCAACGAGTTTGATATTATTTGTGACAATCATTCAATCGTCCTTCGCACACAATGAGCGTGAAGAGCCACGAGAGTTCACCGTGTGCGTAAGAAGTTGCCAGCTAGAAAAACATTTTGTTTTTCCCATGGTCGCACTTCACCCCGGCCACGAGTCCGCGCGGCTCACGGCCGAGGGGGCGGAGGAGGGGTTGAGTTGCATTCGGTCGTGTCGACTAATAGCGCACACAGGGGGGAACCCGCGTATCCCGAGAGGGGGCTGTTTTCATGGTGCGTGCCACACCCCCCGCCATTGAAACCCGACTCGCTCGGAATATACTCAAATTAAACGTACGCCGGTGTCGCATTATCGTTCAACCAGCAACGTGGACCATGACGATATACTTACTGTAATGCCAAGTTATATCTAACCATTCATTAACCCCGCGTGTGAACTACGAACTAACCCTCGGGAAGAGTTTCGGGAACGTTTTTATCCGACGTCAGCGCAAAACCAGCGTCGACCCTGTAAGACGATACTCACTTTTATTGGGGCGAATCGTGTACAATTATCGGCCACCCCGGGAACTGGAACATTGTCGAAGGATTTTTTTTTGCTTCGGAAGGGAGAAAAATGTGTAATTTTTTTTTTGTTGTGAATTGATACATTTTTGATGGTGGTGGAGGGAAAATTGTGAAGAATGGAAATAAAGAGCAGAGCAACGATTGGTGGAGAAGTATGGAAAATGTTATTTCTAACAATTGAGGATTGATGGATTGATCGAGAAAGTGAAAAATGATATCTTATTAATAAGTCAATTGAGAATCATACGGTTCAACCCTTGTTACAGAATTTATAATGATTATTGAACGAAAATACTATTCTGTTGGTCTGATATTAATAAAAAATTATCTGCCCCATTCAATAATCACATCCCTATTTTATTCATTCGGTTCCTCAGTGATGAAATCGCAATCGAAACCCCAGACCGTAACCTAACTCGGAAAATTGCTAAAAATCAATTTCCCCAATCAATCAATCAATTATAACCTCATCAAGAAGACACACATCGGAATAAATTTAACATGATGAAGAAAAAAAATCGCCGTGCAAATGCTCCAGTTACCCATTTTCCATTCCCGCCTTCCTAGGGTTAAATCCAAGAGAAAATAAAACTGCCCAACCACAAAAGGATCTCTTCGCGGGTCCTCGAGTGCCCAAGAGTCCGCGTTCCGATCCCTCCGGAAAAAAGTGCTTCGTTCGCAGTTGAAATCCAATCGCGGTTTGGCCCGAAAAATACACAACCCCCCCCCAAAAGAAGAATAAAAAAAATCGTCGTTTATCCCTTAACCACCCCGTAATGCCCGACGACGACGAAAATACGGGCAAAACTTCTTACCGCAACAATAGACGAGTCGCGCGTGATCTTTAAAAAAGATGTCCTTTTCATCGAGGACTTACCGATGCGGTTTCACACCTCTTCCATGGGGCGCCCCATCGTGTCCTCGTTCATTGCGGATCGTCACCCATCTCCGCCATCATCATCTCCCCCCGCGGCTGGTATATACATAATCTCCGGCAAGCCCCCGCCCATTGGCCCGTAATACAGCGTGGGTCCTCGCCATTGACGGCGATCCATTATGATTTTCGTCGGTGCCATTGTCGAGGTGTCGAATCTGTCTACAAATAACCACTAGATAAATCGTCTCACCGTCTAACTCGGCACCGTCGTCCTTCGATGTTTAGCCTCTTCCTTGCGCTACCGTGCCTTCTCTCCCCCTCCCTTCTCGTCCCCCCGCTGGTTGCAGTTTCCAAACGCGGAAACTCGTTCGGCGTCTCGTTCGGATCTCGAACTCTCATTCCGGGTCTCTGCCATTCAGAGTGGACTACATTATTTAGTTGTAAGGACCCCGAAGCTAACCGCACACCTCGTCGGGCATTATCCTAAACATCTAAATCCGGGGCGGAGGGGGGGGGGGGGGGCAGCTGGGGTCCCCGTCGTTTCAAAGGCGCAAAAAGGGGTTCTCACGAGCTGCCTGGAATCTTTTTTTTTCCCTTAACGTTTTACGCGCGACAATTTTATTTCTCTCTCGTTGTCTCTCTCGCGCTGGTGTCGTTGACAATGATGGTTTCTCGCTCGCGCCCATGGCGGTGCCCCGATCGATGTCGCCCAGGCTTGCTTCCGAGGGCCTCGATTTTACGGTGGATGCCGTTCGATGGATCGTAGCCTCGATTTGACAACCGCTTTTGTTAATGAATGTGCACGGTGCCGGAGGTGTCGGAGCAGCAACTGTCAAAACATGAACGAGACCGAAAGAGCGGCGGGCATCGAGCGTGACGCCCGGCGTGTAACAAGCCGGGTGTGCAATGTGGCCATAAAGCGCGGAGAGTGCTCGGGCGAATGGTAGATGGATGTATATATGTGTATGTATGGGCCACACGACGATTCTCCGGGACATTCGGGCTGTGGGGTTGTGGTCCCGTCACCTCTGCACGCATATTCCGTGCGGCTAGCCGCGTTCTCGTCGACAATCCGCAACGGAGGACGGTCGTAACGCAGTCGTATGCATTGCAACGCCGACCGGGATAACGCGTTGCAACGCCAACGTCAGCGATGCACTCTTCCATAAGCATCGAAGCGCGTATAGCTTCGATGGGGTCGGCGGTCTATTGATATTACGGTTCCGGAATTCACGATGTACCGGAATAGAGAACGTTGGCAACGATGGCTATCGGACTTTGCGGTAATCCATTAGATGTTTTTTTTCGTTTTTTTTTTTATGTCGATGGGATTGAGAGGTGTATTTATTTGGTTTGTACTGCCGGGGAAAATATTGGAATACCGACTAGGGCGGTGGGTTGCTGTTATGCCGTCGATCATGTTTTGGTAGTTTTTTTGGTGTTTTTTGTACTTTCTAATTTTCTTGATGTCGGTCTTTCTTTTATTTTTAACGTTTTTTGTCGGGGGTTTTTTTTTGCTTTTCGATTGTGGTATCGATCTCGACGTTCGCCTCCTGACGTGGGAATTTTAGAACACTGTTTGTAGGCTCTTTGAATAGTGTTGAATTATTAATTCTCTCCGTTTTTCGTCAACCGTCAAAAAATAATTTCGAAAAAAGTTTTGGCCCCTAAATCTACCAGAAGAATTTATTTATTTCCTTCGTTTCTTATAAATCCTTGATAAATCCTCCAATTCCATTAATCCTCGAGTCATTTTTTAATTCTGGCTCCCGAATCCGCTACGCAAATTTCTTCTCTCCTCTCCATTCCCCCAAAATCCCCCATAAAAAATTTCCAAAAAAAATGCTGGCATCCGAAATCTCACGCGTACCAACTTGGACGACGATCGATTCGAAAGTCGGAGACTGCGCAGACCTTATTTTCCAAAACCGCTGTACAGCAGCGTCTCGTTGTACCGTATAAAACTCCGGTACACGCGTGTGCGTCGGTTAACCTATGGGATCGGTTACGGGAACGAGCCGCGAGCCCATTGGTCCCATTTGTCAGCGACACCCGCCCACGCAACTCGCGTTATCGCGTTCGCCACAGCCGCGAGCCTTCCGAGCCCCCCTCGCGCTATATATATATATATATATATTTATATATATTTATATACGTATATCCGTCTTCCTCCCACGCACATTTTCCATGACACGAGTCAGCTCGCCGTACAAACTCTCGCGAGAGAGCCGTCAACGACTCTCGTTCTCTCTGCCTTTCCTTCGTCCCTTTCCCACCGCGTTCCCTCTCCGACGTCGTCCACCATTCCAGGCTTTCGAACCCCCTCTCGCCCCTCCTCTACGGAGATCCCTTCCCCACCGTCTTTCGCGGCTCCGGCTGTCTTGAGCTTTATCGACTTCCTCGCGAAAGCTCGCTCAGCATCGTTGCTTCGGCGAATTCATCGCGATATCAAACACGGAAAATATACGAAAAGCATTCTTGACACTTGCAGATTGCGATTTATTTCGTCGGTGACATTCCCGTGGCGACGGTGGAAAATAACAAAGGACGATGTATTTGGGGTAGGAAATTGTTGAGAAACGAAATGTATATTGCATTTTCTTTTTTTTTTTTTTTTCATCGAATAAAGTCGTTTCGTAATAATCTGTTAATATATTTTCGCGTGAATTTATTTACAGGCGCAAATAATAATAATAATAATAATAATAATAATAATAATAATAATAATAATGATAATAATGATAATAATAATAATAATAATAATAATAATAATAGACAATAGATAATAGATAATAATGACGTTTCTTTTGCTCATTTTATATATATATATAATATGTATAATTTGTTTTTTTCGTTTATCCGCATTATAATTATAATTTCTTTTTTTATTACGCATTTTTGTCTATATATATATATATATATATATAATATTTATATATGTTTATCCTAGTCTCTATGTTCAGTATTTATAAGGAGATTCGTCGATTATACAAGAATTTCGCTAGCTTCATTTTTTTTTCTCATTTCTTTTCTCACTTTTTGCGCTGAGATTTGTCTCTTATATCGTCGATTAGTAATATCTACAAGACGTGGGGCAGGGCAGGGGGGGGGCAGGGAGGGAATTTCGAATCGGGCTCTATTGCTTCGCTCTATATTCTCACTCGTACATCCCAACGTTTTATTTCAACTTCGATGGTAATTATTTATCGGAGATAAAAACAGTCGGCTCCACAATTCCAAATTCCTTTTTTTTTGTTTAAAAAAAAAAACGTTCAAGCAGCTACAGCTCTACAATAGTGCCTATTGCGGGAGGTTGGGTTTTTATTTTGCGCGAGGCTTTTATTTTTCGTGGCAGCCGCATATCCAGACTCGTTTTATTTTTTATTTTTTTTATCGTCGATAGGATTATTCGCGAACCGGACAAACGCGTTCCGATCGTCACCAACGCTACGAGAATCGTTCTATATTTTATTAATCAGTCTTTGCTTCCTCGATCTCGTTTTGCGCAGACGAAAAACGTCGCTTGGCCGTCGTTGGAAGATTATCGAAACGCGCGTTTAAGAATGGTGCGAGGCTCGTCAGACTCAGACGCCATTTTTGCTTTAACGAAAGACAAGTTTACGGGCGATTCGAAATTTTCTTTGCTTCTGCACAGTTCGGGTTCTTTTGACTCAACCCTTTGCCTTTGAAAACCTTCGAGGACTCGATTACGTTGGTTTACTGGAGAAAAAAGAAACAAAAACTTATTTAATCATGCCCTTTGCACTGGAGATGAGTGACGTTAAAAATAAAATTTAAACAAACAAAAAGAGAAACGATGCTAAAAAATAATCGATCCGATCGATTTAGATCGATGGAATTGTTGGATTAAAAAACAAATGGCGCGCTAATTCAAACGCGGTCGATAAATTATGAAATTCCTGCCCTGATTTGTTACGCAAAAAATCTGGACAACGAGGAAAATATGTTATGCAAATAATAAATAATTGTTTTTATTAGTACGAGTACACAGACAATGTAAAATGCGTTGATAGATTTTTTTTTTCGTGCATAGCTGAATGATTTCCGGTTTGAGGTTAGTTCAAAGGTTCCAACTTCCACCGTTCCGTATCCAAAGGTAGCGGCGTTAGACTTTAGCCAAAGAGGCCTAACTAAGGGCGTTGCATTCTACTACCAAAATTCCAGATCTGCTCCGACCGGCGAAACAGAACGGATAAAGGAATGAAGCGAATAGCGTTAATATAAACTACACGTTTTGACCTTAAGAATTTCGAAATATGGCCACCGGCGCCTGCGCCGTGAAGACAAAGACAGGTTAACGTCGATTCTGATTGGCTGCGTTTAGTCACACTCGACATAACCGAACGTTTCCGGAATCACCCGAGCGTTTGTTACAAGACTTTGCGGCATTAAAGGTATTTCGTTTTCGCGTTCGGCAATCGTCGGAAATATTCGGTACAGTTTGTTCCCCACCCGTTGATCATTCGGGAACCTTCGGGGTTGTTCGGAAACGTTCGGCCACGCGGAGTGTAGTCCGGTTTAGCAAAAGGAAATCAAACTAATCGACTTAACGTTTATTTTCCCGTCCAAGCGATATCGTTTCGATGCACGGAAGATTCCGAACAACTCAATAAAATAATCCATAGAGCTCGTAATAAAAAGCAACGATTTTTTGTACAACGAACGAACACCACCCTTCCCTTGATTTGCACGGTAAACCACTTGCCCCACGACAAAATGGCGGTTCTTCCGACATTTCGAATGCGCAACGGAAAATTCGCACAGGATGGTCTGCAATCACATATACATGACATCAAAACCCATATTACGGTTTCGTTTTTTCAAAATTTTTTTATTCTTCTTTTAATTTCTAATTTAAAAGTCTCGCTCTCCACCATTCTTAAACAGCCTTGGCTCTATCGCGATAATATTTGTTTGTTTTTTCATCTATCATTTTTCGCGACGGCGTTAACGCGATTTACGTATTTACAAGATTAGTGCGCAGCGCGTGGCGCTACCGGTTACAATAAAAATTAATAATAATCGTCGAACACTCACAAGACCTCGAAGGTGCGACACTCGTACGATTTATCGTCGATGATAACGTTGTTGTCGTCGCGCAACAACGTCGTGCCGGACGACGACGATGTGAAAAAATCCGTTCGGTATCACGCCGGTGAGAATGGCCTGTGAATCTGGGGTGGTTTTGGATTTAACGGCGGGGTTGACATTCTTATCAGGCCTTGAACCCGACCTGACGCGGTGACGTGGCTCGTTTGTTGGGTAGCCGTTTGAATGTGACTCGAGGGTGGACTGCTTCGCGACGAGGGTGTGTGAGGACTCGGTACCGCTACCCTCAACGGTCCCGTGACCGAGAGATTGGTCGCTACCAAAGGCGGGCTGTGAGCCTCCGATAGACTGTCCGAGAGACGGGATATACCCCCGTCCGACAGACGGGAACCTTCCGATATCCTCGATATACCCTCCGGCAACTGGTGGTGAGGATGATGGGGATGGTGAAGAAGATTCTCGTGGGGATGAAGCCTGGGAGGTGGCAGTCCTAACGGATCCGGCAATCTGTAATTGAATTTTGAAAAGTTGATTCGAAATATATTATCATTTCTAATAAATTTATTATATATACTCAGTTGGAGATTCAAGTGAATAGAATAATGAAAAATAAATTATTATAATTGCTGTATGATCATTTTGTGGAATATTTAAATACACTATAATTAATATTCATTCTATGATTATAATAACAAGAGAACATAGAATTATAAAGAATAATAATAGTTATTATAATTGGATTATTCAGAATAAATTGGGATAATAATAATAATAAAAATAATAATAATAATAAATATTATTATTAATAGTGATTAAAATCAGAATAATAATGGTTAATAATGATAATAATTATTATTATAATTATTATTATTATTAATTATTATTAATAATAATAATAATTATTATTATTATCATTATTAACCATTATTATTCTGATTTTTATTACTATTATAATTATGAAACGATTATCAATTATCGTGTGTTTAGAAATTCCACAAAATTATCATACGACAAATTAAAAAAAAAAAAATGTAACAAAAATTTCGTGTAATTGAAACTTTTTAGTCACAAACCTCGATCCAAGATCGCCTCTGGGTCCGACGGCTTGAAAGGGGCTCGTTTCGGTAAGCCTGAACATGCCTCCACCGCCGACGATCGGATGATTGTGCGGTTGCGGACTGTGAGGCCCAAAATGAAAGCCCGCCGGCGGAAATTTGAAGGCAGTCGCGTGGCCGAACCGGAACGGCGACTGGCTCGGATCGAAGCGGAAGTTGAGGGTGGGCGGTGGACCGAGAGCTCCGAGGGATCCTAGAGGCACCGGCGAGGGTTGTTGGTGAGTCGGACCCGGCGAGTTACTCGGCGAGGGTGGTGACGCGCCGCCTAACGATATGTCCGAGTCTTCGGAATCGCTGCCACCCGCTCCCGGACTCAACGTTCGACGGGGTACACCATTGCCCGGTCCCGATTGTTGTTGCATTCTGTAATACATGGAATAAACGTAATCGGTCAATAAAATGATGATTAATATTGATAAAGGTCGTCTATGAGAAGTACGTGCGAAGGCTATTGAAGCCAGAAGGAACGGCTAGTAGAGTTAGGCCTGCAAGAACAAGAAACAGGGTTTCTAAATTTATTTATTTATTTATTTATTTATTTATTTATTTATTTATTTATTTATTTATTTATTTATTTATTTATTTATTTATTTATTTATTTATTTATTTATTTATTTATTTATTTATTTATTTATTTATTTATTTATTTATTTATTTATTTATTTATTTATTTATTTATTTATTTATTTATTTATTTATTTATTTATTTATTTATTTATTTATTTATTTATTTATTTATTTATTTATTTATTTATTTATTTATTTATTTATTTATTTATTTATTTATTTATTTATTTATTTCTTTCTTTCTTTCTTTCTTTCTTTCTTTATTTATCTATTTATTTGTTTACTCATTTATTTTATTTTTTTATTTTACCGACAACAGTCCAGTTTCTTTATTATTATATATATAGATTCCAGCACATCAGTAACGATTAGGTATCTACAACCGCGTTGTCAAATAGATTACAGTCAAGAAGAAGGAGTGCACGTGGCCAGGAATCATGTGGTCTTCACGTGAAGGTCCCGATCGATTGCGCAAGAAATAACTGCATAGAAATATTTTTAAGTAGAATTTTCATCAACGTAGAGATTAGACGTCGTATCAGACCGCGATTCGGCGAGTGGGGGCCAAGTGTGGTCCGATCACTAATCAAGCAAGGTTCAAAACGACAGTTTCGGTCAGTTCTTGAGAGTCTGATCAGGTAAGACGTAGAAACGTCAGCCTTAGACGTGTCTCGATTCAATCAGGCCACCTTGGTTGGACAAGACGTGACATCTAAGGCTTGAATCCTTCTCGAATCTGACGAGCTCGATCGAACGAGATGCATGGATGTCAAACTTGATGACCAAAGTCCTAAAGATCTGAGCAGTATCTTTTGACACTCGAAATCAACCTGACGCGAATGAATAATAAATTAATCGAGAGCTAGAATGAATTTCTATTCATATCAAATTGGATTTGCTCTGATGTTTGATTTAATATTCATTATTCTCATTTATTTAGATTCTTTTTATTAAATTCTTCCAGATCCTTTTGGATTAGATTCTTTCAATGTGATTTAATTCGATATTTCTTTTTATGCAATTTGAATCTGATCTATCATCTTATTGCTGATTTTTCGATAGTAAGCACTTAGAAAAATATGACTGTATTTATAAAATTTGATAATTGATATTCGATTTGATATTTCTTGTTTCTAGTTTTTATTGTTTGGTATTTTTATTTCATTTGAGTCGATTTCATTCTATTTTTCAATTTTCTAGATCCTTATATTTGTTTTTGTTTCCTCAATCCAAATCTGTGCTCAACAGATTCTTGGATTATACGCTGCTGGAATAAATTTTTGTTTCAATCAAATTCGATATTAGGCATTAAAAATAAATTTTATCCCATCGAATGGGACAGAGACGGAAAGGGAGAGAGAAATTGAGCTCTCGCTGCTGTTGCTGCTGGATCGATCGACGAAGCGTCGGAAAACCATCGTCGTCGTCGTTCTCGTCGTCGTAGTCGTTGACGTCGATGGTACATCGGTTGCTCTCTGCTTTTTCTTCTTCCGTTCTATGTGCGTACTACATTCACGTCTGTTTTCTTTGCTAATCGCTCGACGCCGTTATATTCACCCGAAAGCGGTAGCCCGTCGTTCAAAACCCGTCGCAATTTTTCTTTCTTCTCTCCGCTACTGTACCAGACACATTTATTTCTTTTATTTTTTTTTAATTATTTTTATTTTCATTTTTTTCTTTTATTTTGTACCCTTTTTCCTACGTTTTCACTCGACACCGGCTGTAACTTTTCTTCACGGCTCTCCAAACGCGTCTTCGAAGTTATTATTTTCGTTCTGTATCGCAGCGTTCGTTCTATTTCCGTTCCAACGGATTCGATGTAACCAAACTCGTACGAACCCGCGATTTCATTTGTCAAACAACTCGGATTACAGAAAAACTCTTTATTGTAGTTGATGAATTACGGGAAATTATAGATATCTGGGGTTTGCAGGTGAAACCGGAATAAACTCATTGAAAAAGAGAAATCGATAAAACATTGTCAAATAACAACATTTTATTTTACCCCCTGAAGAGTTTCAGGAAAATTTGCAAAAAAATATATGTCGTATGTGTGTTGTTGTATATTTATGTTGTTTCTGTTATCCGAGAAAATAGACTTATTTGGTTAGGTAAATGTAATTTATTTTTACTTGTATGGGCGAATTTCGGCCACGCTGTGTTCAAAAATAATTCTTACAATCCAAATTACAAAAATCTGATTTATCTCCATTTTTTTTGACAAAATTTGAGTTATTCAGAATTGCCCCCAAATTGTAGATATATCAACATCAATTATATCCTCAATCAATGTATTTTTTTTCAAAGTTCCATCCTTCAACCCAATTTCTAAAATTGTTATCGCAGACGCGAAGCCGGTGCGCCCGCCAGAGCTCCAAGAAGCTGGCGAAAGAGGCTGAAACGCGACGACTGCATAATTGTCTAGCGTCGCTTGGACTCGGCTTTTGTCTCGGCCAAATTCTTTGGTAGATAGCCGCACACGAGTTCCTCGCGCCGCGCGGATCTCGTTGTGCGTCCTTCGGAGCGCGCGTCGCGTTTCATTGTTCGTCCGTGCGTGCACGAAAATTCGTGTATTCATTGTTGTGCAGAGGAGCCAGAGTGGCCCGGTCAAAAATAGAGAAAACGCGAGGGCGGCGATCTAATTCAATTCCTCGCGTCCAGTGTGTGGCATTTAATTGCTTTGTATGAGAAAAAGAAATGATCCAAAATGATTCGGCTTATTATAATCGCGAGAAAAGAGGAATAGGAGCGGCAAAGGAAAGGAAGAGAGGAGCGAAGGGCAGAAAAGCAAATTAATTATACTATAATAATAATGATAATAATAATTACGAATAATACTATTTCGAATAATACATAATAATTATATTAATTTCGAATTATTATTATGATTATTATTATTATTTTTATTAATAATACACTATTATTATTATTATTATTATTATTATTATTATTATTATTATTATTATTATTATTATTATTATTATTATTATTATTATTATTATTATTATTATTATTATTATTATTATTATTATTATTATTATTATTATTATTATTATTATTATTATTATTATTATTATTATTATTATTATTATTATTATTATTATTATTATTATTATTATTATTATTATTATTATTATTATTATTATTATTATTATTATTATTATTATTATTATTATTATTATTATTATTATTATTATTATTATTATTATTATTATTATTATTATTATTATTATTATTATTATTATTATTATTATTATTATTATTATTTTTATTATTAATAATAATAATAATAATGATAATTTCGAATTATTATTATTTTCATTTTTATTATTTTTATTATTATTATTGTTATCGGCGTATTTCGAGGTCTCGGAAATTCATTCAAGCTCCGTGACGAATCGCAGACGTCTCATCCGAGCCACCGAAATAAATGTACGCGCAGTCACTGACATTCGTCGCTGTAACAGCGACGTCCCGGTCTCCGGTCTGCTGCTGCTTCTGACAACGCTCTCTTGTACAGGTGCCGCGCACGCTGCCAGCTAGTGCCTTAATTAAAAGCACGGTGAGTAGGAGCAAAGAGAGCAACGGAGTAGCGCCTGACAAGCTGCGGAAGGAACGAGAGAGACAAACAAAAAAAGGAACAAAAAATAAAATTTGAAAAACGAACAAAATGAGGAGGAATTCATCAGTCGCGCGAAAGTATCAGGTGTAAGGGAGTGCCACAAACGCGGGAGCTCGCGGCCAACGAGGGAATGCGCGGGATATCTACAGCTCGCGCGTTATTCAGGAGCGATGGCAGCAGTTGCAGAAGCTCTTTCGCTCATCCGGAGCCCGAACGATCCGAGTATTTACACGGGATGACGGGACGCTTTTAGCGAAATACTTGTTGTAGCCTCACGAACGATGAGGATCCCCTCTTCGAAACTTCACCGACTCGCCAATTACGGGGCGCACGGTTAAAGGCGAATATCTGCCCGCAGAAGCACCTCTCGTTCTCCGTTTCTCTCTCTATCTCTTTCTCTATCCATCCATTTCGCTCTTTCTCTTTCTCACTCTATCTCACGGGCAACGTTCGCTGATCGCGCGGGTTAACAGGACGATGGCAGATTCGCAGGCTTGTTGCATATGAAAATCTCTTTTGAATAATTTCCATCGGTACGTGACGAGTGGAGTAGTAGAAATCCGGTATTGAAAAATTAATTCGTCGTGTTTTTTCATTCACGACGCGGTTGATTGGAATAAAAAATGGAATTTTGCACTTTTGCAATATTGCCGGATGAGAAATGTATCGATTTTGACTGTATGTATGCGTGAATGTTTTTTTGTATATTTATTTAAAGATTTTTGTTATTTCTCTGTTTGTATTACTTCCATCTCAATTATATTATATTTATATTGATAAATATATCAATAATTATAATAATGACAATATTTCACTATCAATATGATTATATTATATTCCATTGTATTATATTATTTATTCATATATTATTATTTTAACTTCAAAATATACCAACAAATACTCTCCAAAAATTGAAAGTTCTATTTCCCCCCACAGCCTTTCTACAAATAACTAAACGCAAGCCAATTTCTCAAATTTCAAAACTTCCCAGTCCCCTCGAGCCCTTCACGAATCCCTGGTCAAAAGGCAAAGATCCATTTACGTCCAATACGCCCAAAGACGTAGCAACATCATTGACTCTCTTCAAATACAAAAAACGAATAAAAAAAAAGAAAACAACAACCCGGAAGAAAAATTCTGATGCGAAATGTTT
The DNA here is from genome assembly GCA_963971145.1 of Sussaba pulchella. Taxonomy (NCBI): domain Eukaryota; kingdom Metazoa; phylum Arthropoda; class Insecta; order Hymenoptera; family Ichneumonidae; genus Sussaba; species Sussaba pulchella. The sequence goes on from OZ020173.1 coordinate 3,569,434, forward strand.
TATTGAACATCACTCGGAATTACGATCGAGCCCGTGTTTCTCATTTCGCGTTTCAAGGGCGAGGAGCAAAAAGCCGAGGGCGGGGAGGGGGTTGCAACCCCATTGTCCCGACGGGGATATCATTTTAACAGAATCTGGCCCGCTCGGGGTATAACGTGACACCGTGGGCCTTACAGAGATTTCGTACACGCGGGTTTTTTCATGCCAACCATCGGGAGCAAGAAGAACATCAGCGTTTGTACATAGGTACGCACTCGAACCCTGTGCCACGTCTAAATACCCTCATGTCCACAATGGGTCGTGTCCCAGGCTGCCTATAGCGCGTAGGGGATATACATATCGTTCGAAAAATCCGAGAACCACGGAGACGACGACGACGACGACGACGACGAGGACGAGGATGACGATGACGTCGTCCCCTGGCGAACGACAATAGGTAACCGGACACCGGCGCGAGCGAACTAACCAGGACCCGTGCACGAGATTTTTTCTCTCTTTCGCAATGGCACGGCATCATGTGAACGCGATTCGAAATCCCCCGTACAACCCCCGTTCGCGCACCCTCAAACGAAAACGATTATTTCAACTCTCTCGCTCTCTCCCTGCCTCCCCGCCCCTCACCCGTGTCTCGTTGACATGGCCTGCGACATCGCTCTCAGGCTAATATATACGTATTAGGTTGGATGCATTGTATTTGTCGCTGCTCTTTGGACGAATTCACCATTCATCGCTTTCACGTCTTTATCTCATTGCGACTTGTTTTCTTTTTTTTCAATTTTTTTCTTTGCGTTTCTAGCGTTGGGCAGAACTAGATCGGTGTCGGGGCGTGTGACTGACGATCCGACGATGATTCTCGGGGCCGGTAATATGGGGAAGTTAAAACGATACGGGGGCCTGGTTTTGCGTAGTGAGCATTCGGGTCCATATCGGGCTACTGTGTCGCATGATGCTTGGTACATTTTTTTTTATCGAGGCTCGAGAATCGACGAAGCTTTGGTAAAATTATTATTATTATTGTTATTATTATTAATTAATTACTTAATAATAATAATGATAATAATAATAATTCTCGGGATGCCTTCAATTTTAGTTGTTTAGACTCAACTCCTAATTCTTATAGTATTTCACACGACATATGAAACGATAATGAATATGAAATCGTAAGAATTCAGAATTCTTTCTTTTCGCAGCTCTCAATCAATTTTTTTTCCTTTCATTATCAATCAATGATAACGTTTTTTCCCGAAAATGTGTGCGAACGTCATCGATCAATGGACCAGTTTCGCTACTGTTTCTGCACGTATCTGCGGTGAGGCTGAACACCATGAAAACCCGTAACAAGGTATGCAGAAGGATGCATTAGCAGATAGCGCGTCTTGAAACAAAGAGGCAGGCAGGCAGATAGCCGGAGTGTGGTGCACTTTGCGATGCGATCCGTGAGTGCATCCTGAGCAAACGATACAGGCGAAAATAGCGCGAGAGGAAAAGAGAGAATTATAGAGAAAGAGACGATGATCGAGAGAGAGCAAGAAAGAGAGAGAGAGAGCGAGAGAGAGAGAGGCCGAGAGCTCGCGGGAAATATAAGTGCATTCAACAGGATGGAAAGGAAGAAGAAGAACGAGATGTTTCTGTGTGTACAAGTTGGCTTGTCTCGACTCGCCTCGTCGACCGAGAGACAGGTAGTCCATGATTTGCAATATTTTATCCGGTGCGAGGATCGAAAAGGTTTTTTTCCCGTAGCCGCAGCTCAGCACCACCAGCACCAGCAGCACCAACGGCGGTAACTATATGTACCGGGACCGTACAATATGGCGTCTGTAAGCTCGAGGCCCCAAAGGGGCTCTACGGCCAAACGAGATTCGCCAAAGTACTCTTCTTCTTTTTTCTTTATTATTTTATTTCATATTTTCGTTTTTCTTGCGTCTTTCTTTTCGTATCCTCGACTTCCTTGTCTCGGACTTTCCTCGCGCGGACGTTCCTCTACGGCGGGATCTTCACGAGACTCGATTTTATTCAAGGCTCGGCTGTGGTCGCTCGCACGAGGACGCCACAAACCCGCGGAAATGAAGCCAACCGTGTACGACTGAACCTCGACTTTCAAGAGCAAATACGTTTGTCCCAGTCCGACGCCCTTATAAAGTCTCTGACGTGCCTCCACCGATGCGGAGAGTATCGGTTGACCCGTCACTTGCTTTTCGGATCTGTGAATTTCGATATGTTTGAAGTTTTTTCTTTGTTTTGTCTTCTTGTTTTTTTTTTTTTGGTTTCGAAAAGAGCTTCCGGTTTGACGGGGACGAGGAGAAAATTGATACAACCTTACGAACCACGAGGCGACGATGCTGGGGGAGAATAGGGGTCCGCACTTGTTCGTCGGTAAATACACTTTAAAGTAACGCGAAGAATCGAATTGGATTGGGGAGGTTTTATAGTGACTAAAACTATTTGTACGATGATACTTCTTTGGAGCGACGTTGATCAAACAACGGCGGTTGAAAGGTATGAAGGATTTGGAGCGAAGAGATAACTGGAGCGTCATTGGGATGTTTGTTTGAAACATTTGAAAAATGGGTCACTGGGAGGCTGGGGATGCGGAGGGGTTCGCGATCATCGTTGGAGTCACTTTGTAAAGGGAAACCCGATATATTTATACGGCATCGATTGCAGAGAAATAACGGAGAGTTTCTCGAAGTAATTTTTAGATTTATCCGTCGCACTTTAAATTTACTTCTTTTAATTCGCACTTTTAATTCTACTTCTATATTTCACATAAGTACGTGCCTCGACTATCAAACGAGTATCAAATACCTGCAGTATAGTCCAGCATTGATTCATCTGTATTTCCCTCATATTTCTCGATCAAATAAATTAATATCTTAAAATGTAAAAAAATAAAAAAACTATTTCTCGAAAACTCGTTCCATGGGCTCATTCGATTTTTTCCTCCAAGCCACAGAAATTTCCACAGCGGAATCCAACGAAGAATCATTTTTCTATCCGACAACTTTTCCTCCCCCATTTTTTTCACCGAACCTCCCTTCAAAAAATCCCCATGTGTGGTAAAAACGCACAAAACCGAAGTGTCTTGATTGACGAGGGCCTAAAATATTTTCCCAACGAGCGGAAAACCTCCGAACAAGCTGTTCACTCCGAGTGTTCGTCCAGATCGCTGCGAAAACTCCGCGACCACTTTAAAATGGACCAAACATCACCAATCTTCAAGGTCGGTCGGATCCGTGTTTTTAGGTTTCGGTAATTTCGTTACAAATGCATGTAAAGAGTCCCTTCTCATACACGGTTCGAAGGGCTTTTTCCGTAAAAATAAAGGCTCGAACCCCGAAGAATTAAATCCTTCTGGACATCGTACAAACTTTCGTTGGCAGACTCGTAACGAGTCTTGTCTTTCTCGGCTAATCCTTCGTTCGTGGTCCTCGCGCTCCTCTCCGAACGTTCAATTTCAACGGACCCGGAAAATTGGCATACGCCAGACGGATGCCCGGACAGTTTCCGAGTTCCCTCGTCGGTCCTTACACACCCGTTTCAACCCCTCCCTTTTCCTCTCCCGGCCCCGCCGACTACGAGTGAAGGGTCGGGACAACAAACGAACCGGCATAAATGAGAAGATAATAACTAATTAGCGAACCTTCTTCCGCAAGAATGATCGAACCAGCTCGATTTTCTCCCGCTGGAGTTTAAAAAAAAAAGGAAATACGAATTTTCGAAATTTTTTAAACGTAAGAAAACGTGTTTCGTACATCGTCGGACGCATTTCGGTAGCCTAATTGAGAGACCGCGAAACGACGGCACGGCGGTTGTAACGAATAACGATGTTCGGGTGCCATTATGATGACCCCAACATTTGGCAGACCCGCGCCCGGCTACGCCCGGAAGTCCATAACCGTTTTTTCGGTTTTTTGGGGCTAAAATAACGGGGGAAAAAACGAAAAAAAAAAGAAAAGAAAATTCTTAGGCGATAGAGATCAGAAGCGTCGACGTCGAATGGTTATTATCGTTGAAGAATGATAGTTGGCGAAGCTTTCGAGGGGTCTTTTGAACCCGCCGGAGTTCCGAGGTCGGCTGGCGAAGGGTGCGCGCGATTTTCGTCTTCGAGGCCGGGTCTTTTCTCTGTTATCGAATGGAAATGTTAAAATCGCTGTGCTTAATAATTAATGCGTAATCAGGATGGCGTTTGTGTGCACAGAGGGAGGGCGCGAAGGGATCTCCTCGAGAAAGCTGCCACAAAAGCTCATCGTATGACGGCGGGGGCGCGCTCGTGGGCGCGCGGGCGAGCGCGTTAAGAGTTTACCGGCAAATACACTCGAAGGCCCAGAGAACTCTCCACCACGACTGGTGCGTGGGTCGATGGCTTCTTGTATTACAACACTACACGATTCGCTACATCCTGAGCTTTACGAGCGTTAACGGGGATCCTATCGTTTATTGTCGAGATGAAGAAGGAAAAAAATTGATATATTAATGATGATGGTAATAATAATAATAATAATAATAATAATAATAATAATATTTTTATTATCTAATTATATAATAATAATATTTTTATTATCTAATTATATAATAATAATATTATTATTATTATTATTGTATAATAATATAATATAATGATATAATAATCGTTTCATCTTCGTCATTCATTCATTCATTATTATTATTATTACTGCTACTATGTTCCTTCCTCAGAAGACAATAATAATAATAATAACAATTATTATTATTATGATTATAAATATTATTATTATTATGGTTATAAATATTATTATCATTATTAATAATAATAATATCTATTATTATTATTATTATTATTATTGTCTTCCGAGGGAAAAACATAATACCAGTACTAATAATAATAATAATAATAAATGAATGACGAAGATGAAACGACATCGCAATGCGACTGTTTATTCATAAATGAAGAATTTTAAGCCAACAGAAAAATTGGAACTTCAAACTTGCAACACTTTCCAAGTTCGATGATTTTGTTTATTCTTCACGACCAAAAAAATCTCCACCCAAAGTTGCCGGAAAATTGTTCCGCACGTTTCATAGTAAAATTTTGGAAGCTTTCTTCGGACTCTGCTTCGAATGTAAATTGAGAAAGGAACAGATTCCAAGAGCGAATGAGATTCGACGTGGAGAGAACGAGTGGCTGACGTCGTCCGATGGCACATTGGGCGACGGCACGCGCCGCAGAACTCGGTCCGCTCGTTCTCGAGAGCCCCGAGAGTTCGAGGGCCCTCGAATCGATTCGAGTCGTTCCCTCCTCGCCCCCTACCCCACCCCTCACCGCCTCACCGCCACCCCTGCCCCTCCTTCCGCAGCGGAGCGGGCACTTGGGGACAAATTAAATTTCGCCCCTTAAATATGCCAACTTCGAATTGCGCGGTGCTTTCTCGACCAGTGGTCGGATCCTCCGGCTCGTCGATGAGCTTCCGGCCTACGCCGCCAGGGGGCCAAGAAGAAAGTCGAAGCGCGGGGGAGAAGAAAGTTTTAGATATTCCCATTAAATTCTCGTTTCGAAGTCGATTCAGAAAATCTATGGGTTTAGGAGATTGCTTCATCAGAATCCGATACTATATTATTCCTCGATTAATCGAAACTCAATCGAGGCTCTTGTCTATGACTTTAGTACTTCCGTTAAGAAAATACAACAATGATGATAACTAAAAAATAAAATCAGAAAAATAAACAAAAAAAGAAAGAAAAAAAATTGAATAAAAATACTCTCGACGGTGTACAGCACGAGTATTCGGTCGATTAGCCATAAGACCGAAGAAAAAAAGTTTCGGCCTTCAAATTCTGCGCGACAGCGCGTAAAAACCCCGGGCTCGTGTTCACCTCGCCAAGACTCAACCTGAAGAGCCTCGCGATATATATCTACGTGGTAAATTTTGCAGATACACACACACGCACACACACCCACATTAGATGGATATATTTAGAAGAAGAATGGTTAGAGAGGACGAAATTACCGTTCGACGTTCATTCAGGTAACTCTCGGTATAGTTTTACAAAAAGATCTTCTCCCAGGCCCACCCCCTTCTCGTTCGGGTCTTGGTCCTCATCTTTCTCTCGTTTTCTTCGACATCGAAGTAACATACAACCTTTTCACAAACGCGTTCGAGAGAGCCGAAGGATGGGTAAGACGAAAGATCGCGATATAAGATTTCACGCGTGTGGATATTGTAGCTGGAAGACACGAAGAAGCGCGCGAGGGGTTGGGAGAGAAAAGGGCAGGAACGGGGAAAGAGGACGGGGGAGAAGTTCGAGGATCGGATTGGCCTTGGCCTTAAGCCGTTGCAAATTACCCGGTAAGCCTTTTAGTCGGCGTGTCTGTTTTGCTGGCTTTATGGTCGCGCATCCCCGCGGGCTCGATGCGAGGCCAACGGCTGTGGCCACCCTTGCCGGTTATCGCGGATATAGCGCCGTTGTACGTTCATGAGACGCTTCGGGCGTTATTGTATTATTTTCGTTGGCCCCCGCGATCTCGCGATACTCGCATGGGATTGTGATGAAAGATCCCGACGGCCGGAGATCGGAGCTCGCGCAACGGCGAAAGGGAGAGAGAATCTTGCTTGGAAGGACCGCGGATTGTGTTTGAGCGAATGAGTTTTGGGGTTGAACGAGCGCGGAGTTGATTGTTGGGGAATGGGGTGAATTTTTGAGTCGGGAGCGAGTGATATCGGAGATTAAGGCCGGATGATTCGATGAGAAGTGGGTCGTTTGTGAGTCACGGAGTGGTTAAGAGTAAGGAGAGTTTTTGGAAATAACTGGGAAGCTGCATGGCGGAGGGTGGATTAGGAGTCGATGATTTATGAGGCTGGGGTAATGAGTCGTTAGGGTAGAGTGGGTAGAGAAGAAGCTGTTGGATGGAAATATGCAAGAAATTTGTGATAATAAGTGGATTGGAGAATTTTTATCGGTCGTGGGATTGTAGCGATGATATTGTTGTCTTCTGATTTAGTTTGAAGGTTAAGTTCGGTTTCGAATTTTTTTCCGTTTCAACGGTGATAATAGAGACTTCATCTTGTGAATATTTTATCAATCGGGGAAAGAGAAAATCGGGGATGTCGTGGATTTAAAAAATTATACTCAATAATATAATTATTTGTTGAAGATAAGAATAGCAATATTACGATATTTTTATGATTAAAAATTCTAGTTGACTAACTACTACGCTCGTCCTAACTCAAAATAGGATTCTTTGAAACCAAAATCGTAATATCTTACACCTCGTAGAGAATCAAATCAAATAATATCGTGCGCTCAAAAAATTATATTTGATCATAATAGTAAATAATAATATTGTTTTTTATAATAATAATAATAATAATCATAAATAATAATAGAAAATATAATCATCCCAATCCTCCATTCAAACCTCATTTTTAAAAATAACAAAAATTATCCTAAATTTTCTCATCGTCCCGTTCTCGACAATGCACTCCACAACGAATCAAACGCTTCGAGCGCATCAAAAGATCCAAAGACGGAACTATCCCTCCGGGCTCCGGTGGCGAAGGGCAGAAAAGCACGCGATCATGGGATGCAGAACGGCTATATCGAGGGTAGTCCCCGCACGAGATCATTCCAAAGGAAACGGATGAAAAAAAAAAATTTTAATTTAACGCAATTGCGAGCTATTACCGCGGGCTTCCCTCGACAGACCCGCGAACGCGTGGTCCTTGTACGTCGCTCCGCTTTGCTGCAACCAATACCAGTGACGCGATATCGTATCGTCATCCCCTTCGACGACAATCCCCGCACGACCGGGCCCGGCTTGATTGGCTTACATTGTCGATGCTTAACTGTTTCATGCACCAGTGACCGAGACACCCGAGGGATGGATATCATTGCACTAGCGATAGGGGTAACATTTCATAGCCCGAAGGAACATTTCCTTCCGCGACGTCGCATCCACCAGCACGAAGAGATTTTCTAACCCCCTCAATGTATTTTCGTTTCCATATCGAATCCTCATTTTTTTTTTCTTCATTGTGCGAGCTTTGAAAAAATGTTACCAGGAATTGTCCGAGAAAGAATTGAAGACGATCTATGCAATGATTTAAACGTTGTTGGATTGAAATTATGGTTGAAGATGAGGACGAGGCTTTTGAAGCTGCTATGTAAATACGCGAATAATATTTTTTAATTGATACTTTTTATTTGAAGTTCATTGGACGAGGATTATGTGCTAACTGGATATTTTGATTAAGAATTTTTGAGCATCGATCAATTTTTCTTTATACAATATTAAATATTATTTTTCACTTGATACTTCTATGATTTCATAAATATAAAAATCATTGCAGACAAAAAATCGATTATTCAGCCGAAAACATCGAATTTACCATCAAATCTCATCCCCCCCCCCCCCCCCCCTCAAACAATCGACGAATCAAATCCACAAACTCATCGTTGAGCCGCTTAAAAAAAAAAAAATCATCCTAACTAGAAATTTGATCCAGAGACGTTCCAAGGAGATGATTCCGAACCGTCCGACTGTATCCGTCTTTTATACTCCTCCCGTGTTCATCTTTTTGTCGAGAAAACAATTGCTCATCTGTTACGGTCCATTTCGTCGACTGGTTTTAAATAGTACAATAATATAATTCGCATTGCCGCTCGTATCGAGTTCTCGGGTATTATAAATGCGTGCAGCACGCGGTCGATCCGGCGAAAACCCATGTGCATAGGGTATTACCGAAGCCACGGTATAGCCGTGAAGGATCACGTATGAGATACCATCTCATTCGAGGATCAGGATCGCCGAGAGAGGAGAGATCGTCTCCTCGTCCGGCCAGTCTGGGTCGACGTTGGCACGCCGAGGGGGAGAGAAACGAGAGAAAGGGGGGGGGGAGGCTCACTAGTTCGCTGCAGTTTGCGTCGAGTATTGCGTTACATCACTGGGGGCTACGGTTATCCCTTAATATACCGGGTGTCCTCCTCTTTTAATGAGACCGCAAACGAGCGTCGTGTTACGTAAAAGAAGGAAGGCTCAGGCAACGAGCAGTAGCATCACCAGCCTCCGGTCCACCGCGATCACACGGAAAGAGACGAAAAAAGGAGGAAAAAACGAAACGTGAAACAAAAAAACAAGATGCGGATCGGGACCGGATGCCGAGAGTCGAGCGGCCGGAAAAATGATATCCGAAAGAAAAAGGTTTAATCCTTGCACCGAAAATACTCTGCATGTTAATCGTAATGAAAAAAAAAAAAAATAGAGAATGAAAACAGATCTTCAGTTCGATCAATATGGAAAGTTTCTTGGAATTTATTAATTCGAAAATAGTGAAATTTATGACGATAAGGGAGACAAAGATGTTAGATTCTCAGGAATCTTCTAGGAAGAGGCTCAAATGTTGCACCAAAAATACTCTGCATGTTGATCGTACTAAATTAAAATATTAAAAAAAAAAAACAGATCCTCAGCTGAATACACAAAGCTTCTAAAAAATGTGTTAACTGCAAATCACAAAATCTATGACGATAAACGGGACAAAGCTGCTATATTCGGAAAACAGCGAATTCCGTTGTATTTTGAGAAGCAACGCGAAGAAAAAAAAAATAACGGGCAGGTATCGAATATCACAGAAGCGTGTGGTTGCACAGGAAGATTGCCATGCGCGGCGATAATTCAATGGGATTGACGAGACGCGATCGTGAAAGAGAAGCGAAGTCGCGGCGTTACCGTCTCCCCGCGTAAATGGCTCTGTCCCAAGATTCATAACGTCTGATTAAGCAATTAAGACGAGGCGATCGGCTCACTGGGAGGATCACGGACTTTTTGCGCCTCATCCGCCGCATCTTTCGCAGTAGTCGCCGCTTTACAAGCCGCATCGTCTCCGCTCCGAAGCTTCCATCCGAACGGAAATCGTCGCGGTACGAGAAAATAAAAAATAAAAAAGCATTTTTTAACAGCTAAAAATTCTTTCGAATAACTTTCAGCAACGAAATAAACGCTTCAAGATGATATCCCAGAAGTCGCGGAAGCGAGAAAAATGCGAATCTTCGTTCAGTTAATTTGCACGATCATCCCTTCATCCCCCTTCTCCCCCCGTAGGCGCCGGTAACTGATTTCATTTCATTAATTTGGTTTTTTTATCGTCTCATCCCTTTGGAATTTCATTTTTTCTCGTTGTTTTTCGTTCCATCCGCCAGGATGTGCGAGCGATAACTCGATCCATCGTCGTCTCTCGTCGTCAGACTAAATAAATTAAGGGAACAACCCTCGAAATTATTATGATTATTATTATCATTATTATTATTCCATTCTTTCTCATTCGAACGACTTCCTCCCGTTTATGTTCTCGTTCTTCTTCTTTACGGTGTACTTATTTCTACCGGAGGTCGGTTTTTTTTTCTTCGAATCTCGCTACTGTACGAGATAACGAGAAGCCCGGGCTGCATGACTTTTATGCGAAGGGTGGGAAGTTTATTCGTTTTTCTCGTTTTTCGGGCTTCAATCTCGGTCGAGGGGTGTCAAGAGTCACGGAAAAAGTGTGACCAACGATAAAGCAGCGGGAGGTTATAGTCGAGGAGTCGTCGGACAATGCGAGAAAAATTAAACGATTCCCTTTCCCCTCTCCGCGTCCTCTCCCTCTCTCTTCTCGCCGCCCCTTTCTCGAGGAGAAACGGAAGAGAAGCAAGAAAGCGAATCAATTTCTAAACTCTCGTCCACTCTCGATCGTCCTGCAGGTCCACGTTTGCGAACCGTGCGCGTGTAAACGCGCACGTGTGAGTTTGTGTGCTCGCACGAGTACTTCTTTCTATGCGCGGCTCCCGTGTAAACCAATTTCAGGCAATTTCGCGCCAAGAATAGCCTCTCCTCTCGAGTTATCCATTGACCTGCACGACAGCCGAGAAAAGCTTTCTTCACTTTCGTACGTACGTCGCACGACCATTACAACGCACTGGTCGACGAGATTCCTTCGAGACGGTTTTCACGAATTGCCGATGAGAATTGGACTGTACGGAAACTCTTGACAATCATGTGATATAAATCGAAAATTTTGTCAGTGGTTTTTTTTCTTGTGGAAATGGATTCGGGGAGAGATGGTGTGATGGTTTGGAGAATTGTGATTTTATCAATTAGAGGGGTCAGTGGTGATATCGATTTTTTGATAATTTAATTAACCTTTTATGATTTTTTTCTTCTAGACGTAATAATTGAACGATTTTTCTCTAAATTATTTCAATAGGAGCATTGGAATTTCACGATGAATTGCATCGGTTCGTGGAGCTTCGATGGAAATCAGGTACTGAAGAAATAATCGCTGCTGTAGCGGACTTAGGGCTAAGTCTGGGCGCAATTTTGTTGAATTAATTGAAATATGGAATTATTAATGACTCGAAAGATCTTTGGAAAATGTTCGTCAAGCAATAAACAGATTGACAGTAATTGGAAAGAAAAATGTCAAAACGATGAAATTTCACTAAAAATTGTTCTTAAATATACGCTCGAATTATAAAATAATAATTTTTCAAAGAAACTTCATTATTTTTTATATTTTCGTGTTAGTAATTAATACAGAATGCAACAATATTGAACCAAAAAAGTAGCAATTAAATAGCTCCTTGCTTGCCTCAAACATCCCAATGAATGTATCAACACAACCAACAATAAAATAAATACAACTATCGATCAACGAACAAAACAAAAAACGAGCTCTTTCCCACGAGATCGCGAATAGTCGATTTTTATCTTCCCGATTTTTTTTCCAACGAGCACACACCCAAAAAAAAACAAGCATAGGTCTATCGAGTGTCTCGCTGTCCAAATGGAAGTGAAATTAGCGCACCCCCTACCTCCTCCCGCCCCCCACGGATGCGCGTTCGAATTCTCTCGGGAATAGCTGTAGCCCATGGTTTCAGCTGGAACCCCGCTTCTACATAGGGCATAACCATCGCCTCTTGATATTGCCACCGGTCCCTTTCCAATGTTACGAGTTCTTGAAGTGTCAAATTCAATAAACTCCGGCGCCCACTCGATTTTCCACGCCCCGCTCTTCCGTTTCTCATCCGCTGTTTTCGTATAGTTAACAAGATCGAACGCTTCGCGGCACTGTCTTCCGCTCCGCGTGTCCGTCATCCCCCCCCCCCCCCCCCTTCCGCCGATCTCGAGGAGATTGCAATTCGCCCCAATATGTCCACTAGGGTGTCTGTTGAAAAACATTTTTTTTTTTTCATGTTTAGCATCGTAGGTTCTTAGAAATGTTGTAAAAACGTGAAATACGTTTAGAAAAAGTTTTTTTAGTTTCAATGTTATATGGTGCAATCGGGTTGTAGTCTAAAATGTGAATCGATGGAATTTTGACTACGATAAATATTGTTTTCACTTGGAACTTACGTTTTTCAACGAAACTTTTATTACATCGTACTTATTACAAGTATTAGTTATGTGTTTTATGTCTTTTGTCAAAGTAGACGTTTTTAGAGATAGAAATTATAAACGTTGGTATGATAATGCAACCGTTTACTATCTCAGTCTGATGGTAAGCCACAGAATTATATGTTTAATAATAAGAAAGTCACTTGAAAAATAAAAAATCGAAATGATGAAAAACGTTTCGAGGGACCTGCACGGTATGAGATAACGAGATAGGTGAAAGGGATTGGAGAAGTCGTTCTGACTTTCATCGTGCTAAAAGGCGATGTGTGCATCTGCTGGAGCGTCGGCTATCGATTCTCCACGCAGGTGAATGTCGATCGATAATGCGTTGGGCTCGATAATGTGAGATAGGCGAGAAGGCGGGTTACCGTGAATGAAACAACGATAATTAGTCGCAGAAATCGAAGATCGGGTATACGAAGCGTGACGATATTTTATCTCGTCTGTAGTTTCATAAATACATAATATATAATAATATATCTATGTTCATTTCTTCCTGTATGCGCAATTTTCGACGGCTCCGTATTTAAAAACGATGTTTTCAATCTAAATTGGAAAAATCCGATTCGACCTAATTTTTTAAAGACATGAACTTATTCTCTTTTGCCTACAAACGACAGATATATGTGCAGTATCCACTATCCACATCTACATCCGTATGTGCACGCGTATGTGTGCACGTTCACATATATCTATGTGCAAACGTGTATAACAAGAGTGATAGAGCGCCAGGGGTAATAATTTCAGCCCCTCCGCCGGCTGGAGTCTCGGTCTACTCGCGCCCGGGGGTAACGAGCCGCCGTGCTTATTATCCCGTTATTACGACATCAAGAGCACAGAGCCTCCAGTGGGGTGTATTAGCTGCGAATGGTGCTACGTCGCCCGTGCGATCCGGAAATGTCGCTTCTAAGTTCCCAATGCAAAGCGCTAGAGGCTCGTCGAACGCATGAACCGAAGATTTTATTTACTACAGCATCAGACGCGGCCGGTTTGATGATAAAAACAAATTCCAAGTAATTTTAAAGACATTAATGAAAAATTGATTAACAACCCTGATAGACTTGAATTTATTATATTTTTGTTGTTCGAGAGTAAATAAATGAATAAATAAATGATTGAATGAATGATTGAATGAATGAATGAATGAATAAATAAATAAATAAATAAATAAATAAATAAATAAATAAATAAATAAATAAATAAATAAATAAATAAATAAATAAATAAATAAATAAATAAATAAATAAATAAATAAATAAATAAATAAATAAATAAATAAATAAATAAATAAATAAATAAATAAATAAATAAATAAATAAATAAATAAATAAATAAATAAATAAATAAATAAATAAATAAATAAATAAATAAATAAATAAATAAATAAATAAATAAATAAATAAATAAATAAATAAATAAATAAATAAATAAATAAATAAATAAATAAATAAATAAATAAATAAATAAATAAATAAATAAATAAATAAATAAATAAATAAATAAATAAATAAATAAATAAATAAATAAATAAATAAATAAATAAATAAATAAATAAATAAATAAATAAATAAATAAATAAATAAATAAATAAATAAATAAATAAATAAATAAATAAATAAATAAATAAATAAATAAATAAATAAATAAATAAATAAATAAATAAATAAATAAATAAATAAATAAATAAATAAATAAATAAATAAATAAATAAATAAATAAATAAATAAATAAATAAATAAATAAACAAATAAATAAATAAGTAAATGAATAAATAAATAAATTAACAAATGAAAAAATGAACAAATAAATAAATCGAGTAATTTTGTGTAATCTCATCACACACTAAAAGAAAAAAAAATGTCTACGACACCAAACGATATTTCCGATCCCAAATTCGAACAAGAAACCTTTCTAATCCTCATAAAAAATATTCCACGAGCATATTCGTGAGAACAAAAATAAATTCACAGAAAATACCGTAATAACGCTGAACAAAATATTATTTCAAATATGCATTTCACAGAGCCGAAGAAGCCAAGAGTACGCGTTGAAGTACGAACAACTCGGCGAGAATATCGATCCGGCGTTGTATCGCAATGCCATCGTTGTCTACCCCGTTGGTTCTCCCGGTTGTGCGGAAGAGAGCGAGGTACGGAAAGGTGCGCGAGACATTGTCAGCGACTGTCACCGTATAGGGCATCGCGACGTCGACGTCGCTTCGAATGCAACGAGCTTCCCCTTCCTTCCCGCCGTCATCCACTCGACGATCTTTCGCTCGTCGCTCGGTTCTGCGTTACGTCTCGCGATCCGAAGTCCGGACACTCCACTCGCTTCGTCGTCGCGTCTCTTGCATATCACCGCGTGGACATTAATCCCCCGGAGACGACTCCATATACATTCTTCGGCATCGATTTCTCCTCGATGCCGTCTCCTGTCACCTTGCGACATCGATAATCGCACGGTATCTCCCTCGTGTCTCATCCCCCCTCCCCCCTCGCCCCTCCGAGACACACACAGACGACCCCCTCGTCGGTATTCATCCACCGGCGGCCTATCAAAGTCAGAAGCTCGCGATATTATGTACTAGATGTATATCGATAATCGCGTCATTCATGCGAAATAATTGAACCGGTTTCGAACTTCCCGGTGGTCTCTTGCGCCTTCTCTTTCCGGCGGGCGTTGTAATTCGTGAGATTAAAATGGGATTGGAAGAAATAGTCGTTGGACTGCGAGTTCGATGCACGCGCGGAGGACTGTGTATGATATTTTCGGTAATTAATTTTTAGGAAGCTATTGAACGTAGGGCTTTTGTTATGATTTTCCTGTGAACTGAGAGTAAGGCGGGGTGTTTTCTGATTTATTTGTAATTTTTGGTCCAGTCGTTTCGGAAATATGGGGGGGGGGGGGGAATGCTTTGCAAATTTTTTGGAATATCTTTGCAATTCTGCTATTTAGAATTATGGAAAAAAATCGTCTTCCCTATGACAAGCCCTCTTAATTAAACGTACAAGATATGAATAAAGTAAAACGTTGTACAGTTAACCTTTGTTGTGCAGTTGGGGTATAAACATACCCCGCTATATTTTCGAAAACGATTTTCCCGTAAACGTGCTCTTGAAAATGATTATTAATTTTTTTGAATTTGATAATACACGGAAAAATTTGATGACAGCTGTTGGGACTCATTTGAGAAGCTTTGAAGAGTATCCTGTATTTAATTTTGTCAAAGATGTGCACAACGAAGGTTGAAACCCGATTGGTTAAGCCCCGAGCTATTCCTACTGTTTCAACCTCAGAACGTAATCGTTTCCGGCATTGATTACGATATGCCGTCGTACGGCTGTGCGCTTTTCAAACAGAGCAGTGAATCATCCCTCAGACATGAGCTACATAGTAAATACAATTTTCTATTACCACTATTGCCACCCTTCCCTGCCCCCATGGCTCTCATTCCGTCTGGCGTTCAATTATATCACTCGATAGTTCTCTTCCTATTTTGTTTATCAATTTTATTTCCGTCTCGGCGACCGCGCGAGCGCACTGATTGCGTCATACATAAAATTACGATAAATCGCATGGTTCGCTCGCGCGGTCATCCGCCGTCGTGAAGACCCCGGGCGATCCCGCATCGATGATTCGCATCGTAGAGAGAATAATATCGAGACTCAATCGATCGGTGTTACTTCGCTTCAAATCGATTCTATTCAATCGATTCTACAAATCGACAAAAATATTAATTTAATAATTGAATATGTCATCATTAAAATGAAATTCAAAAGAAAACAATAACAAATTATTGTTATTATTTGATAAATAGTTTTGTCACGAAAATATTCATGTTTGAATATAAAAAAAGATTTTCTTTACGGGTGCGTGAAGATGCTCACATTACTTGTCTCTTTTCCGTTCGGAAAATACGAGATCTCCCACGGTTTTCGATTACCCATGGTAACTAACTTCACGACGTGAGTAATGTGTCAGAATCGCACGCAAGCGTGCGATTTTGACTACATTACCCACGCTGTGAAGCTAGTCACCGTGGATAATCAAAAAACCACGGGGGTGACACATGGGCTCATTCTAATATAAAAACTTGCATTCCGAATGTAACCGCCGAAGCTGTTCCGCAGTGTGGCGCTGTCAACCACCTGGCCGATTTGTTTGAATCGCGTCAGCGGTGTCAGAATATAAACTTAACCAACTTAACCGTGTTACCTACGAATGCAACGACGACGATTTATTGAATACTTTTCAAAAGTGTATTGAAAAAATAATAATTGCTTTCAGTGTTGAATCATAATTCAGTGTTCAAGTGTGCGTCTTCAGGTAATTCGATTAAGCGATTTCGTTTATTTCTCACTCCCACCTTACCATTTTTAGCAACCAAAAATTTCATATGAAAACGAAAGAAAAACATGACAAAAAAATGTTCTGAATATACGTCTGATATAGCCGTAGCCGCCGCGGCCGCCGCTTCGGCCGCACCGGCCAGGTGGTTGACAGCGCCACACGGCGGCCAGTTACATTCAGGATGTATGCGAGCGGACTGTGTGTCACCCCTGTGCAAAAAACCGTGGAAGACCACGTATCTCCCAAACGGTAAAGGGACAACTAGTGCGAGCATCTTCATGCACTTGTAAAGAAAAATAGTATAAGCTACTCGTGCGGGCAGCCGGAATCACCCACTCGGGCGGCTTCGCCGCCCTCGTGGGTAATGACCGGCTTTCCGCACTCGTTGCTTAATATACTATTGACTGTCCGCGTAACCAAGTATGGGAGAAAAATGCAGAACTTCACGGTGTCTCCAACGACATGCGCCGACGAAATTCGTGAGACTTCCGAGGGAACGATACAGATATTGGCAAGATCGACGGTGTGGATGGGAAACCGCTTGTGCGAAAAGCCGCGGTTCCGCTTCTGTTGGAAGACGTACGAGGAGTCGTTAGCGAAGCACAATGATGTTTTGACGCAGAGCCTTGGTCCATGCGGCGGGCGAGAGACGCGGAGTGTAACACAAAAGAAGGTGAAGAAAGGTAATGTATAAGGTGCGTTCGTTCGGACCTCGGCGAACGACCGCAGACATATATACAACATATAAACACATACATACACAATATATAAATATATTTCTTCCGTCCCCTTCGGCTTCGGGGATCGGAACGCGCCGGACAAATCGCCACGAATCGTCCGAGAACAAATGACAGTGGCTGTCGGGCCAATAGTCGTTGGTTATCTCTTCTCGCACAAGCTTCGCCGACTCTCCATTGTGCATCGCACCTCATTACCGGTACAAACGAATTTTTCACAACGTCTCAAAGACCACAACTCGTCGCCCCCTCGTGGCCATTTCTTTTCGCTGTTTCTCCCTTTCTATCTTAGCGAGATAGTTGCTCGCAATCGAGGCGATGTGGCAATGACGAAAAATACAAGTATAAAATGAAACCTCATATGGTGTGGTTAGAACCCTAGATTAGTCACCGTATAGGGAAATCCCCGGCGCGCAACGTTTTTTTTTTCTGGGAAATTAGTGGTGGACATGTTTTTTAAATTTAGGGTTTGTCTTTTGATGATGCACATATATATAGGTTACCCAACAAATCCCAAAATTACCGAAAAAATATAAAATACAAAAAACACAAATTTTCGACACAACCTAATCTATGAAAATGCGTGTTTCACGTTCGGCTTTGTCACTCGAATTATTATCAGCTCGTACCAGAAGGGGAAAAAATGATTCGTCGACGTTTCCGGGCTCGTTGTGCCGATCGGGCGTATGAATCGAAGCGCGTGGGGGCGCTCACGAGAGCGCGAAGATCAAACGAGACGTGCAAACACGAAACAAGTGACGAACGCGAGCGTTAAAGTCTCCGATCTTTTTACGTTGTGAAAACATAAAAGCTCGTACGAACGAGAAAATGTGTACGCGCGCGCGCGCGCGTGTGTGTGTATGTGTGATGTACGAAGTAACTGGCACACGCTTTGCCTATAGGATTACCATTTGGATTAATCCCTCCGAGCCCGTTGCACACCCTTCGATGTACGCGCCGTATATACAGCCTCGGCAAAGTACATAAGAACGTTAGACGGCTCTATCGAGATATACAAACATAAGGGAAAATCAAACTACGTTACTCGCTCGTACAATGAACGATCCGATTTGAAAGAATGTCGACGACATTCGTGCAATCAAACGCGTCGAGGTTTATGACGGGTAAAAAATCAATGACCCTTAATGAAATAATAATAAAATATTATCGAGAGATTCTCAACCAAACGAAGATTGGTCATTGTTCATTTCGTCATCGAATGATAACCGGAAAATAATGTTTTTCTCTATCTTTCGTAGTTTGATGTTATATTCAAGGGCTGTTTAGGGCGTTCGGTGGCTCAAGACAATCGATTGCCAGCCAGTTATAAAATATTTAAGGTCGTAGTTTATGACCAAAAATAAAAACAACGATCCTTAAAAATAAAAATAAAATTCTACAGCCCACATCTCAACCAAACCAAAATTTCCATTCTTCATTTCCTCATCGAACAAAAACCGGAAAATAATTCCTTTCTCCTCAGCACTTTCATGCCACATCCAAGCGCTATTAAAGCCCTTCGGTGTCTCGTGACAATTGCTCGCGAGTCAGTCGTGGAATATTTAAGAAGTAAAAAAACAAAAACCAACCCCCGTAGTCTCGCAACCAGTCGAGTCATCCGCAGCAAAAGAGATCCGACGAGAGTCACGAATACGGCGTCGGTATCGTCGAGCCCGACACGAGTATTTAAAACAAGAATGAGTTTTCACGTTGCTCGCGCATTTACATAAGTATGTTGGGGTTGTTTCATTTCTTTTTGGTTTTTTTTTGTGGATTCATCCGACGCATAGACGGCGGCGTTGAGAGCGCCATGAGGGATTCCGGGCGAGTACAGACGAAACGTCGAACTCGCTCTTACGAAACTTTTGGGGTTTGTACCGATAGGTTCGCTCGCGCGCGCGCATGCGCTCGCGCCGGGTCTCTAGCCACCAATTTCTCCCGGGGGATTAGCCCGGGTATAGGCTCGAGTTGGCGCGCTCTCAACACACGAGGAGTCATGATTAACTTGTCAAAAATATTGTAGTCACGCTTCGGGCTATTTATTAAAAAATCCGTCTCTCTCCGAGCGGTAATGCTTTCTTTCTCGCTCCCGTTCGGTTCGTTCTTTCACGGCTCGCACAGGCCACAGATCGCACTGACTGCGATTATTTTTCTATTATCGCGTATCGATCTATCGTTTCATTTTCCGCTTTTTTTTTTATTTTTCTTTTGTTCTTATGGTGCGTTGCCGTCGTATCTCGTTAATGTCTACATCGATGATAATCAATCATCGCTATTTGCTGAATTACGAATTAATTCAGGGTCATTGTAAAATGGCTGCCGACGAGGCAGCGAGGAATTAGCGAAAACTCGTGATTCGCATAGCAGCTGCGTGGTTTCGGAGGAACTTCCGGCACGCGGCGGCTGCGGGGAAAATCTTGAAAAAATTCACGTGTCCTTATTCGCACTTGCTCAAGGGCCACGAATTATTACAATTTTTTCGGACGATTCTTTCAACGTAAAAAAAATTACGAAGATGAATCTCCGTTATTTTCTGGCGTCTCTGACAAATTGGTGTTCGGGCAACCGAGCTTTTCAGCTTCTCGGCTCATGCTAAGCGCGTCAATGCGAATAATTGATTCGACGAAATTGATTAGCGCGGGACACATCGTGCAGCCAGCGGGTTATGCGCTCGTACATTGCAAGCAGCACCTTGTTCGAGGGATAAAAATTTGATTGAAAAATAAATAAAAAGATTTTTTAAAAAAAGTAACGTGACATTGGTAACGCGGCGTGGAGGACAGTGGTTGACAAACGAGACGGATTGCAGTAGCCGTTGTGGATGGACGATAAACAATGAGTCGGTAGCGTAGTAAGGCGACGACGGGAACGACGACGAAGACGATGACGACAGAGAGAGTCAGGACATCAGACCGGGAATGATAATTTAAACGATGACTCTCTGCTTCTGCGGCTGTGGGTTCCTCGCATTCAATTACTAAATAATTGGCGGAAGGGGTGATGCCGGGTGAAGCCGAAGAGAGCGCACGAAGAATCTGCGGGGCTGGAGGAAGCGAGGTTGGTTTTGTTGGTGGAAATAGTAGACGAAGAAGATGGAAGAGGATGAGAATAAAAATGATGCAATAAATAGGCCCACAGGGCTCTCTTCCTCTCTTCCTCTCTTCTTCTCTCTTTTTCTCTCTTTGGCTTTTTATGCCTCGCTCTGTTGACGATATTACTTTGGCACTGCACATGTATACACAGTCGTAGTTACAATACGCGACTGAGGCCACCATTTCGAACGTCCGAGGTGACAACCGTGACTTATAGGCTCCGCGAATTATAATCCAATTTGCGATTATCGTCGATGCGGTTCGTTCTTTCGTCGGTGTTCCGTTGTTGAAACAAAACGAAACGAAAGAAAAACGAAGACGAAGGAAAAATGACATTCTGCGCTAAGTAATACTGCTGTAAGTTAGAACGCATAATGAACGACGAAACAATTCCGCCGTCATGGTCATGATAGCTAATTTTTAATCAATTTTCGTTTTCATGAAGCGCGTTGATGATTAAATTATCGCATTTTTTTTTTTTTGCGTCAATTATTTTTATGAGAGAATGTATAGTGGGTAGTTTGAAATTAATCACACGAGATAATTGTGACGTGGAGTCGGATGAGATATTACACTTGAGATTTGGAAAAAAATGTGAAAAACTGTTTACCATTGTCGTTACGAAGCAAAATCTTCGCGGAATGAAGAATAGTCCCGTGAACGAGGAAGCGGAGAATTTACCGTGTAATTTTACCGATAGTCGGTCGTTAAATCGTTACGACTTGTTGCGAGCGTTAGGCCGGTTCTGCTGGCAATAAATAAGGCGCCTGGGCCAGTTTAACTGCATGCATAGCGTAATAAGAATCCACATAAAAATGGAAGTAAAAAGGAAAATAGGTGTTAAGGATTATTGTGCGGAGGGGAATAGAAAGGATAGAAAAAAAGACCAATCACTGCGATTACATTCCTTTTTGATCAGCGTTTCTATACCCCCAGCACTACTCAAGTCCACACAGTCAATTAAGGCGATGTGTCTTGACTTAGAATCCAGCTCAGTTGCAAAAACGATAGCTGCAAATTCATATTCGTAATTTTTTCACGAAAGAGCTCGAGATAATCAAACAAGCTAAATCCCCGAAACTCTTGCCACGATTCTCCGTAGTTTGACGCTATTTTCATCCAGATCGGTTGAGCGGTTCGCGAGAAATCACAAATCGCATTTTCGAGGTGGGCGAAACGTTCGCCCGCCATTGTCCGAATGCAGCAGCTTCTCCCGCAACCGACCGAGGCTCCCTCTATCGCGCGATCGACGCGACTCACCGCCGAACCAACTCTGCTTCGTAACGACAAGGTCAAACGGGCCGACGAGACGCTAAGGGCTTACAGTTGAGTGTAGAATCATTTCTGCTCTCCGTGCACGACTAATGAGGCTGCATCGCGTCTCCAGCTGTGATTATACCACGCAGCACCGTCTTCTCTTTTGCACCTGAACTCGATTCGCTAACTTCTTCGGATCTCGTAGAGAGAGAACCTCATTCTAACGACGTAATCGTTCCCTCGCTCGGATCAACGAAACAAAATCCCTCGTTGGCGAATGCTGAGCTACTTGGGTTTACGCAAGTTTGCAATACACGTGGATTATAGCGTTGAAGATAAGCGAACGTGCGGACAGCGAATGCGCCCAGTTCTCGCAATATTCTCGTATTTTCCCGCCTCGATTGCACATCGAATCACGCCCACTCTGCATAACACCTTACACCTACTCTCGGTGGCTTCTGTGACGCTAGCACAACGCTATTGGCCTTAATTAACATCGTGCGAACCACGTGTTTGATACACAATTTGACTTTGTTCGAATTTTTTTAAATATATATGAGAGATTCCACGTGAAACCGGCCACTTCTGACCCGACCGGTGTTCGATTTGGATGAAATTTTTTTTCCTCAAAGTACATGATGACGACAACATTTGACAATTTTTTTAGATTTTTGCCGGCATTATTTATTTAGTAATGAATTCTTGAAAATGTCGTCAGTCGATTTTTCAACTGCAAATATCTCCAAGGCAAGATATCCCAATTTAATGGCTCGCACGTCAAAATATGCGGAATAAGGTCATCTTCTAGAAAAAAATATTAAAAAATTCTTTTACTGTTATATATATTACTTTTTTTATATCTAAATTACTAAAATCGACTTTCTGAAAAAACACCATCGTTTTTTTTTTCGAAATTTTTTATACAGATTCCTTGTCCGATTGTCGAAATTTTGAGCCCTGAGTGAAAGTGGCAAATTCATATTTACTATTTTTTCACGAATTTCAAAGTTTATTGAAATTGGAAAACTACAAACTTCAATGAATATTCCACGAGTGTAGATAACAATTAAAGTCAAAATCATTCATTTTCGGGTCAAGCAATTCGATTAATCAATTTATTCAGGTTTAAATGATCGTAAAAGATTTCGATTCGGCAGAAGATGAATAATTTTTTACGGGAACTCTTTAATCCTTAAATGTATATGGATATTTAGTTGTTTGCGATTTCGCGGAAAATGACGCGTTTGTCGTCCAGGATACCGCACCAGGATTTCACTGGAATAATAACTAAGCAACGATATTTCCATTCGTGATTTACTCGAGACGGAATGCTCAATCACCGCAGCTTGGTAATATTATCGGACTGCAGCCATCATAATGCAATAGCTGTCCACGTATACTGTAAAATTATTAGAAACTTTGCTAAGACACTATCGACGCCGACTAGAGTTTATTATTTTTCGGATGGTGCACCGCAGCAATTTTAAAATTATACTAACTTCGTCAACTTATATCACCATGAAGAAGATTTCAGGATTCAAGGGGAGTGGCATTTTTTCACTACCACTCAAGGTAAAGGGCCGTGTGGAGGTGTGGGAGGAAGGGTAAAAAGATTGACAGCCCGAGCAAGTCTGCAATTACCATCGAATCAACAAATAACTACCCCGCACGAGTTTTTCGAATGGGCTTCAAGATCAATCACATTGCCAAATATAGAGGTAAAATTTTCACCTCAAGCGGATTATGAAGCAGCTGGCAAACAACTCAAATCACGTTTTAAAGCGGCCAAACGGATACCAGAAACACAGAGAATACATCACATAATTCCAGAACCGAACAAAAGAGTTCACGTAAAAAATTATTCATCTTCTGCCGAATCGAAATCTTTTACGATCATTTAAACCTGAATAAATTGATTAATCGAATTGCTTGACTCGAAAATGAATGATTTTGACTTTAGTTTTTATCTACACTCGTGGAATATTCATTGAAGTTTGTAGCTTTCTAATTTCAATAAACTTTGAAATTCGTGAAAAAATAGTAAATATGAATTTGCCACTCTCACTCAGGGCTCAAAATTTCGACAATCGGACAAGGAATCTGGACAAAAAATTTCGAAAAAAAAAACGATGGTGTTTTTTCAGAAAGTCGATTTTAGTAATTTAGATGTAAAAAAAGTAATATATATAACGGTAAAAATTTTTTTTAATATTTTTTTCTAAAAGATGACCTCATTCCGCATATTTTGACGGGCGAGCGATTAAATTTGGATATTTTGCCTTGGAGATATTTGCATTCGAAAAATCGGTTGACGACATTTTTAAAAATTCATAACTAAATAAATAATACCGGCAAAAATCTAAAAAAATTGTCAAATGTTGTCGTCATCATGTACTTTAAGGAAAAAAAATTTCATCCAAATCGAACACCGGTCGGGTTAGAAGTGGCCGGTTTCACGTGGAATCCCTCATATGTATTTATGAATAAAAGGAAGTTGCATGTTACGCAATGTTTTCACATTTCGTGGTCTATATTGCGATCAGTGCGTATTATGTGAAATTAGGTTGCTCAATGTTAAATTTATTCATAATCCATCATAATTAATGAAAGAATTTGATGCTCCCAGGCTCGAGAACTTGAATACAAAATCATCAAAATTACTACGATCTTATAAAAAAGCAATTAAAATGTTCAAACCACCCGAATGGGTTTCAATTTCAAGACCTTCTTTTACACATTTTTTTTCTAATAGTACGTATAATAGCGTACACAACAACGTAATTATTACGCACTCTTTCCTCACAACGAGACTTCAAACGATTCATCATGTTTTTGGTCGACGCTGTCGACGTGAGCCGATCGTATTCCCCCCAATCAAATCTTTGATAAAAATATTAATCTGCTCCGTAGAAGAACAGATATTTATTTCGTCGTTTTTCGCGATATTTTCTCTTGTACTTGAAGCGGTGTACTCAAAATAGTAAGAAAATGAAACACGTACCGCGAGAACAATGATAATTTTGTCCCACACGCATGTTCCAACAAACGCATACGTGTGTTACAGCCTATTTTATTACGTGACGTATTATCGTGTAATACCGACCACGGAGTGGCGGGCAAACGCGATTTTATCACGACGCGCGTTTACGCAAAAAATGGTCGACCAGCCGGAATGAGCTTCCACGGGCTTGGCCATGCATACACTGAGAAATAACACACAAATGTACGTAGATATATGCGTGTGTATAGGCGTATATACAGGCGTGTAAGTTCCTTTCTTTCTTTCCGTTGCCGCGTGTGTCGGTAAGTCATTAACGCCGCTATCTTTTATCGTGACTCCCGATTAATTTCACGTTTTAACATACACACCACTCTCCGAACCGTTGCCGACGGTGGCTCTCGTACGCGACGGTGCGCAAATGCATCACGCACTATAACACGATACAGTAACGTCGGGGACTTTCGCTTCGCTCTCGAATTGCCTGTATACGTCCTGCATGTGTCCTGCGCGCCTCGATCGGCTCGAGTTAAGTCACCTGGACTCGACGGTGACAAACAAAATTTAAATTGTGAATAAATAAATGGAGAAAAGGTAATTAGAATGTTTTATAATGGCTGGATTATGGGTTTCGAGTGATTCGAATTTGGTGGAGGTTTCATTTGTATTTGCGGTAGTTTATTGTGAAATATCATGAAATTTAAATTTGTGCGACGATTTAGATGAAAAGGTGGAGGTTATTTTGAATTCGGCCGATCGAATGAATTTTTAGCGATAGATATTTTAATTTTTGTCGAAGGCTAAACACACACACAGGCGTAAAAATGAGTGGAAAAAATTCCGTCTCACTCCACCCCACATTTCACACTATTTTAAATTCCTTTGTAACCAAGACTGGAACATGTGTTGTTTTTAAATGAACATAACACTTCCCCCCGGATAAACTGACCTGATAATATATATCTAGATATTAACAGTACATTCCGGTTAATTAATTTGAGTAGGGAAAAAAATTAATTAGAAATCATCATTGTTTTCGATTAACGAAATATTAATGCGGGAATGAAACAGAACCAACGACGATGAAAAAAACGGCGTTCTTGCATCAATTTTTCACCTGGAATAGGTTCAATATCAGTAAGGCGAGGGATCCACACGCGTGTGGGATAACCCTATCCAAGAGCGTGGCTAATTGACACGCGAGAAGGAAAAGGTTGCGAGGGTATCGCACTACTGGTGCTGCCTGTCCAACGTTAATCTAGGAAACACCGCGTCACATTATACTTTGTAATGACCAGCAAGGTTGATCAACGAAGCAGTTCAATCCACGAAGAGCAACGGCAACGTTAACGGTCGTCTACGGTAAAAAAAAAAGAATGGAAAGAATTAAATAAAATCCTCAACAAAAGTTTCAAACCATATGAACAAAACATTAAAACATTTAAATACTAAAATCAAAAAAATTAATTGTAACTGGGATAAGAGTGAAAAAAAATTATTTCTAAAAAGATAATAATAAAGAAAACAAGTGAGGAAGAAAAAAATTATGAAAAATTGGTGCTCATTAAGCCCTTGTATAATACTTGTTATAATAGCTAACAATAAATTTCTAAAGACCGAAGAATGAAAATTAAACCATAAACCCCACAAATTCCATCCCCATAATTCTGCAATAAACAAGTCTGACTCCAAGTTCACAAAATGGTCTTGCCATCAAGTTTCTTTCCGTTTCCGTTGGATAAGATAATTCTTATGTGCCTTTTATTTCTTCATTCTTCTCAAGAAACATTGAACTTCTGCAGTCTGCGCTCTCGAGCCGATAAACGCGCGTACGGAAAAGATTCGGACCAGTTGCGAGTAAACGAGAGGAGAGAAGTGGTTGTGGGACGCGACAGACGAAAACGAGTTCGAGCGAAGAAGAAGTAAGTCTGTGAAAGTCGTAGATCCGAAGATAGACACACGCGCGTGGTTTTCGTATACAGGGTGTGCTACGATGGGGTCGAAAGCGCCACCGCTATGCTTGTACCCGTGACCGAAACGTTACGACACATCCCTTACCATCCCGAAAGAAACAATACGTCCCCTCCCCCCCCTCTCCACTCGACGCGAACGAGCCGCACGAGTGTCACTTGTCTTCCAAACACTCACATCCATCGACACCGCGTTCTCTCGTCGACGATGTGGACCGCATTATACTCGTCTCGCCCTCTTGGGATTCTTCCAAAACACGGTACGATGCATCGCATTTGGATCGATTGAAGTTGTTGTCTTTGCAATAATAAAAATAATAATAATAAATGGATAAATAAATAAATTGATGAGAAATAAGAAAATGAATGAATAAATAAGTCATTGTGACTATTATTTATTCATCTCTCATTAATCTTCTGCGAATTATGAATAATTCGTGATAATATTTAATAATAATAAAAGTAATTTTGACGTCGAGGCCGTTTCATACTTTTCTTGGCTCGATGCTGATTTGAATTAATCGATTACTCGCTCGGTAAGTTCGAATCTATATTTGGTAAATTAAAAAACCTAACATCATTTTGATTCGAGATTTTTTTTTTTACATTTCGGCAGAAATTATTGAAATTCATTGAAAATTCTATGAGGGTCAATAATCTAGATCCCTTAACCCAAATAACCTTACTTAGGCCGCTAATTCGTTTCAATTTTATTTTTTTCTATCTACCTTTTAACGTTCGAGTCGAAATTATTGAAATTCATTTAAAATTGTTTAAAAATTCTTCGACGGTAAATAACCCAACTCCGAATAACCTAAACAACCTAAACAGCACCCCTAAAACCTCCCCAACTACGTTCTTCATCTATTTTTTCCTCTATTAATTTTTTTCCGTTTACCTACAAACGATTGAAATCCATCGGAAAATTGTTTAAAAATTCTTTAAGGGGTAAATAATTTAAATCGAATGTCGATCGGACTATAAAAAAAAAACAAATTAGAGCCCGCCGTAGGCTCGAACCCCCTTCCCGGTTAAGCGTTGTACATCGTCCCCTTTCAACCCCCACGTTCTTGTACTTCACATCCCGACCCCGACCGTGCGCGGGCTCTCACAGTCTCCGGGCACACACAGAGCTCTCTTCGCGGGCGCACAATGCTATTTTCATCTCGCGAGTTGCGGGACAGCTCTTTCGGACAGATGTAACTCCGTGCTCGTTCTCTCGCTACGTTCTCACTCGTGTTCGCCATCGACGCGTGCACACTGCAACGAAATCGCGCGATCGCGTCAGATGTGTGTATCTTCCCCATGGTTTCGCCTTCGTTCCTCACTTCGACGATTTCTCCCTCTCGCTCGAACGAAAGCAAAAAAGAGAAAGATAAAAAACGTCCGGAACCCTCCTTCAATCTGCAGTCAATTGTTTCCAGCTAAACTGTTTGCCTTTCGGAGCGCAACGTTCAACCCCCTAGACGTGGCACACGGTAACACGACCGTCAGCCCTTCCACGAGCTTCCACAGCGACTTCTACTTGATTTTTTTCTCCTTTACTTTCCATTTACCTCTCTTTAACTTCGACGAAGAATATCAAAACCTTTTGGTTTTGTTGTTTTATTTTATTTTCATTTTCTTTTCGTATTGTACGGTTGTATGAGATATCATTAGTTACCGATTATGGTATTTTGAGGCGTAATTATTAATTTTTCCAATTGATTCGGGTCGGTAATTAATTTTATTGAGCAAAAATTTTTCACGTTGGTCGCGATGTACTCGGCCGAAAATGCGTTAACAAGGTTGGGGAAGGTTTCATGTTTTCTTCTTATTCGGGATTTCATCCGGAAGTGCCGAAAAAATTGAATCTCTCAAACGCTGACAATTTGGTCCAACATTGACATGCATTTTTGTCTAAAATATCCAATTGACAATCTTTTCATGGTTATTTCCGGCGCTTTCGAGCTTCAACGAACTCGGAAATGACAACGAAATTCCATCCGGAAATGCCGAAAGATTCAATATCACCGGACATTTCGTTCTACTCTGCCATACATCCTTCACCCAAACACCGAACCATCAGTTATCAAAATAATAAACAACTTCCGGTCGTTCTCGATCAATCCATATAAACGGTGTCAAAAATTACAACCCCACAAAAAAAAAAAAGATCTCACCAATTCTCACCGATGATCACATTTTTTAAACGATGATTACAATTTCAATATGAATCATCTCTCAATTACGATCTCAAAGAATCGAATGAAAATCATACACGCGCGGTACTTTCTCTATAA
The DNA here is from genome assembly GCA_963971145.1 of Sussaba pulchella. Taxonomy (NCBI): domain Eukaryota; kingdom Metazoa; phylum Arthropoda; class Insecta; order Hymenoptera; family Ichneumonidae; genus Sussaba; species Sussaba pulchella. The sequence continues at coordinate 3,598,523 of OZ020173.1, forward strand.
TCAGTTATCCCGTCGGTAAAGAAAAAAGTGTTGAAACTGAGACGACAGGGTGGAAATCGTCTCTGAGGCTATCGAGCCGATCGGTTTTCAACGGCCGGACGATTAATCATCCGTTGCGATGCCGAAGACGATGATCGTCGGTGGAAAAACGTGAATCGAAACACTCATCCCCCAACCCCTTTCCCCTCCCCCCGGGAGTGAACGGCTTAATCATAAAACAATCACGTGGCCGTGACGTCGTGACTGGTGACCGCAAACATATATCGCTTCACACACTTTTATAAATATAATATATATATATATATATATAAAGCTACATATATCTACACACACATACATATATACAGCTATAAGAGTTGTGCCTTGCGATGAAGAGTCTCAAGTCTCGGTGGACGATGAGGCAAACGAGCCGAGAGGGCTCGTACAGAGTCTTCTCGCTACGGTGTTCACCTTTTTTCTGGTGTTTGTAGGTACGATGTGCTAAATCATTCTCACGTCGTTTGTTAACCGGTACCAGGCACGTCCTCGACGGTGTAACTATCTCAACGACCCCGGCGCTGCTCCTGCCGCCGCTGCCCGCTCGGAAACGCGCAGCAACAGCTCCGTACCGTCCGTATGTGATAAAACACACCCACACACACGGAGAAAGAAAGAAAGAGAGAGAGAGAGAAGCGTGTTTAAAAATAATCATCAAAGAACGTGTGGAACAAGATATAACCCGAAAAGCCTCTTTCAATCTGCGGATCCTGCCACGCGCGATCGATTTTAAAAAATCGTAGCATCGATCGCGGCATCGGAGGAAAAAAATGGAGGGAAAAAAAAATATCGGTCGGCACAATGGAAAGGTATATTTCGGGTGGAGATTGGGAGAGTGCGGTATCGATTTCGCGACGGGGCCAGACCGCCTTAAACTTCTTCGGATCGATGAGAGACAAAAGGAAGAATCTTTCGGGATTTCGATCGAAATTCTGTAACTCTTTTATTCTATTTTTTTGATTTTTTTTTTTTTTGAGAATTTGCTCCGCATCGATGAATAATTGTTTTTGCTACGATAAATAATGAAGTGAAGTTCGTCGTTTGGGACGAAGCTCGAGATGCAAAATTCACATTGATCGATCAGACTAATCTACCGAGGGTAGAAAACTCTATGTGGAAAATAGTGAATAAGAAATACATAATTGTTGGGAATTATTTCAATTCTTTGAAGAATCCACTTGTAACAATTTTATTGTGACGGGCAATTTTCGTTAATCTTTTTCTAATTTCTCCATTCGAGTAATAAATTAACAAAAATGTATAATTATTTTTTGTCAAATTTTTTTCTATGTCTTTGTGATTTACGAAATAACGAGAATTTCATTGTCGATGAAAGGACAAAGAATCTTCGAACCCACAATCTAACCACGCAAAGATCGAATCCCAACCGACGTCTAACGATTCCAAGATCTTCGAAAAGTATCACATCCCGAAATAAATCCCGATTGCAATGAGATATCTGCGTTGGAATCGAGATGAGTATCGATTTCGCGAGATCCCGAAGATCCTTACCTCCAATATTCCCCATCGCCCGCAGCTTCATCGGTTTTTCAAATGAGCGAGTAAAAGAATATAAAAAAACAATCCATATAAAAAAAATTGAAAGAACCTTTCCGAGTCGTCGAATGGGCGGTCGAGCCCTTCAAAAATCCGTAAGTAAGGTGGATGTCGGTGGTAACACAGCCGAATGAAGAGAAGTCCAATATTTTCCTCGCGATGCTTCCAAAATCTTTCGACTATCTCGCAAAGATCTCTTCTTCTTCCAAGTATCTCGAATGCCTCGATGTCTCCTTCATTCATGCTCGAGGGGATTCCTTCTGTTTGCCAGAAGGTCGAGAACCCAACAACCATACGGAAGAGGGCGGTGGTTAAACCGAGACGTATATATCTTCGTGTCGCTGCGGCACGTCGGTCCGAAGCGGTCGAGCAAACGCGCCAAAGACTTCGACACAACCTCGCCGATACCCAAACGCGTCGAATATATGGTCCACCTGATAAATATTTCATCCCACATCTGACACCGAAATTTCGGCCGAGAAACTCCAACCAAAAAAAAAAAACACACACACAAAAAAAAAGAAAAAAGGAACGAAATTTAACAAAATTTCCAGTGATCCGAGATTGACGGGTCCACATTGCCCACTTTTGGCCTCGTCGGTGTGTTCTCCGGTCGCTTTACGGCTAACCGTCTCGTGGTCAGATCGTCAGCCGGTTAATTAACCGTGAAACAAGCGCGAGGGGGTGGTTCACGAACGGGCCTGCGCGAACCCGTAGGAGCCATTGAGAAAGAAAATAACCGGGCGAAGACCGTAGCGTAGGAAATACGAGAGACAAGAGAGAGCATACACGGGGAAAGACACACCGAGCGCGGCGACCGCAATGGGACATTCGATACACCCTCGTCCACCGTTAAGGGACATTCTCGATCTCTCCGTCTCTCTTTCTCTCTCACCCTCGAGATCTTCGTTACCCGCACACCGATGATGTTTTTCACCAACACTCCTCGCGTTCGTCTTTGCAGCAGGTATCCCACATTAAACAACATAGATTGGTTTCGTTTGTGTTTGCGTGGCTATATGCACGGTGCGTTTATAATACCCGAACGCGAGTAACCGCCACCGAGGTGGAGTCGATCGCCAGGGAGCCGAAGCAGAAGCAGAGTACGTACGTACGCGCGCGTTCGAATCTCGTGCCCGTGGTGTCTCTCCAATTGCCTCTCGTGCTCGCGGCACAAGCAACGAAAAATAATAATGAAAAAACGAAGAGAAAACCGTCGAGAGCACAGCATCAGCATGCGCTCTCTTTCACCTGTGAAACCAAACACCGCGTACCGTTCACTGGAACTCTATATCACACAGGTGCTGCTCGCCATACTCGGATAATATAACGCACACACGTATTATAGATGTATATTATACAAATCTAATACCATGAGCGGCAGTTTTTTTTTTTTTATCGGGGTTCAAACCCTTCCTTGGGGTTATTATTGGCTCGACAGCAGCGAGAAGGGCAACCGAATCAAACGCGAATACCGAATTAGGCGTCGACTAATTCTCCAAGGTTTCCGGGGTTTTTTTTCCCTTTCGGGAAATTACGGTAAATCAAGGAAACTATGGTTTTTTTATATCACTCGAACTGATCGAAGTTTTGACGGTGTGGGAAGGAAATGCTCGGATGGTTTCGACGCGTGACTGGGAACTGTTCGATCAGTTGCCGCGTTGAATTCTCGGTGATTTGGAATCGTGTATCGCATCGATGAGGTTGCGGGGAGAATCGTGAAAAAAAGCGTATCAAGACGCATTTACGAGATCGCGTAGGCGTGAAGGAAATATTTATTCGACACGAATTGTAAACGATAATGGACGAGAAATAATATTAGTTCGGGTTATTCGAAAGCTTTTCTTCGCGTTTGTTATTATGTTAGTCTTTCTTTTTTCTTTTCAATCGTATTTTCGTTGATCCGAGTGTCGATTTCTCGGGGCAAAGTGGGGAATGACACGAGACAAGACAATTCGCTGGTGCACATACGAAACGATGCTGGGGATTTATATTTATATATGTGTGTGTGTCACGTTGACAAATCGATACGCTGTGAGACGAATTAGTAGCTTGCGGTCCAACAATATCTCGATTCTTTCCTGTGTTCGACTGTTCTCCCCCCCCCTCCCACCCACCCTGCTCACCCTACGAGTGGTGCCATATTTTGTGTGCTGGTGGATGGCCCAACCCTGTTGGTCCTGGACCGATTGCCGCTGCTGGGGCTGCTCAGGCCGTGGGGGAACCCCCACGGCGATAGCGTGAAAACAGTCACGCAACCCTCGCCCCCTCCCCCAACCCCCTCGCTTCTTTCCCTTTCGACGCGTGTACGACACTCCCGAAGTACTCTGTGTGTTCCGTACTCGCTACACGGAACGTTAGAGTTCGGGAAACAAAAAGCTACAACGAACTCACGGAAACAAGTGACAGCTGCCCTCATAAGTTCCCGTGACACGCACGTCAATTACCCACTTGATGTTCTTCCCCCCGCAACGTTTTGCCATCGCTTCCTCTCTCCCTCTTTCTTCTGTTCGTATTTCATTCTCGTTTGTGATATTTTCCGATCGAGTCGATGTCATTAGTGGTTCGTTGAATCTCGTCGCGGTAATTATCGTTTTCTCATTAGATATTGTTATTGTTTTAGTCGGCATTGGTGCATTTATTTCTGTTTTTTGGTTGATATTGTTGTGGTTTTTGGAAAGTCGCTGGAGAAATTTGGCGGTGATTTTTAAGGGATTATTTTGTGATGTTTGAAAAGAGAGTTATTTTACTCGGTGGGTTTATTGTTGCTCTGGGGAGGTTGATTAGCGAATTTTGTATATTTATTGAGGAATGTTGGGCATTGATTTGGTTTCTACGAACGGTTTATCGAACTATTGTCAATATAAAAATAAGTGTTTTAAGTTTTGTGATTGTTTTTGAGCGAGAAGATCGCGTTCCTCTTAAACGAACGAGAGATCCCTTCGATGCCGAGACATAAGTATACATATATAGATCCAAGGGGTTTAGATCCAAGGTGCGATCCGGGACATAATTCATCAAGAAGAGAGCTGGCACATGAGAGTGAATACCGAAAGAACGGAAAAGAAAGAGAGAGAGAGAAAGAGAGAAAAAGATAGAGATAAAGAAAAATAGTTGGGACGACGGCGCGGTCGGGCAGGTGTCATGGAAACCTGGCACTAATGATTCTGGACAAGCGAACCTGGAAATTAATCATCGCCTTTGTCTTCGCGGGGCTCCTCGCGGCCTCCTATATTCCCCTCAATCCACCCCGCCTCCCCCGCTCGCGCATTAGATTTTTCGGGCTTCTCAGTCAACTCGCCGCGCATCGGTAGCGCGAGTCGAGCTTGGATACACGAATTTCGCGTGTTGTACGACACGAACGAACGCTTCTACGCTGCATGCTCGCCGATGTCGTCAGTAGAAACGTCAGAAGACGACGGCAGCCCCGGGCGGTTTCTCGTTTTGAGAGACGGTCACCCGTTCGGGCTTGAATATTTATTAAGCCTTTTTTTGTATTCGCAGAAAAACAAAAAAAAGGACCAGTTGGTAGTTTCGATGAATTAGTTTTAATTATCGGCGTGATAATTGGGATCGCTGAAATAAATCAGGTGGCCAGAGATTGTGCCATTTCTTTACGATATTAATTAACTAATTTCAATCTTAGATCGATGAATGTTTTCGTTTAGATCCAACGAGATTTAGATTCTATTCTATAGATTGTTGGTAGTTGAGAAAACCTCTTTTTGTTGTTATTTATCGTTGTATCGTCAAAGGAAAAAAACGAAACTAGTGGAGATTTTTCCAAATTTTAGTTTTGGTTACAAAAATATGTAATCTCGTAAAATTTTGAAAGAGGTTAATTTTTTGTTTTCAATTATTCAGTTATATTGCTACTAATACGATATTCCACAGTAATAAGGAATGACACGAGAGATTTCCAGCAAAGGAATTTCAATGACGTCGAAATCTCGCAGCTCAAGAATTTTTTTCTTTCTTATTTTTCTTAATTTGACAACGAAGTAATGAACTCTGCGTAATGTTTGTGACACGTCAAAAGAGTGGATTCTTCATCGTCAAACGGTAAATCGTCACGAGTTATTCCACACCGGGACAATTGTGGTCGTCATTGTCGTCGAGTTCCCGCACAGACCTTTTAATCGGAATGACACTGCTTCGGTGCAAATAATTTGTTTTTCTTTCATTTCAATATTTTTGTTTCATTCTTTCTCTTTTTCTCTTTTTATTCTCTTTTCCATCGCCTCCGTTCGTCCATGTCCATCCACCAATCCCTCACGCAATTCGTACGCCACGAATATGAAAGAAAAACCGCGTGACCGGAATGACATTTGCCCGAGTGTCTATATACTCTTGGCCGCGTGGAAAAGGATTCCACACGCGGCTCGTTTAAGGTCATCAGCGACATCGGTCTGTGAGTGACAATTCGAACGTGATTCGCCGTAGTCCGAAGGACGACCGACTGAGTCTAACGCCGACGATTAATACTCGTCGACGGTGCTTTCGCGATGGAAACGATGATTGCCATCTTCGACCATCGACCCGTCAGACATATTTCCCGACGTTCGAGGATTATTCCGAAATATCACTGAGGACCCCGAAGAAAAATAATTACATTTGTTCTATCGGTCGACAGTTAATTGTTAACAAATAATTTTGTAACTCTATGCGGGCTATTATAAGAATAATAATAATAATAATAATAATAATAATAATCAATCAATAATCAATAAATAATAATATATTATAACAACAATATTATTGATCAATAATGAATAATAATATAATATTAATATTATATTATTATTAATAATAATTAATACGTAATATTTATTATTATTTTTATTATTATTATTATTATTATTATTATTATTATTATTATTATTATTATTATTATTATTATTATTAATAATAATAATAATAATAATAAAGATAATTATTATTATAATATTTATTATTATCATTATTATTATTATTATTATTATTATTATTATTATTATTATTATTATTATTATTATTTACAAAAAAAATTAAAAGACAGAAATTTTTGACAAAGATCTCGGAACGTTAAATAATTTTTTTTTTTCGATAATATACAACGTCGTACAAAGTCACCATTTTCCACGAAGCTCAAGATTCATGAAAGTGCCGAGAGCGAGAAAGTCGAAGAAAAAGAGAGAGAGAGAGAGAAAGAAAGAGAAAGCAGGTTTTATCCCCCTATATAAATCATACACCGTGGCCGTAGTTGGCGCACGTGTGGGTACATAGACGCAGATGCGAAAGAGAGGCTTGTGCCGGGATTGCCCCTGTGGTATATACGTAAAGCGCCATAGAGGCACAGAGGGAAGAAGAGCGAAGCCAGGAGATTGCTCCGGGGCTTTTGGGGGTTGGGCATATTGAATAACTCGCTCGCTGGACCGCGAAAATATACCGCGGTTATATATACACACGAAGCTCCGGGTCTCCGGTCTATGCGTTCGTGCAGCGCAACCCAGACTACGGAGCTGAATTTATATATATATATAGGTATATTATATATATATATATATATATATATATATATATATGAGGGATTCCACGTGAAACCGGCCACTTCTGACCCGACCGGTGTTCGATTTGGATGAAATTTTTTTTCCTCAAAGTACATGATGACGACAACATTCGACAATTTTTTTAAATTTTTGCCGGCATTATTTATTTAGTTATGAATTTTTTAAAAAGTCGTCAGCCGATTTTTCAACTGCAAATATCTCCAAGGCAAGATATCCAAATTTAATGGCTCGCACGTCAAAATATGCGGAATAAGGTCATCTTTTAGAAAAAAATATTAAAAATTTTTTTTACTGTTATATATATTACTTTTTTTACATCTAAATTGCTAAAATCGACTTTCTGAAAAAACACCATCGTTTTTTTTTTCGAAATTTTTTATCCAGATTCCTTGTCCGATTGTCGAAATTTTGAGCCCTGAGTGAGAGTGGCAAATTCATATTTACTATTTTTTCACGAATTTCAAAGTTTATCGAAATTGGAAAACGACAAACTTCAATGAATATTCCACGAGTGTAGATAAAAATTAAAGTCAAAATCATTCATTTTCGAGTCGAGCAATTCGATTAATCAATTTATTCAGGTTTAAATTATCGTAAAAGATTTCGATTCGGCAGAAGATGAATAATTTTTTACGTGAACTCTTTTGTTCGGTTCTGGATATATGTGATGTATTCTCTGTGTTTCTGGTATCCGTTTGGCCGCTCTAGAATGTGATTTGAGTTGTTTGCCAGCTGCTTCATAATCCGCTTGAGGTGAAAATTTGACCTCTATATTTGGCAATGTGATTGATCTTGAAGCCCATTCGAAGAACTCGTGCGGGGTAGGTATTTGTTGATTCGATGGTAATTGCAAACTTGCTCGGGCTGCCAATCTTTTTACCGTTCCTCCCACACCTCCGAACGGCCCTTTACCTTGAGTGGTCGTGAAAAAATGCCACTCCGTTTGAATCCTGAAATCTTCTTCATGGTGATATAAGTTGACGAAGTTAGTATAATTTTCAAATTGCTGCGGTGCACCATCCGAAAAATAATAAACTCTAATCGGCGTCGATAGTGTCCTAGCAAAGTTTCTAATAATTTTACAGTATACGTGGACAGCTATTTCATTATGGTGGTTGCAGTCCGATAATATTACCAAGCTGCGGTGATTGAGCATTCCGTCTCGCGTAAATCAAGACCGGAAATATCGTTGCTTAGTTATTATTCCAGTGAAATCCTGGTGCGGTATCTTGGACGACAAACGCGTCATTTTCCGCGAAATCGCAAACAACTAAATATTCATCTTCTGCCGAATCGAAATCTTTTACGATCATTTAAACCTGAATAAATTGATTAATCGAATTGCTTGACTCGAAAATGAATGATTTTGACTTCAATTGTTATCTACACTCGTGGAATATTCATTGAAGTTAGTAGTTTTCCAATTTCAATAAACTTTAAAATTCGTGAAAAAATAGTTAATATGAATTTGCCACTCTCACTCAGGGCTCAAAATTTCGACAATCGGACAAGGAATCTGGATAAAAAATTTCGAAAAAAAAAACGATGGTGTTTTTTCAGAAAGTCGATTTTAGTAATTAGGATGTAAAAAAAGTAATATATATAACAGTAAAAAAAATTTTTAATATTTTTTTCTAAAAGATGACCTTATTCCGCATATTTTGACGTGCGAGCCATTAAATTTGGATATCTTGCCTTGGAGATATTTGCAGTTGAAAAATCGGCTGACGACATTTTCAAGAATTCATTACTAAATAAATAATGCCGGCAAAAATCTAAAAAAATTGTCAAATGTTGTCGTCAGCATGTACTTTGAGGAAAAAAAATTTGATCCAAATCGAACACCGGTCGGGTCAGAAGTGGCCGGTTTCACGTGGAATCTCTCATATATATACGTAGATACAGTCTCTATGAACCTCTTCCTCTGTCGCCGTTTCTACGTCGCCTCGTTCGCCGGTGAAAGCAGCAGCAACAGCAGCAGCATCAGGACCAGCAACGTCGGTACGAGCTATCTCCACCGTGCTTCGAGTCCCCGAAGAGGTCGGCTACGTGAGACGCGAGAGGCGCACACATCAGCGCGAAAAGGACCTCCGCGGGCTTCTCCGGATTGGGCTGCGCTATCCTTTCAAAGCTCTCATGCTTCTCTCGGCTTTCTGGCTCCGGTCTGCCTATCTACGCCTTTTTCACCAACGACATCACCAGAAACGTTAAAGTACGACCGCCCGCCCGCCCGCGCGTGCATGCATGCATGCATGCATGCATCACGACGCGGGTGCGGGTGTACGCCGCGCACAATTGCGTGGCCAGGGTGTGTGGGTGGGTGCGGGACTGCGGGGCCCGCGATGGTGGGAAGTCCCGCGACTGCGAATTCGGATCTACGTGCGGTTGGGACAATGTGGCAACGATCCAGACGACGCGGCGGTCGCGGAGAAACGCGATCGGTAGACGGTGAAATTGAATTAAGGGAAAAAGACGAATTTCGGGGGTTTGGGTGGGGTGAGAGGGTGGAAATTTGGGTTGGGTTTTTTGATGGGGGATTTGGTTTCGGTGATGACATGAGGTTTGAGCACGTGGTTTTAATTTGGTGAATTTTTTTTGAGGTGAATAGACGTCACGGAAACATTTTCAAGCCTCGATCAAGATTGATTAATTAATTTTGATCAGTGTTTGTTTATTTGCGGGCTAAAGTTGAACTGCTTAGTTCCCCGAACGCTCGAGTTACCTACAGCACTTGGTGTAATTTTCCCACAACAAAATAATAAGTAGAAATCCCGGAAAATCTAATTTAATCCTAAAGATCCTTCATCAACACTCAATATTCGTTAACGATTTTGGTAGGACAGCTCAAGAATTTGCAAAATTTACGACTTACCAAAATTATGTTTAAAAAATTGAATAAAATAATTTTCTCCTTGGCACTATTTCGATGAAAATAAAATCTCAAGCTACGAAAATCCCACAAATATATAACTTTCTCCGCGCGAAAAGTAAAATTCGGATTTTTATTAAACAACGATCGTCAATTATGGATATAAATTGTTGATCAACTATCTTATAATTTTTTCAGTTTAAAACGAGATGGTTAATGATCTTTTGGATTTCCGTGTGTGCCACAATAGAGATAAGATAGCAGCGCAGCGGCGCCGGGATCATCCTCCATCGCAAAATTATGTTTTATCTCTATCCCTATCCATATATACATAATATTCACGCGAAGCACTCGAGCTTGTGCTACGACAGACGCGGAAATATGGCGTCTGTGTGCTACCGCGCGATTATACGTGGAAAAGGGAAGATCATTATTATGGTTGTCAAATCCAGATAATAATAACGCAGGCTGCACCGACACTCTCGCGGTTATCGTCTTCATTCACAGCGCAAACGCGGAGGTGCTATTAATGGTGAAGATACGTTTTATATACATCGAGCCGGGCATCGATTTTATTCACCTGCCTCGCTCGCCCATCCTCGATGCCTTCGTTCCGCATGCAAACGAAGCGCATTGCTGATATTTTGCCGGGATATCTTCATGAACGCGAATATATTTCTATAATCCAGTTGGTCAACGATACATCAATTATCCCTGAGCAAGACGACTCGTCGCCGCTAGCACTAACGACTTTATTCGGAGCAGGGTGATTATGTGCTTTAATAGGGTAGACCGCTTCGACCACGGCTTGACACACATTTAACCACCTTTCTTCGCCTATCTTCAGCAAATTTTCTATGAGAATAAAAAGAAACGAGCGATTTGAAGAATAATAACACTAATGTGGATAAAAATTATTTTGGAGAATGGTTTTTCCGGTGATTAGAAGTTTTTGAATGAACAGAAAATGGTAATAAATTATTGGCTAGGAGGTTCGTAAAATTATCGTTGGTCAGAAAATAAAATAGACGAACGAGAAGATTGAAACTTCGAATGGTATTGACGTAAGTAGCGAGGAGCTTTCGTTTGAATTGGAAAAATATTTCGCTGTATTATTCGTTCTCGAAGGAAGATGGATTAAAATATAAGAAAATAGAAATCAAGCGTTGGACGAAGAATATTTAAAACATTATAGTAATTTGCCTAATCATTTTGCAACCACATCGCCTACATATACAAACCCAAAAATATATGTTCAAGCTAACAAAACTAACTTTCGTCACAATCCGCAAAACATCCTAAATCCAACGAAATAAAGATCGCACCGATAAAATACAATCCCCAAAAAAAACATTATAATCAAATTATAGAACTTTCCCCACCCCCAATTCCAAGCTACATCGACACAGGCCTACAAAAAAAATCCTCAAACCAATACAACAACGTTAACAACCTTTTTTTGTCCCGACAAAATTGAAAACGCAAACACATTCGGTCGTTTTAAAAACGAAACGAAATAATTTGGTTGAAACTGTCAAAACGGAAAAACCCGGAACCGAGTTATTTTCAAAGTCGTGGATGGGTGTTTGGGGGAAGGGGGGGGGGCGGTGAACGATACGGGCCCCGGGATTTTCCCGGAGACTCGTAAATCACGAAAACTCATCGAGATTGTGGGATGCGCCGGGGAAAATCCAAACGATTTTCGAAGAGGCGCTCTCGAGAGCCCCCGGAGAGTCCGACGACCATGAGCCCACCGCCGCAGCGTTTTACAATGACCGTGATCAAGCTCCACACTTGGAAGGACAACATTGTGCCTTGACAATGATGCCACCAGACGATACCTGCGCCGTAAGAGAGAGAGAGAGAGAGATCCCACGGCCATGCACACCCCCGAGGACGGCAAAAACGACCGAGTCGGACGTTGGCGACGACGAACGACGACGAGAACGACGGAAGAATCACGGAAAATGCGGTAGCCCGGGCCCGTATCCTGGCTTTCGAGGAGCGTGAGCCAAGGTAAACGGAACGAGCGCGACAGGTAGGTCCACCTGCCCTATGGCTCTCATATAATTTTTGCCGACTCCAGCAGGTATTATTGGCACCTTGCTGCAACTACGGCGTAAAGCGAAAATTCATTTGGAACGCACCCTTACGTACGTGACTGGACGGTGGAGTATCGGATTATTATTATATTATCGTATTATACAGCGCTATTCGCTCAATACCACTCGAAATTTCGGGGATTTCCACTTTGCAGGTAGAAAATCACTGTAATTTCGATTTTTCGAACTTTTCGGATGTTTCGGTTAATTTTTTTTTCTTGCTTTTTCGTTGTTTTTGGTGGAATTTGATTGATTGTGGTGATTCGCGTTAGGCAGCACTGTTGGCGGTTTTTCGCGAAACCTTATGGATTATCACTTTGTGGATGGAAAATTCACAATGATTTTAATTTATCGAATCGTTTATATGTAAGATAATTTTATTCTTTTGGTTTCCTTTGTTTTCATTAATTTTGAATAATTTTAGGACTCGTATTATATAGTGCTGTTTTCTCTGCGACTCGAAAGGTCTGAGATTTCCACATTGCAGGTAGAAAATTGCGATAATTCCGATTTATTGAATTTTTTTCTGTTTCAGCAAATGTTTTTTTTTTCTATTTTCTGTTTTTCATCAAGTTTGAATGATTGTAAGATTTGTTATGTATATGAGAGAATCGAGTGACGGAGGGGGGCAGAAGGACGAGAGGATGAATGTGCCGAGGTTGTAGTGAAATGCGATTTGAAAGACGTAATTCGAAAATCGAGCGACGGGCAGGAAAACAGTTATGTCGCTCGTTCGCGAAGCTCCAGGAGCCTTTAGCTGCAGCAGCAGCAACGGAACATCAACGTCGACCCTCCGACGGACGTAGAAATGAAATTACGCGACCCTCGCCGCTGCCGACGGTATGCTTGCTCTCCCTTCGATCTCCGTCTCTCGCTATTCCTCTTTCTCTCTCTCCAGTTCTGTCGCTTGCTCGCTTTGTCTCTGTGCAGACTCGGTGTGCTACAGTGGTCGCGTTTTGAGGGCACGTTGTGCGTCGCGTTACAGTATCCTGCGCGATGCTCCCGAGGCTATCAGCCCGGCACAAAGGCCTTCTCTCGTTTCGAGAACGACCAAACCCACGAGACAGACACAGCGCAGAACCCAAACAATCTCGTGATTACCGCTAAAGGGCGAAACCTAAACCGCTAAACGTTTCGCTATTAACTTCCATTAAATGCTCCTTTATCAACAATTTGACCCTTTGGCACGAAAACCATTATTTTATTTTATTTTATTTTATTTTATTTTATTTTATTTTATTTTATTTTATTTTATTTTATTTTATTTTATTTTATTTTATTTTATTTTATTTTATTTTATTTTATTTTATTTTATTTTATTTTATTTTATTTTATTTTATTTTATTTTATTTTATTTTATTTTATTTTATTTTATCTTATTTTTATTTTATTTTATTTTATTTTATTTTATTTTATTTTATTTTATTTTATTTTATTTTATTTTATTTTATTTTATTTTATTTTATTTTATTTTTATTTTTATTTTATTTTATTTTATTTTATTTTATTTTATTTTATTTTATTTTATTTTATTTTATTTTATTTTATTTTATTTTATTTTATTTTATTTTATTTTATTTTATTTTATTTTATTTTATTTTATTTTATTTTATTTTATTTTATTTTATTTTATTTTATTTTATTTTATTTTATTTTATTTTATTTTATTTTATTTTATTTTTATTTTATTTTATTTTATTTTTTCTTAATTTTATTTTAGTTTATTTTTATTTTTATTTTATTTTATTTTATTTTATTTTATTTTATTATTTATACGTCCCACACAGACGTTTTTGATTATAATTTTTTTTGCCGCACTCGGCATGAGATGTATTCGTGGATTTGATATAATTTGGACGAACGTTGGGATTGAATTTTGATAGATGAATCGAAAGGTTATTTCGAATCGACGGAAATTGATTCGTAATTTTGCTGTTACGAGAGAAAATTCATATTCGCATCAAATCGTGGTTCATCGACCGTACTGTGACCCTTTCGTTCGAACATTGCACGTTGCAGATTGAAAAAACGTTGGAAAATTCGAATGCTTCCCACACCGCTGCGTATCGTGGATGGATCATGATATTTTTATCAAATATTCCCATTTCCCAGAAATATTTGAAGAAATCCTTTATTAACAGGATTAAACCCCAAATCGACGTGTCATCTATTCCCCGACAGAATCGACATATACATCGTCGAAATATTAATTCCATCAGAAATAAACGAATATCCGAACCGAAGGATCGTTTTTGGGTCTTTCGTTTTTACCATTTGACGCAAATTTATTGTAAATAAAATACGAGCACGAGATTTTATACGAATTCGTGCATTATTCATTCTCGCGATGGAACGAATGGAGAGCAAGTGGAAAGACGAAAAATCGAGTTTCGAAGAAAACATTGGCGCACGGTTGGAGCAACGAGCAACGTTAAAATTGAATTTTCCACATGCACCGGATTTCCAAGTGAAACAATGCACGTCGTTTCGAACGTATTGCTGTACTACTTCGCATTCGTTGCGGCGTTCGCATGCGGGGCGTTATTGTTCTTAGCCGGCGGCCCGAACGACACGTGCTTTTTCTCGACTCTTTTGCTTCCCGCACGAGATGAAAGAAGACTGCAACAATGCGTGTGTGTGTACGCGTGTGTACCAATATGTCGAAAGCCTCGGAGAAAAATAAAGAAGAAGAAACAATTTCAGCGACCATCTAATTTTTTTCTCCACATTGCTCGGAGACGTTTTCAACGCAAAAAATTCCAAAAAATGTTTTATCCACTTTCGACAACTCGATATTTTGCATCTTGAATAATTTGTGTGCATTAGTTTATTTTCTTTCGACGTGTTAATGAAAAGTTAATCAGAAATGTTCAATTGCGAAGGAAAATTAGATATTTTTCGAATTTAAGCTTAAGTCGATGGAAAAATGTATTTAGAAAGTATTTGATTCGTATTGTCAATTTGCAAGATTATAGTTTTTGATATTTTGAATGACGAATTGAGAATTCGTGTAATTGTGGTGAAGAAATTATTATTTTTCCCTTCGTGAATTACGTTATCGCGGTGAGTCTCCCGTGGATACAGTTGACGTTGGACGATTGTTTATTTTGATTCTAACCGATGGGATTCGTTCGTCCGAAGCAACGATAACCCACGAGCAAAGTCTACAGATGATCAATCGTAATAAATACGAAGAAGAAAAAAAATTTTATAAATACACACAAGAGAGAGACCGGGATTGAATTGTGTGAGAGAAATATCAGCAATTGTTTCGTCTCATCGGAATACAAGAATGCATATGAAAAATCGATAATTCCAGACGTTTCACCAAACGTCAAAATAATATCAAATCTCAATTACTGACGAAACATTTCAGCGCTAATTATTGAATTTATATTTTTTTAAATCTTGTTCGTCGTATTCAAAACTTTATCGATTGAAAAAAAAAAAAAATAAAATACTATCACGTGACACACATTGGTGTACTCGAATATTTGTGTCTGATGAAGGATTTCGGGCATCGGGAAAAAATTGCGAGTTTCATTAATAACATCACGAAACATTTTTCATATTTACACAAACATTTATTTCGTTACAATATTTCGACGAACGAAAAAGCGAAATATATACGTCATATATATCTATATATGTATATAAAAATGTACAAAAATTCGGTAATCCCAGTCTCTCGCCTGTGGCACGTATTAAAGATAACGAATAAAAAAGATAATTAACAGACAAACACTTACGAACTAAGACGACATACGCACAAACGAAAATTCCGCGAAATCGTCGACGAGTTTGAATCCCCCCCCGTCGGCGATTCGCGGCTCGGCCGTCGATCGTGAACCGGCCTCGCATCGACACCCGAATAACTTTTTCTCTCTCGAATAAATCTAATTCCGAATAATTCTCCCAATTCTCAATGACTCACCGCACCGATCACATACGTACAATAAAAAAAATAAAATATTCCCACCGATTCTATTTTCTCGTCATACAAATTAATATTGCTTCATAAATTCCGCATTAAAATTCTACGCAGATACGCACAAAACTTCGTCCGATGATTTTTCATTTTTTGGTTTGTTAAAAAATAGCTCAATCAAATTATTTTCCATCACATCCACGGTCGAAAAACCGTGCCGGGATAATCGACGAACATTCGTTCCTCCTCGGAATCGGAATCCGGCGGGGAAATATTATCGGAATCCTCGTCGTCGGAGCCGCACGGAGAATTCGAATTCGAATTCGGCAATGAATTTGAATTCGAAGAATTTTTTGAATCGCTATCAGAATCAATGCCGACGACGACGTACCTGTTCTTAGCGGCTGCGGCTCGATCCCTCTGTCGTCGATTTTTGAACCAATTGCCGACCTGGGTCGGCGTTAGTCCAGTCGCGGCGGCGAGTTCGCGCTTCTTCCCGGGATTCGGATAAGGATCCTGAAGATACCATTCCCGCAAAAGACTACGCGTACGTTCCTTGAAGCAATGGGTCTTCTGTTCGCCGTCCCAAATCGTACGGGGCAATGGAAATTTCTTGCGCACGCGATATTTGTCGACCGGACCGAGCGGTCGTCCCCGCAATTTTTCCGCTTCCGAATAATGAGCTTCCAACCACATGGCTTGAAGCTTACCGTGCGAATCTTTGGTAAATTTGTGTCTTTCGAGTATCGAATACATTTCGCGATAATGTCCGGAATGAAACGCAACGATCGCCCGTGCACGTAAAACCGCTTCGTTTTGATTTAATTCTTGTATCAATTCCGGATGCGCCACGGGAAGACTCCAAAGAAACCTCGCGAGTCTTTCGATTTGATTGCTCTCCTCCAGGGTTTCGCAAACCGTTGCCACCTGTCCAACGCTGAATGTCAATACCGGAAGCGTGAATACCGGCACCGGTATCACCGGACCGTTCGTCGTGGGAACCGCGGCTGCGGAACCGGCTCTCGCGATCGCTGACATCTTCCTCGAGACGTCAACTCCCTCCCGTCTTACCGTTCCGCCGATTAGAGTCTTAATTTTCACGTCAGATAAATAAAACGAGAATGAAAAATAAAAACAAAAAATTTCACTCGTTACCGCAAATTGGATTGCCGGTAGATTTGGAACGGTGCGACGGTGCTTGACGGTCTCATTGGTCGATCCTCGAATCCCCCGACGACGATGAGACGACGACGACGAATCTCGGTGCGTCCTCGGCCAATCGCGGATCCAACGGTCGATGAAATTTCGGTCTTCGACACTTCGTTTTCTTCGATATCGTCTGCAATTCACGATTCTTGATTCACATCCACGACGACATCGGTAACTCCCTTCGGCAATCCACGGATTGCTCGCGATCACAGATCAATGCGGAAACAAGAATCATGCTCCGAAATGCACTTTGTACTTGCTCCTGGAACTTTTCATTTCCGCAACGAAAATAACTGGCTTGTCTTCTCGTTTATTTATTATTGTTTTCGTTTGTTCCCGTAGTCGATGAAATTGACACACGCGAATCCAGCCGACGATCGATCACCGCGTTGCGTTTCCAACGAAGAAACGTCGTTCCGTTCGTTCGCGTTGTTCGGAACACCGGTTGATATGTAAACGTTGTTGAACGACGGAATTTTTTCCGGTAACGAACCGAAGAATCGTTTCACTGACGACGTTTCGAAGGTACCGTCTGTACGGATGACACTGTCAACACTGTCCGTCTGACGTTCGCGGGACTCCTATTTATTTATCCGGCAAACCCGAGACTCCGGGGTCATAACCGAGCGACCCCCCCGTGTGAGCCCGACCGTCTCGACCTGACGATGACAACTGGGGTTTCCCCGTTCTCACGCCTACCCGACGGCTATCATGCGATACTCTCTCCTCTCTCTCTGACGCTCTTTCTTTCTCGGTCTCGTGAAAATTAAAATCGGAGCACCGACTCGAACGATCGTAAAACAGGTAGTCCGACGTACTACCCCGTGATGCACTTATCCCGTAAAACGCAAACGTTTCACAGCCACCGCGATTGTCCCCCGTGTCACATTCACGCCCGCACTCAACCCAAACGACGGACCGACTCTTCCGGTTCGATCGATTCTAAATCAAATCCCGCGTACACGAAAACGATCGGATTACCCGATATTCACAATTTATATAGATCTATATATACATATATTTATTTCTCTTAATTATTATAATTTTTTTTTTCCAAAATCGTTCGAACGTTGACGAATGAAAGAGTTGGCAGCGAAGTTTTAAAAGCGCGTAGCCCGGTTTGCTAAGCGCGGTGGCCGCTGTTGCCTCGATCGTATCGGATAGCAAACTGGTTTCGCTTACAAGCCGGCATCGGGGCACCGGCCCTACCCTGCATGATACGTTTGTCAGACACAGGCTGAGGCGCGCGCGGGGCCCCCGTTGTTCAACGCGGGGTATGGGAGAAGAGAACCCCGAGGATCCGACACGCCGATATCGCGGGGCAGCGCGAGCGAGTACGCGACGGGAACGTTGCGTATACGTGCGTGGCGCGTTAGGGTGAGATAGCGAGATCGTGGAGAGCGTAAGAGAGAGAGAGAGAGAGAGGGATGAACGTTAAGTCTGGGAGTGGGTTAGCTCCGTGAAGAAAGGCGAAGGAGGGATACGTCGAGAAGGACGGTACAACGTGGGCAACCGGGGATACCCCGTGGGCTCCCTCCTCGACGCTCGACAACGTGCCCCCCCCCCCCTTGTACCCCCGAACCAACCCATTCGAACCCCGACCCAACGAGCCCACGGTTCTGGGAACCAACGTCGGGGCCAATGACAAGCCACGCCCACCGGGTACGTGCCGATTGGCCCGATCCCAACCCCGTATCCATGGCAACCTTTCTTCGACCTACTCAACCACGTTGGGAAGACACCCCCGTGTCGGTTCAATTACCCCCGCGCTGCTGGGTCTGGGTTTACGTTGAGAGAATCGGCGGAGTGGGAGCGAGGGACAGTCGGGGAATGGACGTTCACTCTCCCAGGTTGGGGGAAGCGGCGTGGGATTGTCCGGGGTTCCCCCACCCGGACGCTGGAATCCCGACGATTGTCCCCCCCCCCCACTCGATTGCCCCCCCCTGGACGAGTCGGGGAAGATGCTGGCTGGGGTCTGTGATAGGTCTCACGCGCGCCCTCTCGTCGCAAGGAAACGGTGAGGATGGGGTTTTGGGGGAACGCAAGATAGGGGAAGCTTCCTCGAGGTTTGAGTACACTCGGTCGGGGGACTGCGAACTGCTCCTGACGCCGCTGCTGCTGCTGCTTCTGGTGCTGGTGCTGCTGCTGCTGCTGCTACCGTGATCTCTGTTTTCTTTTATGTATATATGTATGCGTCGGGTGTATGTGTGTGTGTGTGTACTTGACGCTGGATCTCTCCATCTTACCCGTCGCCATATCCCCGACGTTCTCGCGATATAAAGCAACTTCTCTTCACCGTCACGTTTTCACTCTCGAGGTTTTTCGCGTGTATCTCCCGCGAGCAACTTAGACGAACGGCTTTTCCTCACCTTTTTCACTTACAGACGTTACTGCTCTTTGGTTAGCCCGGATCTTCGAGGATTTGTTCAACGCTGATCCGATTGCCCGTGGAATAACTCATACGTACATCGTCTCGTCGCCTGCGCTTGGAATATTGTTACGTGTTTATGGGTTTTTTTGGTTTCGTTTCGGATGAGGAATTGTTTGTTGGAATATTTTTTTTTGTTCATTGTCTGGCTGTTTTTCTATGATATTTTCGTGGTGTTATTTGCACGTTTTGTTTTTTTGGAAAATGTTCTGGAGTTCATGTGGCTGGATTATTTTTTTTTATCTGCCTCTTTTTCTTTCTGAATTTTGAATGTTTTATTCTTTAAAGACGATATGTTGTCTGTGGTTACAAAAAATATATGATTAATGTTATGAGCTTTTTTTTCGGGAAAAGCGACGAGATTTTTTTTTATGGTCCAAAAATCGGATTCGTCTTTTGGATGCTGCGAATTTAGAAAAATATTTATCATCGGCAGGGCTGCGATCTTGAAACAAGGATGCCTTTGCTGTATTATTCAGGAAATAACTGTACATTATTTCGTTGAAGGCGTTACAATTATCCCCACATCGTTAAATAAATAATGATCGATTCAGACAATTTGATATAACCAACTTCTTATCGATTTTATCTGAATAAAAATTATTCTCAGTCCTTCGACCACAAAAAAAATGTTTCTCCTAAAAAATAACATCATAAAAAACGACTCTTAACATAATTTCTCATAGAATTAAAGAAAATACATTTCTTATCAGTGCCAACGGTCAGATAACCAAGAACGGTACGAAATTCGTGTCGACCATGGTTTATGATTAACACCTTAGTGTGTACATTCTGTATCGAAAATGAAAGCTATCGAAGTTCCGAACCGGAAATGACACGCGAAAAAACAAAACGCCCGTTGACGTAATCCACGTTGAGCTGACGGTGGCGCGACTATATGTAATAATAGACCTAACGTCATCGCGTGCGCGGTGAGGTTGAAAAAAAACGAAAAAAAAACGCGTTCCTTGTCGCGTATACGGCAATCAGCCCTTGCCTATTTCAGGTGTAGATGAGACTTCAAGGCTGCGACGGCGACACAGCTCGACGTAACATTTATTTACTGACGTTTTCCGTCTACTTCAATTCATCTGCTAGAAAACACAAAGAAAATAAAAATAAATAAATAAATAAATAAATAAATAAATAAATAAATAAATAAATAAATAAATAAATAAATAAATAAATAAATAAATAAATAAATAAATAAATAAATAAATAAATAAATAAATAAATAAATAAATAAATAAATAAATAAATAAATAAATAAATAAATAAATAAATAAATAAATAAATAAATAAATAAATAAATAAATAAATAAATAAATAAATAAATAAATAAATAAATAAATAAATGAATAAATAAATAAATAAATAAATAAATAAATAAATAAATAAATAAATGAATGAATGAATGAATGAATGAATGAATGAATGAATGAATGAATAAATAAATAAATAAATAAATAAATCAATAAATAAATAAACGACCAAATAAATAAATGAACAATTGAATAATCATAAGACAGTCAACGAAAGTTGAAAAATATTGCGAGAGCAACGTCAGAGACGCCGACGCGTAAACGCAGTGAATCCGATCGCGACCCTTCGCGGTTTTATCGAGCGCCGCGCGTGCAGCGCCGACGTCGTGAGCTCGGGCTCGACATATTCTCTCGCTATCTTTCTCGTTCACATGCCAACCCGCCCTCTTTGCCCACGCACTTCCTAGCCGACGATCACCGACTCGACGGTCTCGTTTCGTGAATATTCGGATTTTCATCGCTCGCGTTAGAAAGAGGACGGGCGGTTTGGACAAACCTCCCGCTGTGCGCGAGAAGTCGCGGCTGTGGGACAATTCGGAAATTCTATAGGTCACCCATGGATGAGAGTAAATGGCCGGCTTGGATTCGGCACTGTGGCATGGACAGTGTGGATCCGGGTTTCGCGAATAAGGAAGGAGGAGGTTGATAATTCCCAAGAGTTACAGTCCTATCGAAGCGAGAGAGGAAACACCGGAAATACCGACTCGTATTGACTAATAATGTGTACGTGTGTGAGTGTTTTTTTGAGCCTTTAAATGGTCGTTACATTTTTTATGGTATTTATTTTTTACTTTCAGATTCACTTTTCAGTATTTATTTAAACGATTTTTTTTTGTGCGGAGATCTGGCGATGGATTTTTTGGTACACTCTTGAGAGTTCTGTAGCTGAAAATTAGTTCGTCCGTCGCCTGAGCTCCGTACAGACAGTAATCGTACGAATAAATAGTAGAAGCAAGATTACAACAAAAATTGCGTTAACGGTTATATGATGGCTTTGAATAGGCCTGAAGAAATAACATACAGTGTCAAAAATTGTAGTAAAAATAAATTCACTTTTACTTTGAAATTTTCTTCAGAATTTATTTCATACCCTGAAACAATTTATGTATTGGATTCTGAAGATATTATTTCAATTAAAAAATAAGTATCTCGATTTTACGAGAGTGTGAAACCGTTTCATATATGATGTCGATTATTTCAGTTTCAATTAATTTATTTTCTTCATTTTGTATTTTGACCCAAAATTTATTCTATTTCGGTATAAATTTCGACCAATTAGCAAGCCGTAGGGCGAAAATTTTTTGAAAAAATATTTCTTTCTTCGATTTCGACCGGTTATTGCCTTGCGTCGTGGAAACAATTTGAGGCATCACGATCGGTAATCGAGTACTCGCGTATGCCACAAGAAACCGATCCAGATCCTCGTTACTATCCTTTCCATTAGGGTCACGACGGATAATTCTCAAAATCTCTGCAATAAAAGAGTAAATAACGCATCGGCCAGACAACAATCGTTCGATTTCGAACTAACTTTCTCATCTTTAAAAACGACCGACAGTCCAATCAGGCACAACAATCAGTTTTCGGAATTCCCCGAGATATTGAATTCCATCGGGAATTCCCCAAAAACCGAATGACCGCCAACATTCAAAAGACTCCGCCTCTCAAACGAATCTATTTCATGACCGTCCAACGACTCCGCTTAATCCCGCAAATCCATACAAATTAGCTATCCATTTCAAACATAATAGGCAAATAAAAACCACGTAGCGAAAAATCATTCCCGTCATATCTCTCGCAACGTGCTGAGCCGAGCTATGAAAACAGAGACCGATATTAAAACTCCGTGGATATACACGGGCAGGAAGCTTTTCTCCGCCTTATACATCGTTCCGCGTCTCCTCCGTCGCACGGAGAGCTAATGCTCGCGGCTTCGGGAGCTACGGCTAATCGATTGAATTTCACGCCACGGAATAGCGCAGACGAGTAATGAAGTTACGGAGTGACGAGGAAGAAACGAAGGGGACGAGACCAGGGAGAAGATGTTTCGAGGAAGCTTGTTGGCTTGTTCCGTCGTGGAGACGGTTTATACTGTATATAATGATAAATACTAACCGCGAGAATTTCTCTGCGGATCGCCTTCCTGGCAGCGATACGAGTATATATGTATACAGCATCGGAGAAGCAGGGTGGAGCTAATCTGTTCGAGTATAAACCCTTGGTTGAATAGCTATGAACATCAATTTTCTAGAGTCCTTTGCGATTAACGAACCTTGTGGAAGGAATATCGGCATCGCTATTTTAATTAGAAGCGAAGGAATAAAAAACGCAAACTATTTTTTAATAATAATGATGATAACAATAATTTATTAAATTAAATATTATTATTATTTTATAATAATAATAATTATGATTATTATTATTATTTATTAAATTGAATATTATTATTATTATTATTATTATATAATAATAATAATAATATTTAATTTAATAAATTATTATTATCACGGAAATCATAATAGTAATAATAATAATTATTATTATTATTATTATTATTATTAGTTATAGTAATAATAATAATTACTATTATTATTACTATTATTATTTATTTATTTATTTTATAATAACAATAATAATAATAATTGAACTGATTGCGAAAGTCCGAAGTTTCACGGGCAATTTAGTTATAAAAACAATATTTTGACTCAAAATCCTCAGGAGCCATTTTTTTTCGTCCTGTTTTTAGAAATATAATAAAATTCCTATCATCTTAATATGTAGTAACTCGCTGGCAAGAGAAATAATTTCGAATAATTATAATTACAATAACAATGATAATAATTAAATAACAGCTTGATTTTTTTCTGTATTTTGTAACATTTTTTCCGTAAAAATATTGTCCGGACCGTAGATTCGGAGAGAGGTTGATGCCGAGAGGGTGCTACGAATAGAAAAGCAATCGCGACGATCTAGCGCGTGAGACTCGGATTCGTTAATGCGACTACAGAGCTCGGTTGAACACGCGACAAATCGATCTCTCCTCATCTCACGCGTATACCGCAATAATCGAGGGCGGCGATGATGGAACGGTACAGCTAATATACTATTAATATTACCGTGCCACCACGTTGGATGTATACATATACGTGATGTAACGCGGAATCGTTAATAGATATCTGAAATTTCGTATCGAACTATTTATCAGTGAACAATAATAACGCGATATGATGTATATAACGCGTGTTCGATTCCAACGCTTCTGCGATCCATTATCAAGCGGTCTGTATCCACTTACGAAGCGCATGGGCGTGTTAATGATATCGCTATAAGTAGATAAAAAAATTGTTATCAGACACTCGTAACAGATACCGGCCCCCGGCGGGATCTGAATGTACATAAAAAATAAAAAAAGGTTCCCAATGTACGATTGAACGAAAAAAAAGGGGGATTCCACCCAGTAAGTTTTCAAAACCTATTGTGACCAAACTATCCGTCCGAAGTGGTTATAAAAATTACAGAACATGTTTTGAACATTCTGGATGACGTGCGAAGAGTTTATTTGTAAGAAATAAAATGGCAACATGTTAAAAAAAAATCATAAAGAGATGAAAACGGAAACAAAAACCGCTGCCGTCCGTTAATCGAGGGGTGGATTCCACCCAGTGTGACAGTTTTGAGCCGGCTGCGTTGGTCCAGTGGGGGAATGATTACTCTGTCATCTTTTTCCCATGCCGTAGAGGAGATGGAAGAACGCGTCCATCCTTGATTCTTCTTCTTTTTTTTTGTTGCGTCTGCTGGTAGAGAGTCTGAGTAGCGAGAATGGACCACCAGTCGATGGGGCTAATTGGGCCCAATAAGTATTTACCACCTCTCGATTCGTCAATGACCGACGGTCACTCGTCCCCACGGGGGCTCGGTGGTACCCCGTTGTCTGACCATCTCTCTTCCTCGCCCTCACTCTCTCTCTCTCTCTCTTCCTCGCCCTCACTCTCTCTCTCTCTCTCAATTTCGCTCTGTCTGGCACCCTCCTCTCCTCTTCCTCTCTCTCTCTCTCTCTCTCTCTCTCTCTCTCTCATTCCGTCTGGCGCTTGCTCCCTCCCTCCCTCTCTCTTTCTCTTCTCTCCTGCTGCAACCCACCGTCGATCCAGCCTTCGACAGTCCATAACCCAAATATACTCGCCACTACTGCCCACCGGCTATGGGTACGTCCACGCGGAAATATTGTTGGGGAAATCCCAGAAGTTTTACGTTTTTGCTGACAGCCGCAAGAAAGATATAGCCAGACGGAGCTCTTACAACGCGACAACGGACGAAACATGTGTTTCGGATTTTCCTGAGCACTCCTCTTCGCCCTCTTTCTCTCTCTTTCTTTCTCTTCCAGCGTATTTCTCTCTCTCACTCCCGCTCGCTCCTTTCGAAGATTCGACACCTGATTCCACGCATTCTCATTCTTATTGTCTGTATTTCGGTTTTCGGCCATGCCCAGAACTCTCGCCGGATTTTCCGCCATCGAGACCTTCTACGAAAATTTTCTTTCTAAGCCCGTGTATTACAGTACACCCGCATGTACCCCACAACCTCCGACGGATATGAATTGCACTTGTACTTTGACAATAAAATATAATATACCGATGGTTCGGGCCCGGGGGTATGCTCTATTACAGACTTGTAAATAATGTAAATAATGTAAATTCGTTCGTTGATTTGTGTAGGAAAGAATGAGGGAATAATTTTTTATTTCGTCCTGAGAGATCGTACCTGCGCATACGTTCTCGATTACTTACAGATGTGCGTTATTGCCGGTCTCGGAGAGAGATGTATAATATTCGTTGGGTTTCTGCGAACGAAGTTCCCTGCGGAGATATTTACATGTATATACGGATATCCTGTGCGAATCCGGGGGAAGCGATATGGGCACCTGATTTTATTACCTCTCGACTCGGTACCGCTTCGCAAGCTCTTGTTGTTGCCATGATATACGGAAACATTGCAAAAATACTGGTCGTGGAGTATCGTTCAATTCGGTGTTCAACATTTAGATGCACAGAAATTAATAATGTTATTTTAATCGACGTAATAATTGTTTAAGAATTTTTCTTAGTATTTAATTCATGTCCAGTTTAGCCCTCGATTATTTTCTGTTATCAAATGCCTCCCCCAATTCGTTGAAAAATTTTGTGTTGCCACAACAACCTCTATATAGACTCATTGGCTACCAATCTCGCAAAGTTGCGATTCTTTCTATTTTCATTTTTATTCAGGCATCTCATTTTGTCCCGGGATCGCTCACATCAAATCATCACGATATAATCGTCGACAAAATTAATCAGAATAATTTTTCAACACGTAAACAAAACGTTACAGGCTCGAAAATCCGTACAAAACCCGGATGCAAAATCGTGTTTACATTCGATTGTGGGAGATTGCGAGAACAACGAGAAAATTCCTTCCTTATCGACGAAATCGGTGATCAACGGCCGACGGGGAATTAAGTGGATAACCGTACGAACACGGACACCATGGGAGTAGTGTAAATGTAGCGATAAGACGTTGGTGAATGGGCGTTTGGGAAAAACCCAGAAGAGTCACGAAACTTATGCCGTACATGGAAGCGAGTCGTGGAGGTCGGACGAAACTTTGGTTGTACTACGTACTTGCACATAGCTGTAACAGCTGTACGTCGCCGCCACCCCCCCCCCCCCCCCCCGCTGTCTATTGGTATAACACACCAGCGTCGACGCATTCTGCTGTATCTCGGCTGCGAGAGCTGTTATCGCATATAAACCGAGTACTTTGAAAAAACCGGTAATCCGGCCTCTTCGTAATCTGATTTCCACGGGCCCTCGCACAAGCTACATACGAGTTTCCCTCGTGGTTTCGTCCTGCTCGCTCTTACCCGCTACGAAACTGTATCATCGATCCGGCTCGGGACCCGAGGGCAAGCACGAATCCTCTCTATGGCGCATGAATACGATCTACATGAATGTATATGTGTGTAGGTATGTATATGGGGGTGGTTCTTATTTGGGTTATTTGCGAATTTTTATTGCGCCGGGTTCGCTATGGGTGAAACGAAAGAATGAACGAGAATTTTAAGCTGCATTGGATACTTGTGGTTTGACTTTTAATTCGCGCTGCTCGAGGTGGAGATTCACGCTTAGGATGTCATGAGATTTTTGTATGTTTCGGGAATTATTGAATAAACTTTCGCCAATTAAACCACACACACACACACATTTCGTTGTTCAATTAATACTCTATAATTCTTCCCACCCAACCGACTTTCAACGCGCGCCCAGATAAATCCCTAATTGTGGTTGTAAGTCGTGTAATCTTTTAAGATCATTTACAATTTTATTTTTTTTCTCACTACAATGCTGTACATATTCGCTATTGAATTTACGAGGGATTACAGTTCGAGCTCTGTGTATATAATGTACGCGCTATTGGGTATAATGTACACAATGGTCGTCAATCGTGTAGGTATAAAGGAGTTTTCGGTCTGTAACACGTTGGCGACTGTGCGAGACGTCGTCCGGACCGGGGTGGCTGTGATGCGATAGTGTATATACGCGCGTGAGTTAGGGTAACGCCCCATTAGGAAGCCGTTAAATAATAAATCCGCCATATTAGGCATACGGGGACACCCCATAGGTCCTGAGGTGTGCCGTACGAAACATGCAGCAGCGCACAAGCGTGAGGATTATCCCACAACGATACGTTCATGGAGTCTCTATGGTTGTATTACATATGTATGTGTATATAGCTGGGCCGTACCGATTTCGGGCTCTTTCGCAACCCCTGCTCATAGGGGTACAACACTCGGCGTGTACCCTCTTGCGGTACATACATCGCCTGGGCATCATCGAACCACATTTGCCAGGTTTTACGGAACTTAATAATTCATGCGAACCTAGCACGATGATCAGATTCTCGAAAATTGTAGTAGCTTGCTTGAGATGAGAGAATAAGATGTATCTACTGCTAGGTTGTGTAATTGATTCACGCTTTGTTGTATTTTACTTTTTCCCGCAATTTGGAAATTTGGTGGGTGACGTATATATTTGCAAGTACTTTTTTTGCTCTACGAACCTATCTGCTTTAATTTTACGGATTGATTTATTTCAATTAAATTTCAGGCTTTTAAAATGGAAGTTTCAGGAGGCAAGAAAAATTAATTTTTTAGATGTGCTCTATTACGGCTTTCGTCGTGGTCGAAACGTTACGGAAGCAGCTCGCGACATTTGTAACGTGTATGAAGTAGATGCTGTGGGTCCGAGGACCGCTCAGGATTGGTTTGCCCAGTTCAAATTTGAAATGAATTTTTTTTACCTCCTGAAACTTCAATTTCAAAAGCCTGAAAATTGATTGAAATTAAATTGATTAAAAAATTGAGGCAGATGGGTTTGTAGAGCAAGATAAGGATTCGCGACTGCATGTACGTATTTTACCTGACAAATCGGAAATTGTGGGACTTTATTACACAACCGAATACATACGTCGTCTGGTCATGATCGAAATACATTAATTACATTCTGCCTGACCTTATGATAAGAAAACCCAGACGACTAACCAAATACGAAAAAGCTTCATCGATGAACCTACGATCAAAGAAAAAATTCTCATTCTACATACATCTGTATGAACATCATCTAACTGCCTCCACCACGTTCTACCCAAATCTACAATTCAACCAAACCTACCATAATAATCATATTTTTTAAAAAATCTGTAATTACAGCTCTACGACAAAAAAAAGCAAAAGCTCCTACTATTACATACGACACCCCTAAACATAAATAAACCCCATTTCCCAAGTCCCTTCCAATCCCTTCCAATTCACCCAAATCCAACCAACACTCAATTTCACCCAAACTTCAAATCCTCGCATCCACCGAAAAAAAAAAAAAATCCTCCAGCATCCGTCGCCGCGCCGTCACTGAAACCCGAAGAAACTGAAAGAAGAAACGCGTGGGCGCCATGACCGATACCGCCGTGCATTGGAAAAACAAGCAAAATAAAAGTCAAAAGAAAATGTCTCCTTGCCACAGTCATCCGTAGCGTATAGGTGCAAGTGCGCTGGCGCCACGGTCCGAGTCGTTCTCGTCGAGTTTTGTTTGCTCAGGAGCATCGGGAAGCGCCACTCTCGGGTGTACCGAAGGGTGAAACATCGGAACGCGTCGCGCGCTCGAGACGGCAGGATCCGGAGAGTTGTTTCGGCTGGTGGTCGGCGACGCGATGCATGCCGGGAGTAAGTAAATTCTCGGCCCCGAGGCCGCTCTTCTCCTCGAGGATGAGTCGAGATAAAGGAGAGCGAGGGAGGGAGGTTGCGTCGTTCCGATGCATGCCGGGGCGTAGGAAGAGGGAGGAAGGGGGGGGGGGGAGCAGAAGCCCTCCGGCTTCTCGCTCGCCCGAGGTCTGACCTTTCTTCTTTCTCCTCGCTGGTAAAATAATGTGTAGCGCGGATGAACCGCGGGATGACGAGACGCATCTGCGTTGGCGCCACGTCGGATTTGTTTGTTTTACTTTTCGGGGTTTAACTGCGCCGAACGGAAAAAGGGGCGAAAGCGCCCTCCCCATCCCCCCCCCCCCTTTTCGTCCCCTTCGGCATATGTAACCGCATCGTAACCTCTGATGCTTTCTCTTCCATACACTGATTTGTGTATATATGTATGAATATGCATGGGTTTGTGTATTTGTGGTTGCGCGATGTATACACGAATGATACATGGATGTAGGCTTGAGATATACCGCAGTCGTGTATGAACTGTGGATTCACCGGATGATTTTCTGAGGGGTTAATGAGGTCGTTAACGAGGGTTCGACTAATACCGCACGCCCACGAGGGCCTCGACATCCGTAGAGAATCATCTCGCGTCTTCTTCTCTCCACGCTGGTACCAGCTTTTAGGATATTAGTATTAATTATGTGTGCCGTATTGTAGATTTCGAGGTTAGGCTTGTCCGCATCGCTCGACCGAGGGGCCATCTACCGGTCATCCCCGGGCGTCAAATGTTGGTTCGATAAAAATACTCGTCCTTTCATTTGCATCGGAAATAAATTTTTATAATTTTACCAGGAAAGTTTTTAAAAAATCGTTTTTAATTATTTTATTTTATCGATGGTGACCCATAAGCATATAAATTATGGACTCATCATTCGCAGGATGCGTTGCCTGAACTATACAAGGAAAAATGTATCACCCGTAATTTTTTCCAAGACGATGTCAAAATTATGATTATATCGATTAAAAAAATGATTCTGAGACTTCGAATTGTTCTAGACGTGTTATATTCTTCGAAATATATTTTTTCAATACAAATATAATTCTCAATAATATAAAATATAAATTGAAAGCAACGATCGACCGGTTCATAAGCCATTGGACAAGCCGCCAACACCGACAGGGGTCGGGAGGGTGGCGCGCATAGCGCGTCAGACAGTTTTTCCATACCAGGCACTCCCCGGATACAAATTGTACGATCGAATCACCAATCGATAAAATTTCAATCCAGCGAGATAAAAAAAAGGAAAAAAAAGAACGTACAAAAAAAACAAGCAAAAATGTCGTATAGAGTCACTCGTCGAATGATCAGGGGCTTTTAATCTCCCGAAACAAAATATCGCTGATGTACCGCACACAGTTTCATGGTCCGGAATAACGGGGGTTATCCGTTGGACGGGGATGAAAGCTCGAGAGACCAGAAAGCCCGACAGAGACACCGCTTTTTTCCCGGGGCCTATAACCAACTACTATATATCCGCAAATCGAGTGGTTTTTTTCCACCCCCTGGCCTCCCCTTACCCGCCCTTCCCACGCGAATTTATCAACCGTTCGAACTCTCGCATCCGGGACTGTTTCCTCTCTGTCCGCTTCTCGTTCTCGCTCCCTCAATCGCATTCGATCATCACTCCGCTCTCACCCCATCGCCCACTCGCCGCGGGGGTGGACGGGGGTGCTTGCAAAATCGTTATAAACCAGTGTGTGTATAGCGACGCCGGTAATGCAGTTGCCTGTTATTCGCTCGAAACGTTTTGCCCGGCGTTCCATTGCGCTTTATGCATTTTCGCGCATTAATATATCCGCATTATCGGAATCACACGGAACGACGGATTCTCGCCTCATTCCTCGTACCACCCCTTTCCGCTTCGCGTATACAAATTTTCCGAATGGTTCCAGCCTGCTTCACCGCACTGCACGAGCTTTGTTGTATACGCGTTCGGGCATTATGCTCGGGATTCTGCCGTTGCCGCGCGCGTGTTATTTGTATTTGCGCGTATTCGCGATTGTGTCGCACACGGATTTAAGCGTTTATCGCCTCGTGCCGATTTTATCCGCACTTTTAATCTCCGTTGCGACGCTCGTTGTTGCGTCGGAGCGCGTTGGAAAACCGCGCGGGCTGTACGAAAACGCGTTTTCGCACACACAAACCGGTCGTACGATAATTTTGTGGACGCGGCGCATCGTTCGCTCGCGCGATGAAATAACGCTCTGTGCGTTAAATTCCATGAGCAACGGGGGTTGCATAACGGAAAGGCTGGGCAGGGGGGGGGGGGGTGAGCTGCATCGCGCTTCGCCACTCTTCTGGTGCGTTTACATTTTGGCTGTTAATCGGTAGGCTGGTGGTCGATTCGCTCGAACGAGAATAAAGATCGGAGGAGTGGAAAGAACGGGGGGGGGGGGGGGTTGAACGGTGTGAAATGGTGGCCCTTGATGCTTCCGGTTCGATGAGGGTTGAGTTGGAAATTTGTTATTTATTTTTATTTGAAAAAATTATGGTTTGGAAAAGTTTAATTTTCTCGTGGGGGTTGAGGAGCTTCGGAGAAGGTTTTTTAAAACGTTGTTTGGTATTGTTTCAAGGAAATACTATATGGATAGTGTCCCCATATGCTTGAGGACCGATGGGGGTTGAGGTTAAAAATTGTCATTTATTTTTATATGGAAAAATAATTTTTTCTGGAAATTTAATTTTTTGTGGGGGTTGAGAAGCATCAGGGAAGGAATTTTGAAGATAAAATAAGATAAGATAGAGGGCTGCCGATTTGAAGAATTTTTGTTGGAAATATTTAGAGCAAATTTAGAGGGTGACTTTGTGCAAATTAATCCAAAGCCCATATACGGACCACTCTAATATATATTGCATGTATAAACGTCCGGGTAAGTGCCAAGTAATTCCGTGTACGCGAATTTTCCGATCGACGAGCTATTTCAATGCCGACAAAAATGACATCGAGACATCGCGGTACTCGTAGTTACCATATATTTACACAACATCCCACGGCGTTTTGGAGTAGCTACATGTATTCGCGACACACACACGTATTTCTCTCCGAGCTCGCGTCGGACAAATCACCCCGTCCCGAGTCAATTCCAAGTGACAAACAAAAAAATACACAAATAAAAAATTCACGCTGACCGGAAACACCTATACATTAATTCTATGGACCCAATTCATTATTCATAAACCGCTCTGTCGCCCGAAGGATAAAGTTTTCATACGATTTTACGTACAATTCCGTTTTTTAACATTTTAATCTCCAGTTGCATTGTTAAATATTTTAAACGCGAATTACATTTTTAAAGATTCAAATCTTCGATTGCATTTGTAACCATTTTGATCTCCGATTATATTCTTGAAGATTTCAATCTCTAGTTCTATTTTTAAACATTTTAATCTCCAATAACATTTTTAAGCGTTTCAATTTCGAATTACATTTTTAAACATATTAATCTTCAATTGCATTCTCAATCATTTTTATCTCCAATTGTATGTTAAAACGTTTCAATCTCCAATTGCACTTGAAAACATTGAAAAAAAAAATATATATTAATTCATTTCCTGCCCGTCGATCATCAATAAAACTATCAAACCCCAAAATTCCGTCACATCGAATACATTCCCCCGAAAACCTTCGCATCCGAAAATCTTTCAAAGACACAACTCGAAAACATCACCTCATTATTATCCCAACTATACTCATAGCAAACACTGAGACATTTTCGTGTCACGTCGAGACACAAAAATCACAGCCACGAGACTTCATTTTTTTCTCATTTCGTTTATTTCATTCTCTCTCTTTTTTCTCGAGCTCGAAAATGCACTCGACTTGTCAGACGCAACGCTGGACTCTTGCATTCCGTTGTACGTACCGAAGCTCGCGGGATTGTCTATTCCCGGTTTTTGTACGCGTCGCTGTGGCGATTTGCGGGGGTGGCGCTCGTCAAAAGTCGAGTGAAGTATATATGTACCGGACTATTAGCGGCGGAGACGACTCGCACCCTGAAACTTCGTACGCGCCACACTTTGGATTCTTTCATTTTCTCATTCGTCCCGAAGTAACCAACTCCCGAAGCCGGGGAGCGGAGTAACGCAGGAAGTTGCCCCACGGGAATTCGATATCTTGCGGGGTTTTTATTTTTTCCCGTCCCCTCAGGAGTCGCCACAAGGTGTTTGTTGTTAAGTCTGGCGTGGCCTGTCAAAAGATTTTTTTCGTGAGTCTCCGAGACGCCCTGTCAATCCTCCGGCTCGGGTTAAAACTCAAAATGTCCCGTCTCCAACTTCAATTACGTGTTTCTTGAATTGAATGATTTTTTTTTATATTGGAATACATCGCGGGCTTGATTGGAATTTATTTGTGCTATGAGAAAGACGAATTTGTATTTTTCTTTTTAATTATGGTATTCTTGGAAGCGTGTTATCAGCTTCGGGTTTATTTTAATTGAAACTATTGTCAAGATTTACCGTCGTGGCTGAAAATTCTGTAATTGAATGACGATAAAACAAATTAGCCCTATTAATAAATTTCATTGAATATATTTTATTCGTGCAATAATTAATATAGATATTAATTTGTTTGTATTTGACACCACCCAAAAGAATACTTCGATATTGGATTAAAAAATATATAATTTCATCGTTAATGAAATAACAACAACAAAAAATACCCCAAACTCATACAGCAGGTTGCAACATCTTTATACGACCGCACCGAGCGCGATCGGTAACGCGTATATCGCTCGAAGCCTCGTCGTTGTCCCCACGATCCACAGGTAATTACACCTCTGGAATTTCCCAGAGTCTACCATCCCCCACAACTCGAGAATCTCACACCCAGTGGAGAACCCGGACGGACCAAAAATCCACTGCAACTCCGTAAAATCGGCACTCATCGGTTCCTGCACCTACATCGCTCGCCCGAGCCGCGAACGACCGCCGGTGAAATAAGCAAAATTGGAAAGGTCACGTTTGAAAATGTAATTGCAACGGTAACTCGTACGCCCGCGCATATGCCGAGAGTTGGACAGTCCATGCGGACTCCGTGCCCGCATGATGGTCGTACCGAGGGCTGAAAAACCGCCGCAGGCTGCGAAGATCCTCGAGCCGTCGTCGTCCCGGGGACGATGGTTCTTCGAGACGTCTAATATCCTCTCCAACGTCGGCCGTTTCTTCGTCCTCGGCTCAGGTGCAGCCGCAAAAAGGACTTTTCGTTCGAACCCACGGGAGTGAGAAGACCGTGCGCGAAACAGAATCCTGGACTACGAACTCCGACGTCTTGGACGTGACGGTTTCGCAGCAACCGGGATTACAAACGGTCGTAGAGTTCTTCGCAACGTACTACGATCTTTTTCGTTTGAAAAGTTTTACTTCCAACCGGTGTATTGCCAACGTGAAATGCATTCGCGTGGATAATACACGCGTTCGTAGACCAAACGGAGTAAAAGAGAAAAAAATTTATGTATAATAATAATATTTTCTGTCAGAGATCCGAGAGATCCGGGTGAAGAGAGGAAAGAGCGGACGGATAACATCTACTTAATGTATCTTGGTCAATGTTGAGAGCAGAGCAAAGCT
The DNA here is from genome assembly GCA_963971145.1 of Sussaba pulchella. Lineage (NCBI taxonomy): Eukaryota > Metazoa > Arthropoda > Insecta > Hymenoptera > Ichneumonidae > Sussaba > Sussaba pulchella. The sequence continues at coordinate 3,633,376 of OZ020173.1, forward strand.
CGTTCAGCCTCTGTCAGCGTTTCTTTCACTCTCTCTCTATCTGGCTCTCTTTCTGGCTTTCTTATCGCTCTTCGGAGCGGAGGCATTTTTACCCGCCACTCCGGATTTCGGCTGAGAAAGAACCCTTTTACCGTCCGTTTCTTGGTTTTTATTTTTAGGGTCGTATATCCTCAATTGTGGGGCACGAAAAAAAAAAAGTTTTTACGTGGAAAGATGGAATCGGTGAATTTGGAATTTTTTTTTGGTATTTGTATTTTATATTGCGTTAGTGGTATTTTAATAATTTAATTTATTAATTCAAAAGGACGAAATAAAAAATGATCGAATCGAATAGGTATAACTCTGAATTCCAGATTTGCTGAATTTTCATAAATAATTAATCATTTGATTTTGTATCAGATCTTTATATTGCATTATCTAGCGTGATGGACGACGAGAATCAAATCAATAATTTCCGCATAGACGATTCTTCGAAAAAATTCATTTAAAAAAAATCTGAAATTCTCATCGCACACTCCTGGTCATTTTTTCCCCATCAAACTTACAAAAAAATCCCACCCCCTCCCTCCGGAAAATTTAACCGAAACAAAAAAACCCCGAGAACCAAAGAAAAAATAGAAATAATATCAAATTTAAAACAATGAAAAATATTTCGAACGAACAACCAATAATTAGGATCAATGTATTATTCGTATCGTTGTTTATCATCGTAAACCGGGGTCCCAAAGCAAAATATCGGTGGTCCGCTTTGTCCCCTCCCCCTCTCGATGCTACAATAATTATTTGGAGCATGAAGAAGCAAGCTTAGTTCGCCACGGTGGTCCTCTTGGTTCTCCCGGCTCCGAAGCCAGTGGATGATCTAGCAGCGAGCAAAAGGTAAACCTGCCGAAGTATTTAAGTATACTCTTCGGAACGGACGATTAGTCGGTGAGATCGGTTTGTCCAGCCATTGACCAGCAAAAGCCTCGACAGCCTCGACGGCAACGGCAGCACAACCGATTTTAACCGATAAGTTGAAATCCGGAAGGACTCCTAGGCTCGCTCCGAGACGGCGAACGTGCTTCGTCTCGAATTGCGAAGACTATTGCGACCTCCTCAATGCCTCCACTCGCTTATATTATACCGTTGTGTGTATTATAGTCCACCCGAAAGACCATGACAAACGGATCGCTGTCTCCGGCTCGTCCATTGAAATCTGTGTACAATATATATACGACGTTTCGTGTCAACTCGAAATGTCGTCGAAGCCTCCACTCGTCGGAATTTTCTTCAAAAATATTTACATTGTTGCTACTACCCTTAACGAGCATTGAATTCTTTTGTAGTTTTTTTTTTGTCGTGTCCTTTTATGGGCTGTAATGATATTTTTATTTTTTTTCAAATTTACACGTGTAGAGGTTTTGGCGACGATCGAAAGAACTTGTGACATTTTTTATACTTTTGATATACTTGGGGGAAAATGGAATCTTAGGGGGATCTGTGATAGGATGTAACTTGCTTGTCTTATTTTGTATTTATTATTTATTTTGTTTTGTAGATCTAACGCAAATCTCAAATTAGTTTAACCCGAAATTTTGGGTGAATTCTTGTAGATTGTCGGAAATTGAAAAATCAAATAATAATCCCATATTTTTAATACCATTTTTTATTTGGTATTAAATCCCATATTTAATACCAAAATCAAAACCTTAGGTCGACCCATTCTAGCATGTAACTTATTACTATTTTGTTTATTCTTTGAAGTAAAATTTCGCATTTACTACTTATTATTTATTTTATTTTTTATTCAAATCATTAACTACCACAAATTTCAAATTCCTTGGACCCAGAATTTCGGTAAATTAAAAATTTTAAGAACATCGACCCCATAAGGCCTTTCGATCCCGAAAACCCCACGAAAAAAAACCACACGGCTTTCCGGTCTGCAACAACGATCTAAAAATCTCCGAAAGAAATCCCAGCGCTTGAGGATCATCGACAAATCGAGTCGTCACGGAACGTCCCATATACGCAGCGAGCCGTTCACGAGTCGCAGACTCGTTCAAGAGAATCGCGTGAAAAGTACTTGTAAAGCCAGAGAAGGCCGAAGTGGGGGAGGGAGGACGGGAGCAGTCCATTTTAAGAAGCACGGAAATATGTTTCTGTGTAGCCGATTTCGTCGCATTGTCCAAAATCCCCGAACACTCGTTTCAACGCAGTGTTTCGCGTACGCGCCACAGAAGAACCAGGAAATACATGTTCTCGTGAAGCTTGGAGAATGAACGAAGCTCCGCCATTGGCCGTACGTTCCCGTGCTACGAGCCGGCTCTCTCTCTCTCTCGGGTTCTTTATGCGAAACGATGATCGAAACCGTGCGAGTATAGATCGTAAGCGGATTTGGATCCATGAGGAACCAAAAAGCTATATATAACGCGGTCCGTGTCGATGCTTCTGGACAATGTCCTCTCTCGAGAGTGCCATACACACCTTTGTTGAACCCGAGAAAAAAAAAAGAGAGAAAGATCGGCTGTGGGAGAAACGCATTATAATCTGTAGCCACACGAGTATATATATTTGCGTGCGGTCGTTTCACACCTTTTCGTTGTGTCGCATTGTTGGACGTTTGACCGACAGGCCAGGACGACACGAACGTGGACGGAACGGTTGGACACGTTTGACAGAATTTATTGTGGATAATGGAGATGGGATAGTGAGACGTATCGCGAGAGTTTTCTTTTTTTTTTTTTGGGTCCATTCGAGGATTCTGCGGATGGAGGGATTTTTCTTACGATTTTGTAAAGGTAGTTGATTATTATTCTATGGTTCTTGTTCTGTTTTGTGAGAGATGAGACGGGGAATATGGAGGAAATGATAGGAGAAGAAGATAAAGGAAAAAAATGTTTGAGCGGGGAAAAAAAATTAATTAAAATTAATTAAACTGCGCAATTTATTTGATGCATCGACGAATTGATCATCTTAGTCGCGTATATTTTTAGGAGATGCCGAAAGAGCTAAAGGGGATGGGTAAGGACTAGGTACCGTAAATAAGCTGACCTTCAACGATTATTGCTATTCTCTCGAAAATCTACATTCCTATCCGACATCTAGATATTTATTTTTATCTAGAAATCAAAATCAAAAGCCACAATTTCATAATCATCAATTTTTAATTATATAACTCTGTACACCAGCCCCAATCTTGTCATCGTCAGAGACTCCTAAAAAAATCCGCGCTGCTGAGCTACCCCGCCCCAGTGGCAATAATTAATCCCTCTCTGACCAACGGTACGTCAATCTATCAAATCCGTTTCGATTAAAAATAAATAAATAAATGTCACCAGTCCCCGCCAACGACTGAACAAAATTTCGATGGTTCCGGGTCAAATTTCGCGTGCTGGAGCGTGTTTTATGCTCCAATGCATCGTACGATTCTAATACAAGCCCCGATTTTTTTTTTATCAATATATATCTCTACCCCACGGTCGTGTGTGCATATATCTAGCATGTAGGTCCTACTCTCGCTATTTACCGTGGTACGGGGGTTGGTGTGACGGGGAGGGCGCGCGAGCGTCCGCGAAGCGTCTGCTATAAGTTCGTTGGGGGCGCGCTGATGCGTACGTAATCCCTCGGTGCTTAACGATAGCATCGGTGGGTTTTATTTTCATTATTCAGTTGTTCGTAGCGCGAGCTATGCCATATAAATATATAGATGTACATATGTACATATGTATCTATATATCGTCTGTCTTACTCCGGTCTCTACATCCCCTCGTGTATATCGGGCCAGGCCACTGCCGGGGCTTACACGCGTAACCCCATGTTTCCATGTCGGTTTAATCAGATAAAACCTCGAGTCGCGCACACGCGGACGTCCAAAAAAGCCCTGGCACACACAAACACACGCACACGCACATACACACACGTCGGTCGCACATCACCACAGCTTTGAAATAACTTTCTACCTCCCGTCGATCTCTCGAACGGGGATTCGAATTGCTACGAATCGAAAATGCACTTAGTGACGAAAGTTTTTTATTTCAGTTATTTTTTTCAATGGTTTTAATTACAACCGAATGGAACTGGAAACAGGAAGTCAGAAAATATCGACGCTCACCAGAGACTTGAAGGGTTGGAAATTTGTAGGGAAGGGTTTTTACCTTGGCACTAAAATTCGTTTGAATGTATTCTGCGGAGGACGGATATCTGAAGGTGTTCAAGACTGAAGAGAATAATGCAGCAGAGTTTTCATGGTTCAAATATTTTTATTTACAAATTTCAGTTCTATCGCCATTCGTATTTTTACAGGGTAATAATTAGTATTTTTTGTACGATTATTCTTTCCCGGGTGAATTTTTTTTCGGGTTCTCGGGATGATAGTAATAATTGCAATATTTATCCAACGGTCAATTATCGTTTAAATCTTAATAAACATCATTATCGTTATTATTTTGTCCACAGCAACAATAATAATTACATTATTTATCCCCTTATCGATCTTTTTAAAATTCTTTCTTGCATTTATTGCAGTAATTCCGGACGAAATAACAATTTTTTTTCGTAGATTCACGAAAAAAACGTACAGCCTTGGATCCTTCGAATAGTAATTCGATATTACAATGCCCCGGTCCTCGAGTAGCTCGTGTCCAGCTTCCTTTACATCGCTAAATTTCGTTTGACCGTTAGCCAAGACCGTCCGCTATACGGACGCGTGCACGTGAGCCCCGCGGTGTATTCCCGTCTCGCTGTCCGAACGATCCGTGCACATATACCGAATCTTTTTGGCTCCCGATGGATCCGGTAGGATCGACAACGACGACGACGACGACGGCGATGAGGACGAGACGCCGTTGCGACGCTCGATTTACCTCACCAGCGCTCTGTGTATTATTTTTCTTCGGCATCGTCTTCCTTCTCCTCCTCCTTCTTCTTCCTCTCCTCCTCGTCTTTCTTCCGAACCCGACGCGATCTCCGTCTTCGTTCTTCGCTCGGTCCTCGCCAGGACCATCGAGAGCTTCCCCGCGAGTGCACAAAATTGGCTCCGACGGAATCTCGAGTTACGGACAACTACGCGGGCGAAACAGGACACCCCGCGGGGTTTTCAGAGACGCTCACGAGATCCTTCTTGGCCCTGCCGTTGTTCCAATATTTCAACGTATTTCGGTGCTAGAACCGTCGCAGAAGCGATATGGAGATCTGGATTCATTGTGCGAGAAGATATTTCGAGGAAAGGTTTGGAACGATTTATCCAGGACCGAGTTTTTGAGGATTTTTTTTGGGATTATTGCGATTGGAATAATTGCGTGGCGAGCTGGTTAATGAATCGATCTCGACAACTCAGCGAAAGATAATTGTATTCACTTTTTTATTGGTCGATTATATCATGTGGTAATGATAATATTAAGTGTGAGATTCGTGTAATCGCTGGATAAATTTACGTTCGTCCGCGATTGATTAAGATAAGAAAAAGACGAGAAAAAGAGACGGCGAATGAATCTTTTTTTATTCCATATTAAATTTTTGTATGAATTAGAATTTTATTCAATCAAATTTCTTTATATAAATTAGCATTTTATTCAATTCAAATTTTTATATAAATTAGAATTTTATCCAATTGAATTTTATATAAAATTAGAATTTTATTCAATTGAATTTTATATAAAAATAGAATTTTATTCAATTAATTTTTTTATAAAATTAGAATTTTATTCAAATTAAATTTTTTATAAAATTACAATTTTATTCAAATTAAATTTTCTTCAAATTATCATTCTTTTTCGATAACCCAAAAGCAGTTAGCTCTTCGTGGTGGCGAGAAGAGCCGTCCGGCGATACCGGTCCTGCCGATTCGCCAGCAACTTTATACGAGGTTATAATATCCTCGACCATAAGGGCGTTACACGGAGGCTGCTCGCTTATTGTCGCACGATATACCTATATACCGATATATATAATATACATCAGGGCAGAAGAGACCACAGAGCTTGTGTGCTACGCGATCGGGAGTGCATGTGGGGCAGAGACGACGAAGGTACACGCGCGCTACCTCGATAGGAATACGCTATAGAAACTCGGGTAACCCGATAGGCTTCGCCCCGCAGGAAGATCATACTTCGGTACAAAGACTGATCGCTACATCGCACGCGATCATCGTAAACGTCAGCCAAACTGACGATCTTCATAGCACCATTTGGTCGAAAGCCAAACCTTCCCTTCGCGGCTCGCAATCTCAAAGCCACGCAGTCTGCAAACCTGCTAGCACACTTTCGTACAGCTTCGAACATTAAATCTATCACACACCAGCGTTTATCATCTCATCATTAAAATTTAATTTGTATATTTTCATCTCATACAATCTTTATTTTTCTTTAATTTTTCCTTCCTTCGGTATTTTAATATTCTCGTTTCAGTGTTCTATTACGGAAAAGATATTCGATTGTTGAATTGTTCGATAAATTACGGACAGCCATTATCGTGCTCGACCGATCGAACTCATCGTTTGAATTTTTATTCATTGAAATTCACCGAGCCGTGAGATACCTTTGCAGCGGCTTTGTACAAATCTTCTCTTTTTTTATCGAGTTGTTTGGTATTATCGTAGACCAAAAGGGGTTGGGGATAATAATCGATCACGTTCGATCTCGAAGGTGTAACGAACGAAACGATTTTTCTCTTTCGTTCTTTCTTCCTTCGTACGGAAGATAATAAAAGCAACAATGTCGGTGGTCCGTTGTTAATTTTTATTCTTTTTTATTTCGTTGTGAAGGAGTTGAGCAAGTTGCTGACTCGAAAAACGTTGGGATTTTTTGAGGGTACTTCGGAAGTTTCTTTTTATTAAATTTCTGAAGGATCGAGGAAATAAATTGGATTTTAATTCGAATTAACGGATGAGAAAGTTTGATTTCTGCACTGATGGAACTTTGAAATTCGAACGTCGATCAATCGTGAAGAATTTTAGGGCATGATGAAGGTTTGTATGGGATTCGGTTTGTTTCTTTTCTTCTTTTTTCTTTTCTTTTTTTTTTTTTTAATTATGATTTTAGTTTTCGGATCGATCGGTCTCGCCCGTTGGCAAGATTCTTACGAGATCGTTGCTCGACTCCACGACGTTTTTGTAAGAAACGGTGTTTCTGCCGCGCATCGGTAGTTTGATCAATTCGGAAAGTGGTTTTTTGGAAAGAATAAATACTGTGATCGCGATGAGAGCGAGAGTGAATAGAGTTACAGATGCCCATATCAGAGGATAAGACACCGAGGTTTCGTCCACGCAGACCAATTCGACGTTTGGAACGTTGACGAGCAACTTACCCTCCAGGGAGGCTGGAGCGTAACATCTGGAATAGAAATACAACTCTAAATATATTTTCGAATCGATTGGAAATAAATCAATAATTCCGGAAAATTAAACAATTCTTTTGTTAGTCAATTCAGAATCAATGCCGAGTTTGGAAGATTGAGATAAATGAATGAATCGTTGCGAATCAACTTAAAATGAATAAATCATTCCACAAATTTAAAACGATATTTTACGAATCAACTCAAAATAAATAAAAAAAAATTTTAAATTAAAAAGAATCTTCACGAATTTAACTCAAAATCGATAAATAATTTTGGAATATCGAAAACATTCTTCGCTAATCAACACAAAAAAGAAGGCGAACAATCCTTAATTAATTTCTTTTTTTTCCGCAATATCTAAATTTCGTAGAGCCCGAAGCTGGTAACGTCATCTGTGGGCAGCGCGTTCTAATACCTCATCTCCCGGCTGAGCTCGCTCGTCAGATCCAGCCTCTTGACCCACTGCATTCTGCAATCGCAGTTCCACGGATTTTTCTGCAGATCAACGACAGCCGTGCGCTGCATTATCGGTCGAAGATTTCCGTTCAGCGACTCAATGCCGCAGCCTCTGATCGACAGCCGTCTGAGTCTCGGCAGCAATTGCGCGTTCGCCGGCCAAACGCGAAATTCTCGCAATCTTCGACAACCCTCGAGCGACAGATTCTCGAGCATCGTCAAATTTTCAAAATCGTTCAGCACGAGCCGCGTCAAATTTGGCATGTAATTCATGTGCAACCAAATTAATTGGGGAAGCAACATATTTTCGGGATAAAATATGTTTGTTCTCGAGATGTCGAGCTGTTGCAAGCTCATGGGAAGAGAGGGAATGGTTTCTATGGGATTGCAGGATATATTGAGAAAAGTGAGATTCGTCAGGGGTTTGAGGAGCGATGGCGAGAAGTCGGTGAAAGAAATGTTGCTCATGTCGAGATGACGAAGAACTTGCAGAGCCCATAGAGATTTTTCGTGGAAATCCTCGACGGGATTGTTTGCGATCGATAAATACTCGAGTACCTGCAACGTTTTTGCGTTGTTATTTTGTTATTATTATTATAATTATTATAATTATTATAATTATTATAATTATTATAATTATTATAATTATTATAATAATTATTATTATTATTATTAAATTATTATTATTATTATTATTATTATTATTATTATTATTATTATTATTATTATTATTATTATTATTATTATTATTATTATTATTATTATTATTATTATTATTATTATTATTATTATTATTATTATTATTATTATTATTATTATTATTATTATTATTATTATTATTATTATTATTATTATTATTATTATTATTATTATTATTATTATTATTATTATTATTATTATTATTATTATTATTATTATTATTATTATTATTTATCATTATTTAAAAATTTTGAAGGCAAAGATATATCGTAATTTTTTTTCAAATTGATTCCTAAAACGTCTAATGGAACGAAAAATATCTTTGCGAGTGACATTTCAATTCGTTTCCATTATAAATTGATTCCATTGAAATTCCAAAAGAAAGAAAGTAGAAAAGAATTAAACAATATAAAATATTTTGTCAATTATGAAATAATACTACGATTAATATCCAGAAAAAAACTATTTTAATGGTCTTCGTGCCATCGATGGCGAGGAGACTAGTTATTTATGGATTTACCTTCAAGTGTTCCAACATCGTTTCGTTGATCACCGTCAATTTGTTCCACGACAGATCGAGGACTTTGAGTTTCGGTACTCGATCGTTGAGCGCGTAATCGTCTATGTATTCCAAATGATTGTGACTGACGTTCAACACCTCGAGATTGTATTCGTCCTTGCAGAGAAAAAAAAACCGTTCGAGATGATTTTGGGAAAGATCGAGAGACATGAGATTGTCGAGTTTAGTTGAACAATCGATGAAACTGTTGAATTTGTTTCCTCGCAGTATTAGATCGGTTACGTTGTGTAGATTTAAACCCGATTGAATTTTCACGAAAAATTCTTCCTTCTTCAGACCCTTGTTCGATAAATCGATCTGGAAATTTACAATCCAATTATTAATTAATTACTTCCATTATACTCTCTCCTTCGTACTTAATTATTTTCCGTCCTTCAGAATCCAAATTTAAAGGGGAGGAAAACGGAAATTAAATATCTGACGATGGACGACGAATAAAGGAAAAATTATGATGATCCGAGAATTAATGAAAAATATTAATATTCGATAAATTTTTTATAAGAGAAAATAGACGGAATATTATATAAAAAAATATTATTACAAAATATACATGATAAACAGAATATGTACATACTTTTTTCAATGCAAAGAAAATTGAAATTAAAAAAAATATATATTTCACTTCGAACTTCTACATTTTCTTAAATTCTTTAGATGATTTAATTGTTAAGTAAAATATTATTGTTACTCGCCACATCCGAATGATCTGCATCGACGATGCTGCGTAATCCCAAAATGACAAACGCGCTGATCCACGTCGTCGAGAAAACTCGATTACTCTTCATATACATGGTGGCTCTATTTAATCACGAAAAAATTTGAAATTTCAAAAAAAAAAAAAAAACGTAATTGGAAAATCCGAATTCGATCTTCGGGACGAAGACGAATCGGTCGCCAGCTCGAACTGAGCTTTTCACGCGCCGCAACGTTTCGCCGAATGAGATAGACTCGATCGGGATTCGGTCTCGGGTCAACGCGGTTCAGATTTGCGGGGCTAACGCACCACTTTTTGATAATGCAACGATTAATGACTCTCGCAATGCACGTTATAACACTGTTCGTCTGCGATGACCGCAGATTGTTTCTCTTTCGTTTTTTTTCTTCGCGTTTACGCGTATTTTCTCTTATATTGCGTGCATTTTGACACTTTGATAAATTGATTATTTACCGAAAACTTTTAATCCCTCATTTTCGTCTTATTTTGATCCGTCCGTTATTTCGATCAATTTACAATTTGCGCTATCCACGCCGACAATACGATCCAAGTCGAAATTACGTTTTTCGTATTATTGAGTTTGTTTATTTTTCTTTCTTTTTTTTTTTGTAATTATTATTTTTTAATTCGCTTCGGTTGCAAATTATAGTAAAATTTCTGCGTAAAATCGAGAGCCGATGGATGGACGACTGCACTGCAACGACGGAGAAATCGAATTAGCGAGGACGAGGATGGTCAGAGGGAAGGAAAAATTTCTTTTCCCAAATCGAGAAACGTGCAAGCGACGTGGAAAGAAAATAAAACATTTGTCAACGAATTTCTTTGGCGAGACCCCAAAACGTTTTATAAGCGATATTGAGTTATCGCGGTTTCACGCCTCCGAACGTCGGAGGCGATACATTTTTTTTAACAAACAAATGCATATATCAAAGTCGGGTTTCGATACGATAGTGTCGAATTTTATCCTTCGTCGTTTTTTTATCATTTTATTTTATTCAATTTATTTATTCTTATAATTTTTATTTGCGTATTATCTGTTTATTTTTTCGGCGTGTGCGGGGCGACCTTGAAAACCAATGGATTCGAGACACGGAATATGCTCGGCAGCATAGTCGCCAGAGTTCCAAAAACCTCTTCGGACATTCCCTGTAAAAAAATTAAATGTTGTAGGGATTATTTAACAGCGATTTATTTTTCTTGTTTTTTTCTTCTAATTTATGTAGAGCTTGCGAGATTGATGAATGTGAATGAGTTACCAAATTGTGAAGATTGTTACCTTGGGAACCAAGAACTGCAGATTTTTCAATTCGGCACCACCCCACGAGGCCATCTCTATCATGAAACCCTTGACGCATTTGAATACCAATTCTGCTCGCTTCGTGCACCAAGCGACGGTCATATCCTGCAATTTCGTATTTTGATTAAATGTGCAAGGAAACAAATAAATAAATAAATGAATAAATAAGTAAATAAATAAATAAATAAATAAATAAATAAATAAATGAATAAATAAGTAAATAAATAAATAAATAAATAAATAAATAAATGAATAAATAAGTAAATAAATAAATAAATAAATAAATGAATAAATAAGTAAATAAATAAATAAATAAATAAATAAATAAATAAATAAATAAATAAATAAATAAATAAATAAATAAATAAATAAATAAATAAATAAATAAATAAATAAATAAATAAATAAATAAACAAATAAATAAATAAATAAATAAATAAATAAATAAATAAGTAAATAAATAAGTAAATAAATAAGTAAATAAATAAATGAATAAATAAATAAATAAATAAATAAGTAAATAAGTAAATAAATAAGTAAATAAATAAATAAATAAAATAATAAAATAATAAAATAGTGAATGAATAAAATAATAAATGAAATAATAATTAAATAATAGATTCGACTGTAACTTAAGAATTACCTCGGTCATTTCATGAACGAGTAGAACCGGAATCGTTAAAGTCGTAACGTCGTTGCAGCACGCGGTTTTTAAAATGTTTCTCAATCCGAGAATGACCGGGTGACGAGAATTAATGTCACCGGATCTCAAAGAATCATTCACCACCATGTGAAACACCACGTGAACCTGATCGAGGTTCGAGTGTCTCGTTATAAATACATCTCCGGTCTGCAATGCTTTGCTGGACGACGATTTTTTCGTCTGTCGAATAATTGACGAGTTAATTTTTTATTTATAATAATATCTAACCATAATATATACATTCAAAATATAAAATAATATGTAATATAATAATTATTAAGGCCAGCGCAAAAAAAAATCCGATTTTGGCGGCACGCAACTATTTTAATTATCAATATAAATTAAAATAGCTGCGGGCCCTAATAATTATAATATGATTATAATTATACATTAATAACATTGTAAATATCATCACATGAATAAATAACATGGCATTATTATATATTAATTTTCAAATATTGATGGAATATGAATAAATTAATATTATATTAATATTAACATCATAAATTATTTGAAGAAAATTATTATTAACCTGCGAATCGCTTCCATCGCGATTGTGCACGTGCCGCCATGCCACGGCTTCCTTGACGTCGTCGCGAATTTTTTCCAATTGCTCGTCGACCGGAGGAAAGTGAAATTCCGTCGTTAACTGGGATATCGAGCAGAGTTCTGGACGAATCAAAAGTTGCGTTAATTAAAAAAAAAAAAAAATAAGCACTCGTTAAATTTATTTCGACGACTTCGAGACAACGATAATGAAAAGACCTTTTGTAATTCCGGAATAACTGCCCAAATGATTGTCGCTGAGGAGAACGAGACCGCACAAGTCGTTCGAGTACAAACCCAGAGCTGTTTGCAATCGTTGCGGAATTGGATCCGTATTACTAAAAAAAAAAATACATAATTCTTGTATTAACTGACAAAAAGTATTCTTTACAAATATTAACACGTTAATACAAGAAAAAAATTAAATGAAATAAATAACGTCATCAATTTAAAAAAAATTGATCTGTTTTTATTTTAATTAAATGTTTAAAAAATGTTAATTAAAATTGGAAAATAAATCAGTAAGAATTGAGAACGCGAATGTGGCGAATATTTAGCGTCATAAAATAATTATTCAACCCAGATTCGACGTGTTTAGTCCGGCAAAAATCCAAAACATCGCCAGTCAATATTCTTATATTGTGCATCTGTTTCATCTGCGATCCCAAATGTATCGTGAAACTTTCTTCCAATTGCGGCATGTCCGACGTACTTTTGGCTTCGTTGATAAGAAAATTGTCCAGGCCCGTGGGAATAGGGGGCATAGGCACCATCGGCGAACTCCTGCGAAAGAAAAATGAAACAATAATAATTCACGATAAAAATCTAATCAATTTCCCTGTCATTCATTCGTTCAACCCTTCGCGGTCACCCGGAGGTCAAAATGACCTCAAACAAAAATATATCATATATTTTATTAATAAAATATAATTTTATGAAAATATATTAAAAATTGCCAGAGTTATAATTTTTTTTTAAGTAAAAAATGGTTTTTCTACGCATTGCCTGCTTGCCGATTTTTTTTCGACATTTTGAAAATTTGATAAAAATTTTCGGCCATGATATTCTCATTCTGAAAGGTTCGAACTAATATCCTGAATTTTTATGAGTCGTTCGGAACGATACTGGCAACGTGGCAATCGTTCGAACATGGCTGGGGTTATTGCGACCCCACGTGACTTATTTCCAAAACGTGCGACCTCGAAGGGTTAAATTCGTTCGTTTCGCGTTTCGTGTCGTACACGGGTGTGGGCAACATGCTCGTTTGCTGATCCTCGAGCAATCGCATGATCCAATTGCGATATTGTCGTCGTTGATCCAATTTCAGAGCGTCGACTCGCGATCCCCAATGACCCTGCAACAAGCTTTGCTCCTCGAAATGTCGTCCGGCCATTTCGTTTATCGATCTCTCGGTCGATCCGGTTTCCAAAGTTTCCACGGCTACTCGCATCTCCTCGGTTTGTCTGAAATTCCCGCGGATAGGTGATAATTCTCGTCGATTTATCATCGCGTCTCGTCTATTCGCGGAATTGAGAACGAATAAAAATCGGTTGTCGCGCAGCGGCTGATAATCGCACGAATGCAAAATATCGAACTAGGGTCAAACGCGACGCTGCGTTCGTTATTCGAGACGTGATAGAATTATCTCTTCGCGGACTTTTTTTTTGTTTTTTTTTAGATAAAAAATGTATTTTCTGCATTAAGACGATATTGCTACATCGAGGGAATGAGATAGCCTTGCTTTGGGATTTTAGCGGACTTATGTTTTTGGTGAATTGGCATTTGGGAATTATTGAACGAGAGGAGTTGTAATTTTTTTTTATTATTTAGAATTTGGAGAATTGTATTTTGGACCGAAGATTTTGTGGTAAGTGCGGTGATAAAGACTCTTGTGATTGAAATATAATACGAGTATAATAACTTAATTTTGATATAATAATTTAATTTAGTCTATTATATTTAAATTAAACTATTGATTTAAATATAATATTTTATGATTGAATTTTATGGTTTTGCCAAACAAAATTTTACTTTTTGGAATAAATTATTATCTTCAAACCTACTTTCTTGCACTTTTCAATTTCTACAATTTTCTCAAAATTTTTTTGCAAATTTTTCCTAATCAACGAAAAGTAATTAAAAAACATTTTGAAAAAATTTTTTTTTTAATATTTACTTTTTCGTAAGTTGCTCGTAGTCCGAATCTCTCATTTGTATGACCTCCGTAACATCCTTGCCGTATTTATGTTCGGCCTGCAGAATGGGTTCGAGCGAAGGCGAGTGCACTAGTCTGTGATAAGCCGCCGCAAACAACTCTTCGTCCGTCGTTCCCATGGGATCGGCGTATTCTACGGTCTTTTGCTTGTAAGCCTTTTCCAAATTCTTTATCGCCTCCTCGACGTCCAGATCTCCGTTCTGCGCGGCGTCTATCAACTTCTCCGCTCGTTCGTCGTAAAATTGCAAGGACAATTCGTTAACGGTTTTATCCAGCGACTCCAACAAATCTTTCTCTACGTAACAGGGCAATTTGAAGGAGGCCATTATCCTGTGGGTCAGTTCTTTCACCGAACCGTTGTAGGGAATTCTCAGAGGAATTTCCAACGTGTAATCCTCGTTTGTGGTGCATGTTGGGAATTTGAAGACGAATATTTTCTCGGTCCAATTTTCTTCGGCCATGATTTATTTATTTTTTCTTGTCCGGATGTTTGCGGCAAGTTCTATAATTTTATCGGCTCCATGCTAGCTGCGAGAGAGAAGCGATAAGCACGAGTCACACGCCCAATCATTTTTCCTTAAGGCGTTATATCTAGTTCTTTATGGTAATATTCACGGATTTCTATGATTTTTTCTCTGAGCCGACAAGAAGAATGTAAATAAACAAAATTAGATTCTTCAAAGCTTCCGCAGCCATCGACTTACGCTATCGACAACAAATCGTGGAAAGTCGTTTAAAATTGCACATTACACTTGTCATCGCTTTGTAGAATCGATAAACAATTTCAATTTATCCCATTGAATAACAAACGTCATCGTGCTGCTGGATTCCGGCCACTTATTACGAAAGGCTTGTGTTTACAAATCAAATAGTCGCCGACGACGTGCATAACCTATTTAACAACGAACACTTTTTTTTTAAATCGATGTTTTGTTTTTTTTCACACCAGCCCTGCACCGACTACCGGTCATAATCGTGAATCACGCGTTTTCCATTTTGTCGAAGCGATAAAATGCAAATCGTGTGAAAATATTTGGCACTTTTGATTCTATTGACAAGTGTCTTGTTTGACAATTTACGCCCCCGCGAAATGTTGACGTTTGATCGGTTACAGTCCAGAGACGCCAGTGTATCGTTGAGTAAAACTGGAACTGATATACCAATTTACTGACTGATGATACAATGACGTGCCGCATGCAGGGATGTTTATTTATTCAGTGAAAACATATTCAAAATACTTCTTCAACCGAATAACTTCAAACTTTCCGAACAAATAAATTATTCCGCAGCAACTGAAGTTTACACTTTGCTGCAATAATAATAAACAATTTGTATGAATTATTGTTTAACAATTCGACCCTGAAATAATAATAATAGCGATCGTAATTCATGATAATTAAAAAATTGAAGTATTCAAAATAATTCATCAAGTATTGTTTACCGTCATTGATAATTTCGAAGACATAAAATAAGAACGGTTGACTATTAAATTTTCATCCCCAGTCGATCGTTCTTATTTTTCATATGAGAAACTAATCGTAATTAAAAACAATGCTTTGCAGTTTTCTTTACCGACCGAGCATCAGCACATAATCTCAAAAATAGATCGTGAAGTTCATTCGCAGTCTGGAGGATGGAATAAATTATGCGTAAAATCAATCATTAAAAAATTTAACGAATAAACTTTATTACATGTAAAATTACAACTTATGTTGTTTAAAAAAATATAACGAAGAATAAATATATACACAATAATATCGCGGCAATGAGATCATAACCAGTGATTCAAACATTTTCCAACTGAATAACCATCGACGTTTTCGCTGGTTTTTCCGGCATTTTCACAATTTTTCCGGCGATCGGCGGCTTCGTGAGGGTTATTTGGTTTCCCACCAACCGCACGAGTACCGTTTTTGGTTGTTCCCGAGAAGAATCTCTTCGCGAAGGAATCGAAACCGACGAAATTTCCGAGGATCTGAGGGATGTTTTGGGAGACGTTGATTCCGTCGTTTTCATCATTCGATCAACGGTCGGCGACTTTGCGGGCGTTATTTGTTTCGTGATCACCCGCACGAGCAACATTTTCGATTGTCCCCCGTTAACATTGTTTCTCGGCAGAGTCTGAGACGCTTCGTCCGCATTTTCATCGGCGGTGTCCTCAAGTGTTGCCTCGGACTCGTTTTTTACTGATATTAAAAAAATATATATTTTTTTTTTGAGTTGCTCATGAGTGGATATTGGAGTCTCAATTTATTTTCGATTTTATCTCGTCGTGGATTTATAATATATTATAACCATAATATATGCATAATATATGCATTATATATTGTATATTATATATATATATATCCGTCGTGGTTTTGATATATTATTTATTTATTATTATAGTATAATTTTCGCTCCTTCAAACTTATAAGCTTGCGGAGAATAAAAATATAGATGGGATCCTAAGTCTTTCATCTCCTGAGTGTGAGATTTTGCATTTTTGCCTGCGTTACCGTTTTTGTCTTTATTATTTAAAAAGTACGAGTCGAAGTCGGTAAAGATTTTGAAAAGAATGTTTCTTCTAAATTGTCTGAACTTTTACCTTCATTTTTTAAGCGAGCAACTCGATCTATCGCTTTTCTAATTTTTTTATCTCTCCATCTCAGGCGACCCTGGAGAAGGTGGATTTCACCCTGGAGCTCCTTCTCCCTGTCGCTCGGTCCGCTTAGTCTCGGACATGTTTGAACAGCGACGCTGCTAAATGTTTTCTGTGGTCTTCCGTCGTTTAACGATTTTCGTAATCTTTTTGCAGAGGTCCGTTGCCCAGCATCCAATTTCTTAAAAATCCAATAATTGTAGTGAATACTTCCAATTTTTGAGGAAGTTAGTTTATTTTTCAGTATGATATTTGTTGTGAAAAATATATGTAATATAAAAACCAAAGTGCGATTTAAAATTTACGACGGATTCATTTGTTTGAGAAACAGAATGACATCCTGTAATACATAAAATGGTCAAAGCAACGACTAACATTAGCCGCGTTTGCTTCGTCCGAGGAATCGCATCCACTGTAATTGCCATCGTCGGAATCAGGAATCTGACAAATAGAAAAGGCTTGGGTGAAAAATATTGGCCTCAGTAGTTCGGGATCCTACTTTTGCGATACCTGGTTTACCAACTGCGACCCAACGCGGCGCAGTTCACACATTTCCAGCGTATTTGTTTGTCCAGATCAATCGCTTACACCAGAAATATGTACACTGTCTCGCACTCCGTCATAATTGGGAAATCAAAATAGTTACTCCGAATTGTACCTCATCGTTGACGTCGGCTGAACACACCGGATCAAAAATACTGGGCACCGCATCTTTCTTAAGTTGTCTCCGGCTCCCGTACGGCGTCCAATCTGCATAATCTTCCGGTCGAAAGTGTTTGCTACAAACCGACGAGTATTTGGACACGGTTTTGTATCCGGGTCCGGCTTTGAGCCATTTTTCTTTCAACGCTTCGTTGGTCAATGGAAATCTATAACAAATGTACACCACGCAACCAAGAAAATTGTAATTATTTCTTACAGGACGTCAAGACGTCAAGCGAGAGGTTAATGTAATTTCGACATGACACAGAGAAATAAAAATTCTACTTACCTAAAGAATGACACAGTTCGACTACCCGTCCAAAACTCTCTACACGTACTGACGCAACAAGAGCTCGGCATGTTTTATTTCTCACTTGTTACATGCACAAAATTTGACCAAATACTTTCACGCGTCATTGGCCTAAAATTTCTACGCATTGTTTACGCATTGCAGCTGATTGCAGCCTCCTTGAATGCTTCTGCAACGCGTAAATGGCGGATGGCATTGTTCATTCGACCTTCGACCGTAATGACTAAATAAAGACTTTGTACTGTATTAATTAGCATTAATTCTCTCTTTCTCGGTACACGAATTTCCCTGCACGGCAGAGCGCGTTCTAGTTCCAGTACACACATTTCAGCGGTCGCGACGATCCCACATAACCTCAAATTCGAAAAAACAACGAATAATCGTGCTTCTGCAATCATGAATCCCATAAAAAGCGTAACGTCTTTTGTGCAGTATTGTTATTTTCGATACTCCCTCGTGACCGAGCTCTACATGGTGGAGAAATGGGAGAGAAACTTTATTCGTATCCTTTTCCTTCAATGAGTTTTCATGACATTGCAATTTTTTGGTAACGACTATGGGCCTGGGCTTTATTTGAAGAATTACGCATCAGTGCGAGACGGATAACTGCAAAATGGTTTTATTTATCTTTTTCTCTCAGAGGAATTTGTGATTTATTCAGAAGGCCTCAACATTTTCGAACAAGTGGAAGCTCAGGCACTTTTTGCAGAGAAATAACCTAAAAAGTCGTTGACGTCAATTTATTCTGCTCTTCAAATATTTACATTTTTCAATTTGTAGACCCAAATGGAAAACTTATTTTTTTTTTTGTAATTCCAAGTTGGACGTTCCCATCCCATCCAACAAGTCGAGACAAAAAACGAGGGTGCTGCGCAAAATATGAGAAATTAATGTTTCTGCGAACATTTGAACATTGAAAAATGCCTATACTGTAATCAGATTGTTTCACGCTGGTGGTATTCGCCCTGCTTTTTCTTCTCAACTACATGGTACTGATGCCCGTGACGGCGAGCATATTCGCACGCTCTTAAATACTTGGATCCGCCGAATACGGAGTGGGAATGAAGCTTAATTTGTATCCTTTTATTCCTGTGAAGCGAATGGAAATTGAATTCCTTCGTTGACGGCAACACTGCAGAATTCTTGATCGACTTTGAAGTGTGGCTGCTCATCTACATGGTTCAATAAGAATTAAACAACAAAACAGAAGTCTGCAGTGTCAAAAATAAATGGTCAATCCGTGGCGAGCAGTCAAAACCGAATAAGTCTCTTATTTTAAAAAATGAGATAAAATCAGACTCATAGTTAGAGTAACGTTTTGAAACATGGCGATGTCGAAAATTTCCCATACTAGAAAAAATAATCGAGATAAAGCTAACCGAATAAGTCCATGTCGGAGGCAAAACCGAATAACCTCACCGCTGTTTATTTAATTTATCCATAAGTCGCAGAATCTTCAAATCTTACCAAATGCTATCGTGAATAGTAAACAAAGATAAACTGAGTGTAACCTGATAATTTTGTTCTTTGGAAATTGCTTCGTCTTATTCGCTTTTGCCTGCTTGCCCCAGAAATATTGTATCAAAGATTGAAACAATTCCTATACTGCGCTCAGATTGTTCTACGCCGATAGTGTTCGCCCTGCTGTTTCCACTCGACGTCACCCACCGACTTCGCTTCGACGTACCAAGCCACGATCTCACTTCATCATCGTCACACCTGCGATTCCTTCGAACCGCTCGGCATAAATGAAATTATCAAGCCAATCATCAAAGAAAAACATTAGATAAAAGATAAATATTGCGTAAGGGATATTTTCCCGTCAGTTTTAATTCACATTCCAAAACCAAATGCCTTTTGATTGTATTATTATATTACAAATATGCTAAATACATTATTTTGCGGATATATAAAGCTTTACAGTCTTTTCTATCTCTAAGTGAACGGCGCTTAGAGCTAACGCGATTACGTTACTCGCTCTCGCCAACGGGAATAATTCAACTTTTTCTTTTTTTTTTTTTAATTATTTTTCTGTCCCCGCAGTTTCCATGAATCGTCCCAGATTTCTCGATCGACGATCGCGTTTCGCAATCTCCCGACCTTCCAGGATTCTTCAAGTTTCATAACCGCTCGGGGGGACGGGAGGGCGGGTCAATAAATATTAAATCTTTATTTATAATATGCATATGCGTCAAAAAATCAACGACAAATTAATTAACAATTTCGATCCTTAATATATATAATAATCTTCTCGAGTTCTCATCAAATTCACCCGAGAACAGCTGCCAATTAATTCTTCTCTCAACAACAAAAATAATAATTGAAAAAAAAAAAAAAAAATTAAATTAAAAAAAATATCCTATCTTTTTTTTTCTTCCTCTCACATTTTTTTAAGACTCAAAAATCATTTCACGAGCGGAACCCTACGATATGCAGTATCGATTACCATTTTTTTTTACCGTTTCCTATTCGTTTTTTTTCCCCACCAAATCGCAAACGAAAAACCAAATCACGGCGACAAATTTTTTCAGCAACGATTCGTGCATTTCTAGTCTCTCGTTTTTTTTTTTTTGCTTTCTTCCAGCTTCTTTTAGATCTACGTACGTTAATCTTATCAACCGAATCTTTCACATTTTTGTTTCGCTTTTTTTTTCTCATTTCCTCGAACGTTCGTTGATTTTCGTTGTTTCTTCAACAACGATCAACACCAACACAGACACTTCGTACATTGATTATTTTGATAATAGAAGTAGGCACAATAGGAGTAATAATACGAATCGCGACGTCTCACTCTGAGAACGTCTTCGGAAGATCCTAATTTGCGTGTTGAAACTTTGAAAAGAAAAAAAAAAACATTTTTCTTTCTTTTTTTTTTTTCGTTTTCTCTTTAAAACGTTTTGGATTTTTAATTACAAGATCGAAAGTATCTTTAACGGTCACCGTGTCCATTTCGATAATTAGTCAAATATTTTCAATACTGCTCGACAGTGTAGGACGCTAATTTCTATGCTCGACGATCACCTCATTACGAATCAAAACGCAAAACAAAAAAACAAAAAAACAAAAAAACTTCGCCATACATCTACGCATTAAAAAAAAAAAAAAAAACAACGCGTTTCTTCGATTCCAAATTCGTACGTGCGATGATCGTAATAATAATTAAAAAATAATCATAGTGATGATAATAATAATAATCGTTACGATACAATATAATATTCGCTAAGTTATATACGCCTACGCTGTTTGGATCTTGAACGTGTCGAAAATAAGGTAAAAACGGAGATTTTGAAAGAATAAAAAATAACCAACGTCGCGCTGAACACACAGCTGGCTAAATCTAATGTGCGTCTGCCTCCGAGAAATCGATTGAGTCGAAGGGATTAAATCGCAGTCGGTAAGTATTGGGTTGGCAACTGAGTCATTGAGGATTTTATCAATAGGTGATGTTGGCATGTTTTTTCGTTATGTCAACGTGGTCGAAGCACCGAAATCTATATTGTTTTCTCGTTGTTCGGACTTTTACCTTTGATTTAGTAGAAAAATTGTATCGATTGGTTATTTAGTTTCGTTTTTATCCGAATTTAAAAATGGAAGAACGAGACGCGGATTTGAGACATGTTTTATTGTATTATTTCCGAAAAGGCAGGAACGCATCGCAGGAACGAAAGATGTTACGTGCCGTGTATGAGAATGAAGCCTCGAAAGAAAGTCAGTGTCAAAATTGGTTTGACAAATTTCGTTCCGGTGATTTTTCACTGAAAAATCCGCGTCTCGTTCTTTCATTTTTAAATTGGGATAAAAACGAAACTAAATAACTCATCGATACAATTTTTTTACTAAATTAAAGGTGAAAGTCCGAACAACGATAAAACAATATAGATTAGGTGCTTTGACCACGTTGACAAAACGAAAGAATATGCTAAGATCATCTATTGATAAAATCCGCAATGACTTAGTTGTCAACCCAATAGATTTACCAAGAATCGCGTGTAAATTGACAAATATTCCGCAGTACTTCAGGCTTGAACGGCTGAACGGAATTCGATGAAATTTCGTGGATCTGTGTAGAATCGATCGAGAACCAATCAAAATTATTTTTATTTTTATTACAATTAAATTTTATTTTTTTAATTGTAAAGAAATCAGCGAAAATTTTTTTTTTGCGATTTTGAGAAAAACGAAATATAGATTGGTACGATTCTACATAGATCCACCAAATTTCATCGAATTCCGTTCTGCAGTTCAGGCGTGAAAAACCGCGAAAAATTCGTCAATTTACACGTATTTATCGTTTGATCTACTTTACAAACTGCGATGTATCGTTTCGCCTTAACCGTTGTACCAGACTCTTAGGTTTACAATGATTATTGTTGTTCCTGTGTTTGTTTCATCGTTAAATTAATGTACCGAGGCAGCCGGAGCGTTTCGGGCCCGCCAAACAAATAAAATCGAAATGCACGAAAATGCCAATTTTTTCTTTCCAATCTCAATATCTTTAAAAAAAAAACAATAATTAAGTCGTGAAATCGCAAGACAGCGAACAACTTTCCAGTAAGATAATCTTGGAAGCCGAAGGATTATTAACGTTATTGGAAAACAATTGAAATTATTGCAAGATGGGAAATAATTGGATTAAAATAATAAATAAAAAAATTGAGTTTTCGATTTGACGAAGCCTTTTTTTTTCGCTTCCGGCTGCTCGAGGCTCGATGTTGCATCGACGAAATTATTCGCGCCGCCTAAATTATCGGTAAATATGATATGGATCTGTTGTCCAACCCTACGTCGTTTTCGGTATCCAATCTTCTGACTCGAACTCTTTGCTTGTAATGATACTCCTTGAGATAACTCTTAAGTGTCTTTGGCAACTGCAGCTTGTTTATTCCATCGTAAGTCGTTCTCGTGGTTATAACTGCGCGGCACAAATGTTGCAACGGAAAAACAAAATTACGATGCAACGGAATTGTTAGCATAGGTTCGAAGAACATACAGCAAGACGGATCCTTGTAGTGTTCTATAAGACCGCATACCTGAAACAATCGGATTTGTTATTGGAGATTGATTAATTGGAACGTGTTTCGGTGAATAATGTCGATTTTGCTGAGAGATGGAGGTATTGATACATTTGTTGGTGTGTACCAATGATATCTGTGGCTTTTCGAAGGGTAAACATTAGGGTGGCTTGAAAAAAAAATGTTTTTTCTAATTTTAATCTTCAATAATTCAATAATACTACTCAATAAAACTTCAATAATTTCTTACGAAAAAACGAAATTATCGATGGAAGTTGCAATGCAGGGAACACGCCCCAAAGACACGATAAAGTTATTGTTTAACGTCACAATGCTCGGCTTCACGTTGCAAAATGTGTGAAAATCTATTTGGAAAATATTAAATTAATTAAGATAAATGGTTGGCCTCAAAAAACGAATATTTCTTTTGGCGTGGAATTTATTATTCGACAGAAAGATGGGAAAAAGTCGTAGCTAAACATAGCCAATACTTTTATTATCGAGGTAATTAATTTTGTTCTGGAAATAAATGCCTCAAATCTCGCGAAAAAATCGACATTATCAAGCGGAACACTCATCAAATTTTTACATTCACGTTTGCAGATTTTTTTTTTTTTTGGCGAACGAATTATTTAATTACCGTTTCCGAAGCGTAAACACCGGGATCGTGAGAATCGAAGCTAAATTTGTGATTCCACTGTTCGATTCTGGCGTGAAGAGACCGCTCGTATTTGCGAAAACTCACGGAAAATAAAAATTCTTCTTGAGCGGAATCTCTGAGCAAAAATGTGCCTTCCTGTTTGCCTTCCAACAATCGTTCGGCCTCGTAACGATCCATTTTGCCCCAATAGAACGAACAGGCCGTGATGGATCGCAAATCGGGTACCAGACAATGCAGATAATCGACCTGTGAATTTCGTAATATTTACAATTTTAGCAACAATATCGCAATTACGATTTATATTAAAGTCTTACTGGACTAATCGCAAGCAGCCATTTTTACTACTACCCAACTATTTTTGTCGACTTTACATGTATTAATTACAATTTATCCACCAATAAAACCAATAAAAACCACAAAAAATTTCTTACAGAAAGTACTAACGATAATTTTTTCCAATTTTTTCTCATAAAATCTCGAACTCGTCGTGCCGACAATTTACGTTGATCCGGTGCCAATTAAAAACTTCGAAAAATCTCTTTAATCGCGCGAAACGTACCTGAGTGTGGGCCGGTCGTTCGATGTTGGGAACCAAGGTAAAGTCAATTTGCGATAACGCGGTGAGAGCGGCCGCTTGTATGCCCGCATGGGCTTGAAACAACGCCGCTAGACTGTCGACGGTAATGCCATTAGGATGGACTTGAATTCCCGCGGGATAATTAGGCCTGTAACCGGGCGGGGGCTCGACACCTTCCTCCATCTCGCGAGCTCGTTGGAGCCTCGCTCGAGCGTCGCAATCCTGTTACGACAGATAATTTTTACATCGCTGTTTATAACTTTCCGCGATGGTTTTTTTTTTTTTTTTTTTTTTTCGTTGGGAAACCTAAAATATAACTCTTCGAGAATGAAATTACGTTAGTAAATTGTTTCTTCGAAGTTTAAATAAATTATTCAATGATTTGTACGATGATTTGCCACCTCTCGGTCTGTGAGAAAAAATTGCGGAGCGTTTTTCTCGGTCGCGATTAATCTTCGGGATAAAAAACGAGAACGGTTGGCTGCGCGTTGAAATTATGCAGTCAATCGTTCTCGTTTTTCATTCGAGAGATCAACGGTGGCGGAGAAAATTATTTTGCGACGATTTTGTTATGTTCCTCGTCGTAGTTACAGCGATAATATCAACCACTCGGAATAATAATAATTTATTATTATTATTACAATTATTACAATAATAATAATTATTAGTATTATTATTATAATCGTAATAATTGTAATAATAATATTTTATAATAATAATAATATAATATAATAATAATAATAATCATATTATATTATATTATTATTATTATTAATATTTATTACTATTATTAATGATAATAATAATAATAATTCTTATTATTATTATCATCACCACTACAATTATTACAATTATTACAATATTATTATTATTTGGTGGTAAATAATAATAATAATAATAATAATTATTATTATTATCATTATTATATAACGAAGAAATAACAAAAAATTTGGAAAAATAAAAGAAATAATATTGAAATTGAAAATTAAAAAAATTCACCTCCATCGGAAATTCGGCTGGATTGAATCTCGACAAGTCAATAACGGGACTGGGCGGTGGTGGTCTAAGTATCGGGCTCTGCGGTGCTGATCTATTGTTAAAAACAACACCGGCTCCCATGGGATGTTCCTCGGTGCGTCTGTAACCCGTGCATACGCACTCCGTGCTGTTGTTCGGTTGTTCCGGTATATCCGTGTTTTTCGAAACTTTGCTCTTGGCACAATTGAATTTCAACACCCAATTGCTACGTTTCTTCTTCGAGGACAATACATGATTGCACACCGGGTTTTGATCCTTGTTACGTTGTTTGATCTTTTGTTTTCCAAACGACAAAGTTTTCGAGGTTCTTCTCACCGGAGGATTTATAGGACTGTCCTCCGAGCTGCTGCTGCTGTTGCTGCTTCCGGAACTACTGCAGCATGGTTCCTGCTGCTGTTGTTGTTGCTGCGGTTGTTGCTGTTGCTCTTTAAAATCTACGTCAGCCTGAGCCACAAAATTTCCATTGTTACAAACTTGCTGCTGCTGTTGTTGCTGCTGCTTGGTTTCTTGAACGTCTATCGGTTGACTGTAGATAGATTCGAATCTCGAATTGTGATTGTCGAGAGCTTGATTCAACTCATCGTTGTCGAAATTTCTATTGCGCTTGTTATCGTTGTTCGTAACTGAATTAACGTTCTCGGTCGGGGGCGTTTCGTTACCGTTGTTCTCGTTGTTGTCCGAAAAATTTACATTTTCCTCGCGTCCCAACATATTAATCGGCGTGTTTTGGATCCCATCGGTACACACATCGGAATGAAGTTTTTCGCCATCCATTCTAAAAAATTCTCGGAAACTAGCTAAATGCTGTCCCATAACTGAACGATACCGAAGGCATCTTATTTAATCAATTGCTCGACGTATGACGGAGTTTACGGTGTTTTGTGGATTGTTACTGATGGGGGGGATTTTTTTTTTTCGGGCTTTGGGTTCGTGATTCGTTCGATTTGTTGGGAAATCGATTGGGTTTTTTTCGTTTCGGCGAGGATTAATCTGAAAGTGAGAAAATATTTTTGTTATTTTTACAAATATTTGAAATGGTTTTTTTACATTTTTAGGTAATTTTGACTGTGATTTGGAGTGAAATAAATTGGTGCCGATGGGGAATAATCGATGAAGCAAACAATGGCATGCGATTTTGACCCGAAAAAACAAATTATTGTACATTAATTTTTTTTTAAAGAGATGAAGTCGATAATATTATAACTGTTTGCACAGGCTTAAGACATTTGTCCATTTGACATTTTCATTTGTCATTTGATTTGTGTGAAGATTGCGATTGGATTCAATGCATATCAATTTTACAATTCGTGAACTATTTTTCATAAATATAAATATTTCGCTTTTTTTTTTAAATTGAACATTATTTAAAAAATAGTCCCTACATCTCTATTAATCAAGAAATTAAAATAATTACACGCATAACATTAACATTGCGTTTAAATTATATCTGTATAAAATTGAATTTATTACGTAAATGAAATATCTTCAACCCATTTATTTAATTTGCAGATAAAACGTAAATCTGTGACAGTTGAAAAAGAATTCAGGGACTCGTCAAAGCTTTATTCACAATTTTTAGAGAATTCACGATAATTCGTGTTGACCTATCCGAAAGATAGACAGGTGTTTGCTCTGTGATAAGCCAATGAAATAATCTATGGGATGACGCAAGAATTTTTTATCACGACCGAGGCGGACAAAGCTGGAAACATTATTCGAAACTTCATTCTCAATCATACCTCTAGAAATTTCGGATGTTTGTCGAAGCAAATACCAGAAATTTAAAAATTTAATGGCTCGCAATAAAATTCAGAGGCGCGCAACATGTCTTCGAGGTCGACTAATCGGAAAACTAAGATTCTAACTATAAATATAATTTTATGTATTCCAGAGATCGACTTCGCTCCGAGCCATGAATAATCAATGAATAAAATTCTTAAAAATTATCTACATCGTTCCGACAACCAACATTCATTTATTCATCGACGACCAACAATTCCAGCTGTTCAAATACACCAAGAAAAAAATCCAGCAAAAATTACAGAAAAAAAGTGTGAAACGCTCAATTCACCCCAGGCCAAGCTTCAAAATTATCCACATTCCCACAAGTTCATTTGTTTATTGTTACTTTTACAACAAATAAACCCTGCAAAACTTAATAATTCGAAATTTCATTGTCACTTAGAAACCCCGACCTTCATTCATGAATTTTCTGAGCTTTTTTGGATGACATTTCCTATTTCTTTCCAGCCTCGACTCGATTCGACGCAGCGATGCGCAATCATGCAAAAAACAGCGATAGGATCAAATTTCTCTTACTTTTCCTTCAATTTCATCGTGTAAAACAAATCACCATTCACACCACAACGCCAACCGACTCGACAAGGTGAAAGTAGACCCACACAGGTGCCACAAACGAAAAACCAAACCAAAATCCACCACGCTGCAACCAAATCTCAATCCAAAATCCCAACAAACCCTCCCCAACCCAGATCCAAACAAACGTTCTCATCATCCCCACAAACCCAAAGCCATACTCAACACGTCGTCGCACAGAGACTTCAACGCGTGGGCTAATCTCCCGCAAAACCACACTTCAAGATTTATTCTCCCCCTCAATTTCATCCCACGAAACAAATCTCAATTCACGTGACAACGACGGTTGATTGTGTAAGGAGAAAGTAGACGTACATAGATCGTTCCGTTGACGCCGCGGATTCGTCATAGACCGTCTTAGATCCCAGATGTTCGAACGATTCGTCATCGAATAACGCGAAATAAATATTTACCACTCAAAAAAATTTTCGACGCATCCAAGTAGTCCGAAGGTCATCGTCTCGGGCGTTGTTTCGAACGTAAGACGATTGAAAAAACGTAAGAAAAAAAAAATATTATATATGAACGATCGAACGTTAACGCTGTTGTTGTACAGAGGCGTTTCTGAGGCCTTCGCGACGTTGAGGCTTCGTCTCAAGATGAAACTCGTCTATGCGAGTCTTGACAGGAGTGCATCTGCTTATCAGTGTCCGAACTCTCCGCACGTTCTGACTCATCGACGAAGCGAGAGGGGGGGGGGGGGAGGAGAAACGATAACCTCCTTGTCGTCTTCGCGAAACGACGCTCGAGGAATCTTTCTTCTTCTTTTTTTTTATGGTTTTATTTTTGTTCGCACCGCCATGGAAACGTCGCGAGCTTCATTCACAACCCCGAAGAACGTCGCGAGGAACACGCGAGAAAACAGTTCAAAACACGTATCGCTTATTCGTCAGACATTTTCGCTGTAACCTCGCGTTTTCTCTCTCGCTCTCGTGGATTTTAGGGATTCTTGTGTTTCCTCGCTATTCAAGATGGCGGACGAATAGCTGGCGAAGCGGACGGAGGTCGGGGTGGGGACTCCCCACTGGGGAGCTGCGTTGAGAGCGATCTGTTGGCATGGGAATTTTTGATGGTAATGCAGTTTTGAGCGCGGGGCTTATGGTGTTTTGCGTGTTGCGGTTTGCGTGATTTGGGCGAGAGATTTTTCGTTGGGAGGGTGGGAGGGGGTACTCGGTCGGTAAGAGAATTTGTGCAAGATGTTTTTGAGAGGGGAAGGCGCGGGAATTTTTATCATGACGTGAGCATTTTTGGGGATGCGGTTTATGGGTTGTTGGGATTGTTGAAATTATTTTATTTTGATAGCATTATTTTAATCGGGTGAGCAATGCTCGGCAGGGATGAGCAATTATTCGATGAAAATATTTTTGATGTACTTTTGGTACTGAATTCTCATGGATTGTTATTGCTGTTGAATATTAGAATAAATCGTGAAGGGATGATTGGGGTGAATTATTTATTCTTATCGCAGAAATGTAAACGATTGTAATTGTTTTGTGATGGCTAAGCATAGATTTTTGTTTGAATAAGTATTTTTAATACGTTTTCAATGAACGAATGCCCATCTCTGATGCTCGGTCGGTAACGAAAACTGTAATTCATTTTTTTTTTCACGGGTGTCAAACATTTTCGGATGGAAGTATTTTAATCATGCAGAATTACGACAAATACGACGCGATACTTTCATGAATATTAAAAATTCACAATATTTGAGACACTTAAGGTGATACGTACATTATAAATAAATTCATCTGCTTACAAACATTTCAATTCGCCAAAATTATACCACAATTCCACAATAAAAAAACAACGATAATCCATAAAAACATATTTATTTCCAATCCTCACCTTTTTCCACCTCAATCATCCGCAAATCCCAAAATCTCAAACAAATCAAAACACCAAAAATAATCTCCAAACATTTTTCTCGGTATTAAGTATTTATTACATACAAGCATTTTTCTTTACAATATGAAGTATTTCAGCCATGATGGATGATTAGTGTCGTCGCTAATAATTATTCATATTCAAAAGAGAAAAAGAAGAAACGAAAAAAAAAAGTAACAAATACAAACATAATAACGTTCCTCCTCGCGTCGATTTCTTCGACACGATTGTCAACGATATAATTGCAGGGAGGATCGTTCATCGGATAAAAATCAGACGTGAGAACAAAGCAGGGGGGGGGGGGGGGAGTCTGTGAGGCTCGAGTGAATAAATACACATTTTTTTTCTTACGACGAACCATCAAAACGTCAATCGAGTACGCGCCCAGAAATCGTAGCTGGACCGAAATCGAAACGTTTGCAATTATTTCCTCAATCGCACCAACATTCGTGTCGGAGCTATATTCTCCTAGTTTCTTTTTTTTTTTTTTTTATACATAAATTAGTATAATTATCATAACAATATAATATACGATCTGTTGCGCGATCCAAGCTACTGCGTGTATTTTTTTTTTCTTTTTCAATCCATAACGCATAATCGAACGCATACAGTGTATACAATACGAATTAGTTAATAAAAAGAGATGTTAACGAAATAGCAGCAGCAGTAGTAGTAATAATAATAATAATAATAGCAGCAGTACCTGGTGTAGTTGTAGTTGTAGTAATCTACCGCTACCTCCCACCCGCAGCCTTTTTTTAATTATTATTTATTCATTTTTTTTTTTTTTTTAATTCAAATTACAAGTCCGGATGCACCAATTATCGTCGATATATCGGGTTGGCAACTGAGTCATTGCGGATTTTATCGATAGGTGATGTTGGCATGTTTTTTCGTTATGTCAACGTGGTCGAAGCACCGAAATCTATATTGTTTTCTCGTTGTTCGGACTTTTACCTTTGATTTAGTAGAATAATTGTATCGATTGGTTATTTAGTTTCGTTTTTATCCGAATTTAAAAATGGAAGAATGAGACGCGCATTTGAGACATGTTTTATTGTATTATTTCCGAAAAGGCAGGAACGCATCGCAGGAACGAAAGATGTTACGTGCCGTGTATGAGAATGAAGCCTCGAAAGAAAGTCAGTGTTCAAAATTGGTTTGACAAATTTCGTTCTGGTGATTTTTCACTGAAAAATCCGCGTCTCGTTCTTTCATTTTTAAATTGGGATAAAAACGAAACTAAATAACTCATCGATACAATTTTTCTACTAAATCAAAGGTGAAAGTCCGAACAACGAGAAAACAATATAGATTAAGTGCTTTGACGACGTTGACAAAACGAAAGAATATGCTAAGATCACCTATCGATAAAATCCGCAATGATTCAGTTGCCAACGCAATAGAACAAATAATCCGTAACGAAGAAACCACTCGTATATGACACGATCCAAGCTCACATATCAAACGCGGCGAATGCTATCGGCGACGATGTCAGTGGCTTTCTTCCAAGATCAATCAATTTTTTTGATTTCAACAATAATAATTATCTCGCATTCGATTCGAAAAAGAATGATAATAAAAATAACGAAACATCGATTTTCAGAAGATTCCGATCGATCACTCGACACCGAAGCATTCGAATTTTTTTTATGTTCACTCCGACGGTGTTTCAATACCCAACAAACGTTAAAAACATAATTCGCAAAGACACGGATTATACACGATTTAATCAACAATTGCGACGGATCATATTTCATGGTTTACACGATAACATTATTTTTTATTGTTTTTTTTTTTTTTTAATAAATAGCCACTGAATAACATTCTATCGACGTGCAAATCTCGTAAAACTTTGTTTTTCTTCTGTTCGCGTAATCTCGAAATTAAAAAAAGAAAACGAAACGAAACGAAATTATTTCGTTTTTCGGATGAATGAAGGCCGAAAGCTAGGCCGTGAAAAATACGATGAAAACCCTCCCGAAAGCACTGAACAAATTCGAATCCGATCGCCGGAATTTTCGGTCCATTCGGAAGCTGTGTCGTCATCGTTGTTTTTGTGATATTCCATTTTGTTTCATCGGGGCTTAAATCTAAAATCTTTCGAGTGGCTATTTCGCGAATAATCCATCATCACAGCTTGAAGAATTCGAGTTTCGATATTTTCATTCTTCCTGGTTAATCTCTCGTCTTCTTCTTTTCTTACGAATCGTCAGCGACGGTTTCCAACGGAAAAAAAATCTAGCGAAGGGTCTTTTTTGCTGAACGAAGGCTGGTAAAAACAATTAAATCGCTTGACTAGTTAGCGCACGCCCCGAAACGCAGTACGGAAGAAATCATTATTATTATTATTATTTTAATTATTATTATTATTGTTATCATTGTAATTATTATTGATAATATTAATAACTATTGTTAATTATCGTTATTAAATGTTTTTTTTTCATCCCTTTCACTGCATAACATCGTTGAAACACGGGCACGATCAAACAATAATTATTCACGAAGATGAATCTTCGTTAATGATTTTCTCATCCTAAATATTCCAATTTGTTTATTTTTTTTTCTTTTTTATTGCAATTTTTTTTTTTTTGCGCATGATTGCGGACAATCTTTGTCAACTTGTGCAAACGTTTTGTCATCATTTTCGTACGCCCGTTTATGCAACGCGATCGAAAATATATTCAAAATTGTGTTGAATTAATTTAATGACGTTTGATACAATAAAATACAGATGTGTGTACGTGTGTTGTTGTGGATTAACGAAATAAAGTTACAAATACGCGAATATTTCGTTCAAAGGTTTTCTAAAAAGTTAGTCTCTATATGAGTAGGCATACTACAATATGACGGGTCTGTTTGTTTGTTTGTTTATGTATATACTTGCCATCGTATGCAGTTAATAATAAACATTATATATTATTTTACATGTTTTTTTTCTTTTTCTTTCGTGATTTTTTTTTTTCTTCGTTTCGTTATTATTATTATTATTTATTATTTTTTCAATCATACGCATTGTTTCGAGGGTTCGTTGGGGCGCCTGGGCAGCTTCTTCCAAGGAGCATCGCCATGGTTCTTCCATTATTATTTGGACCTTCGCTTTCTCGATCTCTATACTCTCTATTATAGCTTATTTACATTTTTTTTTCCTTTCGTTATTTTTTTTTTTTTTTTTTTTCATCGACGAGACGACATTTGTGAAGATTATGACCAACGATTGCCGGTGGCAAAGTTGACGATTCACTTTTTCATTATTTTTTTTTTTCACGCATTTAGCATTCTTCATCAACCAGAGTATCTAACACTTAATTTATGACAGAAGATCTGCAACAGAGAGGACAAATGCTTGTACTGCGTTAAAATGGAAATTATGTTTTGTTTTTTTTTTTTTTGAAGGCTGGAATGGCGACTATAGTTTGCGTCTATTGACTTTTTTTCGACGATTGAGCGAGTAGATAATTGGTGGAAATTGAAATTTGCACGTCTGGTTTCGAAATGTGGTGATCGCCGTTTTACGTGAGTTCGTCGAAATATTTTAAGGTCTTACTGGATGGATGTTAAAAAATCGCCGATATTCTGGAAAAATTGAGGAATTATCGGTCTTGATGGAATAATAATTGACGAATTATTTCAGAATTTTTTTAATACATAATTATGCATTATGTATGCATAATTTAGTAGTTACAAATTTATGAATTCAACACGGTCAATTGTGATCGTTTTTTTAAAAATTGATTTTCCAATTTTTTACGGAAACTCGAAGTCAAAATACTGATTTTTAATCAAAAAATTGAAAATTTTGCAATTTTAAAATACGTTAAAATACAAAAAAAAAAAACTTGACGTGATTACCTGCAGAAACTTATCACCTAATAAAATCATTTTATTTTGTTTATCTCAGATAAAACTTTTTTTTGGAGACTCCCGCGGAGATTCTCCGTCAATGGCTCATTTGTTCACAAAAGTTAATGAAAATTTCACAGAATATTCTTCAAATGTTACTTCATCGATCAGTCATCATAGAAATAAATGTATATCAACTGTGTCGTCAAAAAAAATTATCGAAAATATGCTTTTTTATATCGAAATTAATTACTTCCCCCCCTTAAATTACCATTTTGTGTTCTGTCGTTTTTTTTACCGCTCGCTCAAACGTCGAATAAAGTAAATCAATCTTAATTGCCGAGAATTTCATGCACATACCTGGTACTTGATTGTTGTCTTGGGTTTTGTTGTTGGTAAAAGCATCCTGGAACGGATTAGTGTTGGCGTTCGCGGCGGCAGGCACAAAGGGGCAGACCATGGGAGTAAAGGGCATTGCCGCTGGGTTTAGATTCGAGTTGAGGGAATCCTCGTTAGATAGATTCGCCGACAGCTCGAGTATCGGACCTCTACCGCTATTACTCAGAGTGTCAAATTCCGAGAGGTCTAACAGGTTGTTCGTCACGTTGTTTTGTTTGCTATAAAATCAGCCAAATTAAACATAAAAAAATCACTAAATTACGGGCGTAACACTAATGGTCTAACACTTTTCAATCGAAGGCATTTTATCAAATGAACAAAGTTTAAAAAAAAAATCTTTTCGCACGTCTAAACGAATCAATCGACTTGATTTCAACGAATTCGAAGCGTTCTATGGTTTTTTTTTTTTTTTTGGTTTTGGTTGCATCGATATTCGAACTGCGCTGCGTTTAAGCAGCGAATAAATGATGAAACAGTAATTAACGCTATTTATCTTCGGTCTAATTAAAAGCGGAAAGCACGAAAATAACGAGAATCGCCAGATTCCTGATTTCTTACCAATTTTTTGTTTTTTTCAGCTTCATTCGATTACTTAATTTCTAGAGGTATTGAAATTAATTGTACAGATACGAAGCTTGTTCGCTATTGTGTGTGACAAACTGTGGAATTACATCGTTGAGAGTACGCAGTTGGAAACAAAATGTAAGAATATCCGATTTGTTTTTGGATTCCAAAATATTTGTAAAATTAACGAAAAAATGTTCCTACATTTTTTGTGGTATTCTTTACGTTTATTCTGTATTTCCAACTGAGCACGAGATTGCTAGGTTGTGGATTGTTCAGCGATGGATCTACACGAATATAGCCGAGGAATTGCTTCCGATGTGCAGAATAATACAAGCGAGCGAGGATAATAAAGGACTACGCAAGGTTAAAAAAAAAAAAAAGGCGAAAGAACAGAATCATGCGAAGCTGGGCTGGGAGGATTTCGTGCCAATGGGAAAAGATGTCGAAGCGTGCGAATAAATACATCATACTCAAAATCAGACGATCAACTTTGGCAAGGAAAGAAAAGAATAATCTGAATGGGAACTCGATAAAGAAACGTGCGATTAATTCGATTTATCGTGAAAAAATCCTTCGTTTCTTGTGGATAAAAAAAAAAATCGCTCGCCATCTTTATCGAGATTGTGACATGAAATTGTATACAATTATTCGGATGATTAACTTCGTTTATGCTATTCATCTCTCTTTACATTATTTACACTGAAAAATTCATCGTCTTTCGATTAGTTACCGCTGAACAACGTGAAAATTTTGTTAGTGTGTGTCTCTCTTTCCTCTTCTTCTTCTTTTTCAATATTCTCGCTCAATTATTATTGATGTTATTAATATTATCATCATTATTATTATTATTATTTTTTTTCGTTTATGACAATTTCAATGCGATGGTAACAAGGACAGGCTGATGCGCACAATTAAATAGTTCGATACCATGATTATTGTTTCCTACCTAATAATCTAAATCTTGTTATTATTACACTCGCTAATACCAAGTTAAATATTAATTATAAAATATATGTTTAATTGTAATCGTGAATATAATATACAATTGCATAGATTTGTTATTTTTTTTTTTTTTAGCGGTTATACGATTATGGTTGGAGAGAGAGAAAGAGAGAGAGAGAGAGAGAGAGAAAGAGGGCGCAATGCGATGGTACGAATATCGATTAACGTAACAACAAACCAGTCGTGATTATGCTCTTTATTATCCGGCTGTGTTTTTCTTTCTTTCGTTTCGTTTTTATTCGCAATTTACAATAAAATCAAAGAAATAAACCAGC
Source organism: Sussaba pulchella (assembly GCA_963971145.1). Taxonomy (NCBI): domain Eukaryota; kingdom Metazoa; phylum Arthropoda; class Insecta; order Hymenoptera; family Ichneumonidae; genus Sussaba; species Sussaba pulchella. Next base: position 3,669,188 of record OZ020173.1, read on the forward strand.
TCTTACGAATTATCGCGATGTTTTTTTTTTTTTTCGTTTTTTTTTTTCACGATAATTTTTCGGATGGACCAATGACGCTGGCTCGAATCAACTTTAATAGGCAGTCGCTTCGAGATGTTATCTCACAGAAGCACGATAAATATCTAATCAATTAACTACACGTATATATCACATCTGCGTAACGTTCAAGCAGATTTTTCCAACTTTATCTCTCTCTCTTTCTTTCTCTCTTTTTCGCTTTCTCTCTCTCCCTCTCTCGCTCTCTCTCTCTTTCTCCTTCTCCGTTCTTACAGATAATCAATAATCGTTTATATTTCCAAAGCAACGTTGTTGTTATTCGTTTTTTCTTCTTCTTCGTTTCTCTATGATAATCAATAAACCGAATACCGACAATAAGCGCTGACATAATTTCCATGCTCTGGCGATAATATATATATATATATAAGAGTTTTTCTCTCTCTCGTTAACACGATTCGTTAACTCGTCAGATGTGCGCTGTTGGAACTCAACGAATCTGTGCGTAAACTCTTTGACCATTAAACAAAACCAATCTCACACGATTTTATCTATTTTATTAATATTTTTCTTCTCGATATCTTCTTCCTTTTTTGTTTTTTTACCAAACGTTTCTATCACGTTTATTCAACTCGAATAATTTTTTATCGAAGGCAATTTCACGGAAATTTTGGGTTGCGTGATAATTCATCCGTTCGTGGTTGTCATTGTAAAGAGTACAGATCCGTTTGGTGCCGGGTGGGAAGCATGGCATTTGCCATCGTTGCTGCGAACCGTAGAATTCGTACATTGTTGTTGTTGTCGTTTTTTTTTAAATTTTAATTTTCTTGTTTTTTTTTCGTTCATCTAATTTTTGTTTTTATTTTTTATAAACGATTTTTTTTTTTTTTTAAATATCCGACGGCGTGTTAACGATTGCGCAACGTCGGAGTTTGGTGCTTACGTGGTTAAACGCGTTGCCTCGAATGCAAGAACAGGAACCATGTTTTTTTTTTTTGTTAAATTAATTAATATAATAATAGGCAATCTTATTTACGTCTCGCGCGAGACGATCGCGTGAAATCGAAGCGTTTCGCGTTGTACGGAAAAAAAATAGCGAAGGATCGATCAAAATCGTTGTTGTTTGCAATAGAAAAATTTGTGTTTCTTTTTTATTTTTGATATTCAGTTTGCGATCTGTGATAATTTGAGAGAAATTCTCGATTTGTTAGACAGATGACTCGAAATTGTATGTTTGATAAGATTCGTTAAGCAGAATTTTCTCGGTGAATATCGGGAGCCATCGCGTTCCAGAGACAATTTTTAATTCTCACCTGCGTGAAATATTTTTTAATAAACAATGAAAAAAAAAATTGCTCGACTTTTTTTTGGTGAAGTCTGCTGTTTAAAAAAAGAATCTTTCTGTCTTCGAACGCTTCAACAATAATTCTCAACACCGTATACAGAGAAATAATCTAAATTTCAATGGTAAAAAGTCTCGTCGTTGATCAAAAATAAATTAATCGTTGATTAATTAATTCATTCATTTTTGGGGTCGTCCAGAACGCAAAGGCGCGATTTTTCGGTCTTAAAACGTATTTTCGAGGTCGCACCGTTCGCCTACTCGCTCAAACGAACTTATTTCGTCGCTCAAGCGAGCTTATTACGTTCTCTCGTTCTCACTGATTAATAAATCTTTTTATTTTTATTTTTCTTTTTCTTTTTCTTTTCTTTTCGTTCGTTTTTTTTCTGTTACTATTTGTACTTGTGATACTTACACAGTTGCATTGTCGAGGGTGATGGATTGGGTGTCGATGCCGTTCCCGTGATTCGTGTGATGACCGTTTATTTCACCATCGTCGTTATCCTGATTGTTTTCCAGCAACGTTTTGCCCTCGTTTATTCCATTGCGGTGCGTACCGTTACGCACTATGTCGGGCTGTGCGTTGTTGCCATCGTGATTTATCTGTTGCTCGACGTTTATGAACTGTTGCGTTGCCTCGGATATGAGACTGGCCGTCATGACGTCGTCGCCGCGGTTCGAACCCGGCGCGGGTTTCATTTCCTCGCTCGGGCTGTCCTCTTTTAATTTGTCGCCGTCACCGCCTTCGCCCTGCAACGGTTTGAGGTTCGTTGAAGGATTTGGTGTGACAAGGAAGGAAGGAAAAATTTTATTTTTATGGGGACTGACCTTAGTTGGGGTGTTTGGCTGATTTTTTCCACGAGTTCTCAACATTATCGCCTCGACTCGTTTGCGCCGTTGAAGCCGCTCTTCTTCCTCTTTTTTCAAACGCTCGACCATCTCCAATCGTTGTCTGAAAGTATTTGCAATTGTTTGTTATTGTTATACGTTATTATTGTTGTGGGAAAACATTTTTTTTGTAGTTGATTTTAATGAGAAAATAAAATGAGGTTCTGAGGTGTGGATTATTTAAAAAAAATTTTTTTTTAGTATCTTTTGGATGGCAATCATTTTTTTTGTTTGCTTTCTTTGACTCGGTCGTCTTCTTATCGCGCTTATCACTTTTTTGATCGAGAAGATCCTAACAAAAGATCCTAAAAAAAAAAAAAATCACCGACCACATCTGAGCAAAGAAGGCTTTTTACTCCGATAATTCTCACGTCTCTTTCCATCCATAAAAATAAAATCAACGAACAATCAATATACTCCAATATATTACAATACAATATATTCCAAGATACTCCTCAAACTCTCGCTTTTGCGCTTAAAAATTTGAGTTAAATCGAAATCTCAAGTCTCTGCACGAAGAACTAACTTTTCGGCTTCTTCTCTGGCTTTGCGATCGGCTTCTTCCTTCTCAATTTTTTGACGTGCTTCTTCCTCCCGTCGTTTTCTGTCCTCCTCCTCCCGACGGGTCGTTTCTTCGATGGCCTGCTGCAGCCTCTGTTCCTCGGCTTCCCGAGCCTCGTTCGCCAATCGAAGAGTCTCAACTTCCAAACGACGTTGCTCCTCCTCTTCCGCGCGTTGTCGTTCCTCTTCCAAACGTTCTTCCTCTTCCTGCGTTTGCGAACGAAATTACACGACGTTTAATTCATATCACAGAGAATGGAAAATTTTATGACAAATGAAAATCGAATATTTATTTTAATTTAATTATTTAAATATATAATTTAATATATATAATAATAAATATTAATAATATTGATATTTATATACATATAATAATGCATAATAATATAATAATATATAATAGAATAATAATATAATAATATATGATAATATAATAATATATAATAGAATAATAATATAATAATATATAATAGAATAATAATATAATAATATATAATAATATAATAATATATAATAGAATAATAATATAATAATATATAATAGAATAATAATATATAATAATATAATAATATATAATAGAATAATAATATAATAATATATAATAGAATAATAATATAATAATAATATAATAATATAATAATATATAATAGAATAATAATATAATAATATATAATAATATAATAGTTCAATTATATTTAAATATATATATATTATTCGATTTTAATTTTAATTTTTAATTTTATTTCCGTACCAGTCGCTGACGTTCGAGCTCGGCCTCGCGTTCCGCTTGCTCGCGAGCGAGTCTTCTGCGTTCGGCCAGAGCGGCCTTGGCTTCCTCTTCCGTTGTGATCCTGAATTTGGCTATCATCGAAGCTGTTCGCGATTAAATGCAATAAAACAATAATCAATCAATCGTATTCTCTATGTCCAGATTTTTTGTGAATATTTGCTTTTGCTTTATTTTGTTGGTATTTTTATATTTTTAAAGTTGATGAGAGAAGCCACGACTCACCGCTCATGTCGATTTCTTCCGATTCGCATTCGGCCTTGATTTCAGGTTCCGGTGATTTTTTTCCGGCATTGCCGTTTTCTTCCTTCTTCTCGATCTTCGACGTCATCTGCGGTGAAGATGCGTGGGAGGATTCTCTGACGACGTTGGATTCTTCCTTCGCTGTTTTACCGGACGAAAACGAGCCGTTTGTTTCGATATTCGAGGCTTTGTTTTCCGCAACGGATTCGGAGAGATTCTGTGACATTGAAAAATAATCCAAAATAAGCACGCATTTTTTTTTTTCACAAATTATTGAATTATTGCTCATTATTTGGTGAATTATTGCTCATTATTTGGTGAATTATTATTTTTTTTATTTGCTGAATTATTGCTCTTTGTTTGGTGAATTATTGCTCTTTATTTGGTGAATTATTTTTCTTTATTGGCTGAATCATTTCTCTTTATTTGCTGAATTATTGCTCTTCCTGTGACATTAAATTATCGTAAAATTATTGTAGATTCTGTGACATTAAAAAATAATCGACAATAAGCACGCATTTTTTTTTTACAAATTATTGGGCTGAAATGCATTTTTTATTGATGAATATTTGCTGTTGAATAAGTTTCTCTTTATTCGATGAATCGTTGCTCTTTATTTGCCGAATTATTTCTCTTTATTTGCAAACGAATCGCTGACCTGTGACTTCTCGGTGCCTTGATCCTTCTTCTCCTCGTGCTTCTCATCGCTCTTCGCGTCTTTAGGATCCTTCCCGTTGTTATTCTTGATTATTTCCGTCGTATTTTCGCGTATGAGCGGAGGATGCTCGGCCCCGGGACTCTGCAGAGGCGTCGCTTTCGGAGTAACGCGGGGCGAAGCTTTCGCGCTCTTGATCAATTTGTCGGTCGGTTTCTTCGGCGTTTCCCCGGCCTTCGGTGTCGTCGGCTTCTTTGGAGTACTGTGGACCTTTGGCAGTGGTGGTTTAGAATCTTTCGTCACCTTCGCTTCACCCGACAGATCTAAAAAAAAATCACAAACGTACAATTAAAACAAAAATTAAAAAAAAAAAACCAACAAAAATTGACAAATATATTAAATAAACATACCATTCTCATTTCTATCTACAGTATTTCAATGTGCTGCAACATCTTTATCAAAATAATCGAAACGAAAAGCAAAATCGATACGAAAATAAAGAGAAAAAAAAAATATTCGTACGTATTTAAATGAAAATAAATAAAAAATAAAAATTGGTTTATCAAAGATTGTTTTATGTTTTTTTTCTTTTTTTTTTTGGTTTTACGCTGGCGAATCTATTTAGAATTTAAAAGCCATGCTCACTGTGTCGCTCTGTGACAGAAACGCCAGTTCCGGCAATAGAAGCGGGTCGCGGACGTCGCGGAGTTGTCGTGCGAGGACGCAGATTGACGTTACTGCTGCCAACGCTGCTTCCGCTCTGTTGACTCATGGAGCTGTGGGGCCGCGACGGGCTGTTCGGCGTAACTTCCCCGCTGCGAACACCTAAACCCACCCGCGATAAGCATTTTTCTTTCATTCGCACGTTGTTCTCGGTGTTGTTTTTTCTTCGTGACGTTCGATTCGTCGTTCGGAATTGGGTAATTGTGCGGAATCGCTGCTTTTTAAAATTACACAGGCTTCCAGAACGTTTTTTTCGAAGATTTTTGGGTTGTTCTCTGGAGGACGAATCGAGTGGGGGAGGTGAAAAAATGTTGTCAGAAATATTTTATTTTTTTTTAACGTTTTTTCGAAAGTTGAAAAGAAAATTTTTTCATTTTTTAAATTTGGTTAAAAAACAAAAAAAAAATTTCTGTTTTCGAATGGTGAGCATTCAGTACAAAGTCTTTTGCATTTGTAGAATTGTGCCCAAAAATTAACCCGACCGGATCATTTGTAGGGATCGCCCACGATGTTTTGAGTTTTCCCATTTGATTAACATTGGAAGATCATGAAGTTTACGTTCAAAAAATCATAGCTCAGCGAATTTTATAGCTACGTCGATCCCGTAAGTTCCATTTGAGAGCTCTTTAACAACCGCTTGAAATGGCATGCAGACCTTTGGAATCCGATTGCAACTTCCGTCGATAATTAATTATCGAAAACTATCTTTAAAAAAAAAAAAAAAGGAAAAATATTTTTTGTCTCTGAAAAAAAATTCATTTTTGATAACATTTTCAGACATTCCCCATCTGATTCTTCATCTAGGGGGAAAACTAAACATCCTTGAATGATAAAATTTTGGAAAACTGTAAAATTCGGAAATGCCGCGATGCTGCGAAATTACCCATAATTATTCATGGCTTGATCAATTCAGGGGTTAGGCCACTCTAGAGGCCGAAAAAATAGGCTTGTTTCGGATTTTTTTTTCAGCAAAACTAGAAAATGTATCGAGATTACACAAGAGAATGTTTATCATACGTATCAGTGACTGTATACAATAATTTTTTTTAAGCGATTGATTTTAAAATGCCGGCTGTGCAGCGGTATTCGCGATGACTTCTCCGTTTTTCCAAGGTCGACACGGACGGACGAACAGCTCGTGTAATTTTTTAATTACGATGAGCCAATAAATTTTCTTCGATTATATATAACAACAGCTATAGAAGTACGTAGAATTTTTTCGATACATCGATTTTTGGCCAATTGGCTCACGTCTTAAGTGAAAAGTGACAAATTACCGAGTACTTAGAGGTTTTTCCCAGCCATAATCTTTTTGGACATCATTTTTTAGTCCCTAAGGAACCATTTAAAAAAAATCAATTATTCGAAAATTCTAGAGTGGTCTAACCCGTTAATTTATTTGTTAGTATTCATTTATTTTTGCAATGTCCAAAATGTGCTGCTTAGAGAATCGAATAAAAAAAATCAGTCACACATTTTTAAAAGACAATAAAGTGCCGTCGTGGAATTCCTCAAACGGTGCTCGTAACACTGCAAAACGTAACGTCAGAAACGTGTTGAGATGTCGGTCGGGAATGGTTGCAAAACTTTTGTGCGATAACGAGATAATTCTCGGAAAAGGTAGACAGGGCCGTGGACTCTCCACGGAGATGCGAAACCCATCACCGATAGCCCAGACTCCAAATAATAATTTTAACGAAGAAAATAGATATAAATAAATAAATACATATATGAAATTATAAAAGTTTTTCTACCAAATGAATAATAACGAACAATATGAATAAAAAATGAATGATAACAAAAATAATAGTAATAAATCATGATAAATTGCAATTGATTTGGCGTGGATTAAAAAAAAAATTGTGGAAATAAATACGAATAAATTAACGAAAGATGTATATTGCACATTAAATACAAGCACACGAGATTATAATTTCATATATTGCGGACGTTACGAATAGTAGAAATATGTGCAGCTTACCGGAAACGAAGTGGTAGTAGAAGTATTTTATATGTACCTTCACCCATGACGTCAGAGAACGGTCGTGCGGATTGCTTTGTTTGTTTTTTTTTTTTCAAATTACTTTAGAAAGAAGGAGCTTCTTGTTAATCAATAGCCAAGAGAGTACGTGGTTAGGGCGATATTGACGGCTTTGAGAAAGTTAGTTAGGCAAAGATTAAAGATGTCAAATGTGAGACATAGTAAAAAAAATCGTGAAGATGAAAGCACGTGCAATTTTTACGTATTTAGGAGTAAAGATGACGAATTGATACGAGTTAGTTATGGACGTGTGTCAAGATAATAAATATTTGCCACATTCGCGCGTATTATTAATGTTCCCATAGGCTTTGTTATTGATTTACAAATGCTCCTTTCAGACTCTAGGTTCTATTCATGCGCAAAAAAAAAAAAAATTCCCAAGTGTTCCTCCAACTCGTCGCGGCGAATGAAAAGCCGTGTTATTTTCGAAGATTCATGATTCGAATTTAGATTAGTGATTATTATTATTGGCGACGAAATTTTTGAGTCGATAGAAAATGGATGTATGAGTTATTTTGATGAATTAATGTTTCGAGATGGATTTTAATATTTAGCAGGAATTATAAACCGATGATCTTTTTGTGACAAAAGTATTTTGACCCGAAAACTACTGAATCAGTCAAAATTATGGGTCTCAATTTATAACAAGAACTACTTAAGTTCAGAACTTTTATTGCAATATTTAAAGGATCAAGTTGATTGATTTTTCCTTTTTACTTTTCTCTCTTTTTTTTTTAACAAAAAATAGATACTACACCGCAAATCGGCCAGTCTGAGACTTGACCCCTCGCGTACATAATTTTTCCATTTCCATTCAATCCTCAAAGCAAACTCGATTTTTTGCAGAATTTTTGGGTCACCTTGGAGCTCGTGAAAAATAAAAAAAACTACCTCAAACTTTCATTTCAAATTTAAAAAAATTGATATTTTCCACGTTAAAAAAACATAAAAAATTAGTAGAAAACAGATTTCACTCTAAAACTTTCTAAACCTTTTTTTCGACCCCTCAAATCACAAAAAAAAAAAAAAAAAAGCTGCAAGCTGAAACTTGCAATTGGCTTCCCCTGAATTTTCGGTAGTGAACGGAAAAAATTCCTTTATGAGGAAGCATCTCTCGATTTCTTTCATTTTATTTTTTTAAATCTTCGGCTTCCTCATAAAGGAATTTTTTCCGTTCACTACCGAAAATTCAGGGGAAGCCAATTGCAAGTTTCAGCTTGCAGCTTGTTTTATGCAGGATATCCGTAGATCCTTCCCACCGTATAAAAACCGACTCGAACGTATATAAAAATTCAATGTGTCCCAAAATTCGAGCGCGTTGTTTAATTTCTATCTAATCTAGTAACAACTTAAGCTGACAGTTAGTTTGAGCGTGTGTATAAATTAGAGCACGTTCAGTCCAGTGGTTTTGAATTTTCAAGGGTTGGAACTTAGAAATTTCTAATTGCTCTAGAGCTCGATCCGTTCGGCCGATCTCGGCCAAATTTGATACGTATTATAGCACAATGACATCCTATACTTGCAGAGAATTATGATTCGATTGGTTAAAGTTAACGACAAATAGATCAAAAAAGTTGATTTTTTGAAAAATTCAAAAAATCATAAAATCTAAAGTTATTGATGGATTCGGCTCAAATGCAATACCAACCGTCCTTGTACTCAATTCTATATGTCAAAAACTATTTAGCCGAAAATGTCAAAAATTGCGGACGCTAGCGTGGCTACAGACATTTTTTGAAAAATTCAAAACGCTGTCGAAGCCGAACAAGTGCGTCGATAATCGAGAAATTTACAGATTACATAGATATTAGAAGGCATCACATGTGTGCAAAATTTGAGTACGGTAGCTTGAACCGTTCTCGAGTTATGAACGTTTGAATTTTAGAGGGTGGTTACATACATACACACACACACACACACACACACACACACACACACACATACATCCGGACATTTTTTCCAAATGTGTTTTCTGGATGTTTTAGGACATTCTAAGCCTATTGACATCAAAATCTCGAAAAAAAAATTTCGGACCGTCACAAAGCTTCCTTTATGAGGAAGCAAAATTGCCAAAAAAACATTAACGTACGTTTTTTCCCTCCTGGTCGGAGGGTGGTTTTCAATTTTTCACGATCTCTAGGATCATCCGAAAATTCTACAAAAAATCAAGGATGTTCCGAGTATCAAATCGAACCCCCAAAAAAATCATGAACTCAATCGGTAGGATCCAGGCCCCAGACGAGCCCTTTAAATACCCTATACATCCTTTTTTCCCCTCTATCGCCCATTCCAGTCTCCGATTGCAAAACGAGCGAATAAAAAAACCTCCCCCCCCCCCTCCCCGTTCCAGAACAAACCGCGACTGCGACCAAAGCCTTCGACCCTCAAAAATACGACGATTCCGACGAGTTGAGGTCACAAAAATGGGAAATCTTTCGTACCTTGTTGCTGCGAATTTTGATGTTCGCGAGCTTTGCGACGCAATCTTTCGGCCCTGGTGGGTCTTGGTACGATAACCGCGCCCGGCAGAGTCCCCATGCTACGCGAATTATCGGATCTTTTGAGACTCTTCGCCCCGGGCGCAGCCAAGTGCGACATGCTGCGACTCATGCTGGAAGCGCCCAGAGTTTGGGTCTGTTGTTCCGCAAGCGTGCCAAGCTCGTTCGGACGTTTCCTAGGTTGGGCAAGTTGATCCAGTCTCGACATGGAGTAAGTCCTACCTGGTGAACGTGTGAATGCCTTAGCGCTCGAACTACGAACGCCACCCGGGGTCGAATTTCCATCTCTCGGCGATGGTATCGTTGGCATTAGATCTGTTCGCCTTCGATTCACCCGTAGATACACCGAATTTGGGGTTCCCGCTGTTCCGTCGCTATCATCACCTGGAAAGTTTTGCCCTTAGAAAGCCGAAACACCGAGCGTTGAACAACGAATATTGTTTTTTTTTTTTTTTGGTTTTTGATTGAATCTTTTTTGTTTTTTTTTGTTTTTTTTTTTTTTTGGCGCGATTAACGCCGAGGTTTGTGACGAGAGCGTGCTTTTTTACGGGCGCAACGTTTCGTTTCCATCGTCGGAAACGCGGACGAACAACGATGTTAGGATTTAACGTTTTTTTTTTTTTTTAAGATTTAAACTAGTACACATAATTCACGTGCTAAATCGTGCGGTATTTAAAACGCTAACGAATTAGCTTGGCCCTACAGAGCGGGGTTGGGGCGGAGGGATGGAGAGGGGGGTGGAGTACACATGTGGATATTTTTAAAAGGTTCACTGTTGAGCAAGGTTCGTGCTAGAATCGTACTAATTTGTTTTTTTCTAATTTATTTATGGAGAAAAATTGATATCAAAGCGTGATATAAAAATCTCATGGATTAATGAACAGATGATATGTAATACGTCGAGTATCACGAGTAATCCACTAATATGTAGAGAAACATTACGGAAATATTGTTCGTTCAAATATTGTGAACCCGTTAAAAATTGAGGAATTTGGAAGAAGGATTTACAAAAGACGATGAAAAGAAAAACACAACAAAACGTACGGAATAAAACCCAGTCATGCTTCGCAGGCAGGAACGGCGTGATCGTGTCAAATCGAACGCAAACGAAATGCGATCGTTAAAGAAATTTTCCACACGTCCGGACGGTGAACGAATCGATCGGCCGATTGCGATAAACGATGCGACAAAAGCGGAAGTGATAGTAATTTTTTTTCATCAACAAAAAAAACAAAAAGAAATAAAAAACAAAGATAATGAGGTTAAATAGAATTAGACGATGCGAAAGAGAAGAAAAACGTTTCGATTGTGCGTGTGTGCAGTGATTGATGATATATCGTGAGAATGAAATGTAAACATGCGCTTTTTTCGTGGTCTCGTACGAATATTCATCAGAATAATATACAAAAAAGTTGCCAGAGAAGAAATTAAAAAAAAAAAAAAAAAAACAAAAAAAAAAGATGCAATAAAACAAAAAGAAAATAAATATAAAAATCGATCTTGCGAACTCTAAACAAACGAGTAGGAACAAATTTGACGATCGCCCGTGAAGAGAATCGTTATAAAAAATAAATTAAAAAAAAATAAAAAAAATTAAAATTAAAATATTTTACAAAAAAATAAATAAAAAATGTAAAATATTTATATTTTATAATCCCGATGCAGGCTTTCCATGGGCTTCGGAACTCACCGGTGTTCGCCCGCTGCATCGTTGAACGCCTAGTAGTGTCGTTATCTGAGTTATCATCGATGGCAAAGATGTCAGTGGTGGGAGGCAGCGAGAGGCTGGCTCTCTTATTTTTGGCATGGGTTAAAGAAGGATCGGGGCTAGAATTCCAATTGAACACCTCGTACATAGACGAGGACATTCTCATATCTGCGAACAAATTCATTCCAACGCTGTTATAAACTCCGATTATATTCCGTTTTCGTCTGATTCTTTGCTTATCTCGTTCTTGTTTTTGTTTTGTTCATTTTGTTTTTGATACGACGAAATTTAATCGAACTACCGGGTTCGAAGAGGAGGACGAGAGATAAAGAAGAATCGATCGGGTTCGATTCGAGTTAGATAGACGGACGGAATCGGGAGGGGCTGAGTTTAAAGATAGATCGAACGGTTTGCATTCGTATTTGATGATTGCGCAACGAAATGTGATTGAGAGAGGCTAATGAGGGTGCTGCTGTGATAAGTGGACTCGTGTGTTTTCTCTCGTGCGGTTCGTATTTTATGAGATGGGTGGACGAAGCGCGCGGCTAAAAGAAAATTATGTATGCATGGGGGAGGGACGGCTTGAATCGATGGAGTGGAACCCTTTTATCACCCGATGTGGTTCATGATTTTTTTTTTAATATCTTTTGGATCTTGGGACGTCACTTATTTTTTTAAAAGATTTTTTAGACCCTTTGCATCACGCCGCTATTTTTTACTAGCAGTTTGCCATTGGAAATTTAATGATTTTTTCTTCCTAGAGATTTTATCGAAATTGAGGAACTTTCTTTATAAAATTGGACTGGGCATCATGTTCCTAATATTTTATTGTCTTTTTTTTTCAATTTTGAAAGAATTCGCGTTTTTTTTTTTTTTATTTAAATGTATGATGATGGTTTGCTATTTAAAAAAAACAACAACGAAATGTCGCGAAAAATTGACGTTTCAATAATTATCGATAGCGAATCGATGTTCAAAAATTTTATTTATTTATAAGGAATAATAGAACATAATGGAAAAATCGATTTTCCATCGAAAGTAATCGAAAAACGATTTCCTGCTGCATAGATTCAATTTTTTTTTTGCTTTTTTTTTTGAATAAGGAACCATCATTATATATGTATGGAAACTTCGGAAAATTTTGAATGTTTCCATACTCGAAAAAACAAAAATTTCTATGTATAAGGAAAATGATGCCCGTTTCAATTTGATAATAAAAATGCTTCAATTTCGATAACGTATCTGGGAAAAAATTGTCATCCAATTTACAATGGTGAAAAGAGCAGTCACCTATTGATAAAAAGTGGGAGAATCCAAAAAATCTTAAAAAAAAAAAAAAATCAGTCCGGTCGTAAGATCCAAAAGAAATTAAAGATAAATGATCGATTACATCAATGAATAGAAGGCTTTTGACCCATCGATTTGGGACGTCTCTCCCCATACATACGGACAACAATCTCAGATGATAAAAATAAGAAAGACGATCCCCTTGTTTCCGACACACTACGTTATGACAACTGAAACCGAAAAAAAAACACGGTAAATTAATATTCGGAACAGGGCAGGAAGGGAAAGAGAAATCGACACTGATTGCGGGCAACGCTCGTATAAACACGTTCTAACAATGCTGTGCACATTGAAATCGATCTTCACATGCAACAATTTGATCGAAGATCAAATCATAAAATCATTATTTCACGTACACCGATGTGAGAACAGCTAAAATTCAAACGAAAATCGACGAAAATAATGACTAGTTGGGATTCATTGGTGTAAATTTCGTGGTAAAACGTATATTAATATAAATATATGTGCTTAAATTCTGATATTGCGACATTAATATCGAGCTGGCTGCGAAGCTTCGCCCGCAAGCGATAATAACCTAGCGATATACGCTCGAAAGCTCTCTAAATGCGCTCGCAACGACGACATCAATCTCCCATTCGAGTCGAATAAATGTCGAAAATTCTCTCTTCTCCTCAGTCAAATCATCGCTGATTAATTTTCCTCTACAACCTCAAATCCTTCTCGAACAAAACACACGAATACGTGAATAAATAAATATCCAACGACAGAAAATTCCGGCATTACCGACTCGAAGTGACGCTAATTTACGTTCTACAACGCTATACAAACGTTCCATCATTAAATAATTAAAAAAAAAAAAAACAACAAAAAAAGCGAATGGATACGTAAATCGTACCTCTGTTCGAATCTGCAAAGCATCGCTGGATTATCCGCAGTTATCTTCGTTAAACGAGACGTCGATGAACGAATTAACACAAATGTTTGTCGTAAAAATAACTTACTCGAATCGGAACGTGAGAAGAGATTCGTGTCTTGTATAAAAAAAAATTGATCATCCTAAATTCGGCTCCGGTTGTCGTAGCCCCACGATTATTTTCGTATAAGGGAGGAGGGGGAGGTAAAATGATGCGTGTAAAAAATAATCGGTACACGTGGTACAATGTAGAAAAATAATAATTGTCGTGTATTAAATTTAAAAAAAAAAAAAAAAAACACATTACCTTCGCCGGGTTTTCGATCCAAACCGCCGGCCGACGTTGCTCGTTTCTTGCTGCCGTCTAGTTCGCGTTCGGAGGATCTCCTGGTGAGCGGTTGAGCGGCCGGGAACATCATTACGTTCGTCGTAGACGTGGCTCTTCGGGTTCCCCAGAACGACGAGCCACCGGTGTCCGCCGGTTCCAACATGCGCGGCGTTGAACTTCCAAATGCAAATACAATGTGCGATCTTTCGTTCTTCTTTCTCGCCTCGATTCGCGCCTCACGTTCCTGATTCTTTCGCAATATGGCCTCTCGTCTCTCTCGTTCGGCCTCGCATATCAGACGTTTTCTCTCTTCCACTTGGACTCGTCTGGTAATGGAATTTCTTTGTGATTATCGCGACGTTGATTGTTCGAGCGATTCGAATTTGGATGAAATAAAATGAAATGAAATAAAATAGAATAGAATAGAATAGAATAGAATAAAATATAATGGACCAGGATAAAATGAAATAGAATAAAATAAAATAAAATAGAATAGGACAGAATGGAATAAAATAAAATAAAATAAAATAAAATAAAATAAAATAAAATAAAATAAAATAAAATAAAATAAAATAAAATAAAATAAAATAAAATAAAATGAAATAAAATAAACTCAAATGAAAAATAAAAAAATTGTTTAAATTGTTATTGTTCAATTATTTAATTGTTGATTAGATTTGTTGTTATAATTATCGCGACGTTGATTATTTGAGCGATGCGAATTGGAATAAAATGAAATAGAATAAAATAGAATGAAATAGAATAGAATAGGGTAAAAAAGAATAAAATAAAATAGAATAGAATAGAATAAAATAAAACAAAATAAAATAGAGTACAATGAACTAAAATATAAGTTAAAAAAATTGTTTAAATTGTTGTTATTGTTCCATGGTTTGATTGTTGATTAAATTTGTTTTTATAATTATCGCGAGTTTGATTATTTGAGCGATGCGAATTGGAATAAAATAAAATGAAATGAAATAAAATAAAATAGAATAGAATAGAATATAATAGAATAGAATAGAATAAACTAATGCAAACTAAACTAAACGAAACTAAAATAAAAATAAAATAAGGATAAAATAAAATAAAATAAAATAAAATAAAATAAAATAAAATAAAATAAAATAAAATAAAATAAAATAAAATAAAATAAAATAAAATAAAATAAAATAAAATAAAATAAAATAAAATAAAATAAAATAAAATAAGGTTTACCTGTCGCAATCACGAGACCTGAGCTCGTCGATGCGTCTTCTTCGTTCTTCCTCGCGTTGCTCGCGGAAACGTTGAGCCGCGAGTGCCTGTTGTCTCAGCTCCTCGAGTTTTCGCTGTCGTTCCTCGTTCTGTCGATCTCGCACGAGCTTAGCTCTGTCAACATCTTTCGCGTTTCCCTCGCGTCCTGAAACATTCGGCCGAACGTAATTCAATCGACGAGCAACAACGAAGAGAAAAAAATCTATCCCGTGTAGAACAACGACGGCGCATGAAAAAGCTCAATCGCGTTAGGCCGGAAAATAAAGTTAGCTACGAACGAACGAAAAATCGTTTGAATGTGCGAACGTTACACGTGATTCAATGTTATTTTTATTTATTTTGTGTGGTTGATTTTTTTTTTTCGTGTGGTTGAGAATAAAAAAAAAATACAAAAACAATGATACCTTGATTGTCATTAGGATGATCGCCGTCTAGGGAGTCTTCGTCGTAGAGACTGCGGCGCTTCACATCTGCCGAGAATAAATCATATTGCAACATGTGTGGATCTCTTACGCTTCGAATTACAAGAAAAATAATAAATAAGTAAATGAAGAAAAAATAATTTAGCTGAGGAAGGCTGGCTCGTTTTTTTTTTTTACATCTTAACAATCAATCCTGAGTCGTAGAATTGAATGGAAAGATTTCGCAGAGGCGAGATAAAAATGGCCAAATGAACTTCCAGAGAATTTTTTGACACAAGGAGACGTGAATATTTTTGCCAAGTATTCGTGACTTCAAAGAGATCGATTGATAAAATTGACTGAAATCTTCATCTCGTACTTTTAATCTTTTCCTTCAGATTTTGGATTTTTTTATACGAAGACAATTTGTGTCTCGAGTTACTTCTCGTCAACAATTTTAATCACAAAACAAAAATGAGCAGCCTCCACCCGCGGCTTCCGTCTTGCCCTGAGCAATGCGTAAACGCTAATGCGCAAAAGCAAAACCTTGAAACCTAAAATAAAAACAAACAAAAAAATATAACAAAAATCACACGAAACAAAACTCAAAGCGAGCCATGCCACACGTACGATCATTTGCGAGCGAGACAATTGAAATCCATCGACTTTTATAGATCCCAGAAGATAATATAATTTATATTACAACGCTCAAGTTGTATTGCATAATTTTTTGCACTTCTCCGTCTTCGTTTTTTGTATGCAATCGCTGTTCAATTCTTTTTTTTTTTTTTTCGTTGGCAGAACCGACGATGTAAAATAGAGATGGAATAAGCAACGAAACGTTTCACGATGGCGCAGATTGTGAATTGTATTTCCCAGCGAATTTTCAGCTTTATTTGTCTTCCATTACTTCTGTCTACCTGCGCGTTGGGGTTGCAACCGCGAAGCTGATCAAACGTTTTCCCGCATCGACGGGAATTTTCACGTAACGCGGAGAATAACGCAAGCAACGCAAGGGTTTACGCACGTTTTCCCCTTCCCGGTTTCCCAACGATGGGATTTCAATCGTCGAGTGTGTTTGCCCGTGCCGCGGCCAAACCAAACTCGATTATATTCCAACCATCGACGAAGATTTATAAACCCGCGATGGCTCGACGCAACGTTTCTGGCCCCATCGATTGCCCTTCCCGTTGATGGTTCGCGGTTTCCAGGGTTACGCAAACTCTCGTCAAAAACATTTCATTAACACGCGAGCAAATATAACCAACGGAAACGGTTTTGAAAACGTTTCACGCGGTCGTGGAATTATCGTCGTGTCTGCAGTGGGCGGTTGGGAAAAAATGTGGTTATTCGGGTGTTGTTCGATCGTGGAAGACGGGGGAAGTCGTGACGAAGATCGTTGTACAACGATCTATCAGGGGAATTTGATGGTGGATTTTATTGGAAAAGTTTCTCGTTGAATGAATTTATTTTGTGATTAATTATCTTATTATTTGTATATCTATGTTTGAATTTATTTTGAAGATATTGAAGATATATGTAGATTTATCTTTTTTCATTGTAGCTGATTATTTTGTCGAGCCTAATTTGAGGAGCTACGGTATACCGGGAGGCGGAAGAATTAATTTTGAGAAATGATGTTTTTTATGGAATTAGTGATTTTTATGGAATAAGTGATTCTTATGGAATAAGTGATTTTTATGGAATAAGTGATTTTTATGGAATGAGTGATTTTTATGGAATGCGTGATTCTCATAGAATTACTGATTTTTATGAAATTATTGATTTTTTATAGAATTATTGATTTTTATAGAATTATTGATTTTCATAGAATTAGTAATTTTTATAAAATGTTTGATTTATATAGATCTATTGATTTTCCTAGAATTAGTGATTCTTATAAAATTATTGATTTTCATAGAATTATTGATTTTCATAAAATTATTGATTTTCATAGAATCATCGATTTTCAAAGAATTATTATATTTCGTAGAATTATTCTATTTCATTACTCACAAAATCTATAAATCAATATCAAACTACATCATTTCCGGTACTCAGTACAATTTTTAATTTTCTCACAAATTCCTCTAAAAAAAAAATTCTCAAGCTTCCCAAAGCAAATTTTTCCCAACGTTCCTCACAAGTCAGACTTTCGTGCGAATTTACATCCCCCCTTCGGATTTCCTCAAGTTCCAGCGACCCGCAATGCCCCCCATCTTCCTCACAGCGCGCAACATCTACCCCCGGAACCGGGAATTTTTATTAGTGAAAGCGTTATCGGTGATAAAAAAAAATCAAAACAAATTTAAAAAAATAAAAAAATAATAATAAAAGCTTCGACTGCGACGACGCGAAATGGCAAAAAATAAAAACGCATTCTCGAACATCCGCATTCGCAGTGACCCAGATGAGTCCCGTGAGCACGCCACATCGAGCACGCCGAGCGCACACGGTACTCGTCACTGCTGCTTTACCTGAGGGTTGAAGCTCGTCGTCGCCCCCGATATGAGCGAACCAGTGCATCGTTTGTTCTAAATTAAAATAAAATAAACCATCAACAAAAAAAAAGAGAAATGAATTTTTAAATAATAATAATAAAATTTTAAAAAACGATCGAGCAAACCACGAGAAGAAAAAAAAACCTAAGGGATGAAGAATGGACGAAGAGATATGGAAGAACGTCGCAAAAAAAAAAAAATCAAAAAATACGACTGCTGGCTGCCGGTGCGACCATTCAGCGCTCGACTCTTTCTTTCAATCGAATCTCTGATGAAAGAGCCACGAAAGGTTCTCTCTCCCTCGTCGAGTTTCGACTCGTGGGCAATATTTCATCCCCCTTAAACGCAAAAAATAATAAAATAAAATGTAAAGCTCTCCGGAAATGTCAGCGATACAAAATAAAAAAATACATATAATACCTATATGCATATCAGAGAAAATTAAAAAAATTAAAACAACGAACAAAAGAGAAAAATTTGTATCACCGTAATGAGGATAGGGTGGGATATATACGAGGTTTGAATCGCACGTCCCTGTCCTGACCTTTTTCTTTCCGTCTGTGGATTCCCGCGAGTCCCTCGCGAGTTTCCTCGTAACTCCGTCGCCAAGGCGCTATGGCATTTCAGCAAATTGCAAATGGCGATTCGTCGTGCCCTCGACGGAGTCTCAACAGCCGCGGAAATTCGCTCATACACGTAAATTTATTTGTACACACGCCCGTATTTATACACGTGTGTGATATATACGTATATACGTGTGATGTGTATTAATGGGGTTTGTACGGGAATAAGTTTGTGGGACGCAGAGGTGGAGTTACGCGACGGTGTAGGTGAGAACTCGAGAAACGTTGTTTCCGCTCGTTGATTGCGAACGTCAGACGCAAAACCCGAGTCAACGTCGACGGCGTTCGTCGCCTCACCCTCGGACGTCGACGACGACGGACGAGACGATAAGGGTTGAGCGCTGCGCATTCACACACACACACGGATACGCGCACACGGCGTTACGTCATCGTCATTCAACGTCGCGCATTCGCGATAATTGGACGTCTCATTAGCAATTCGAGTGCGAATCGAACAGGTGGATCGACGACGTTCGGATATGAAATTCCTTTCGAACGTTCGATCGAATGTGATACCGAATAGCCTAGTCTCGCGTTGTTTCCGCGTTCGACGGAGGGCGGAGGTTGCTCGGGTCGGGACGGGTGGGTCGGATTGTGAGGGTGACTGGATCGTCGGGGGGGAGGGAGCAAAGAATTTACGGAGGAGGCTCATTTTACGATTATTTTTTACGGGGCAATAATTGAAAATATAGAAATTTTATTATTATCATAACAGTATTAATAATAATAATAATAATAATAATAATAATAATAATAATAATAATAATAATAATAATAATAATAATAATAATAATAATAATAATAATAATAATAATAATAATAATAATAATAATAATAAGTATTATAATCACGACAATTATATTATATAATAATAATAATAACAATAATAATAGTGATAATTATTATTAATATCACTATAATAATAATAATAATATTAATTATTAATATTAATAATATTAATAATAATATTATTATTACCACCATTATTATTATTACAATTATAATAATGATGATAATGGTTATAATTATTATAAATGATAATCATTAAAAGTATATTATTATAGGTACTCTAATACTATTGCTATTCTTATTATTATTCTTATAAATTATAATGATAATAATATATTTTTCGCGATTATAATTTATTATAATAATAGTTACTATTATTGTTATTATTATTTTGGTTATTGTAATTTTTTATAATCATAACAATTATAATTATTATTGATTATTGATCGTTCCATTCAAGGTCATAATAATTAATAAAAAGAGCAGCTTGAATATGAAATTGAGCTCACATGAGAGTTGTCTCATGTGGGCTTGAAAAACGAATTACACAAAATAAACGGAACAACGTGGAGTTGATTTTACGTGAGCCTCGAATGTCAATTTCTTCACGTGGTGAATAAAGTCTTGCGTGTAAAGAGAGTTAGCAGAATTTGTTTGTAGCACAAAGCATCGACACAAAGCTTTGGCGATGATAATCAAAGCCAGAGCACAGAATTTACCGACCCTCGTTCACAGTCAAAACACTCCGAACTTCAATAATTTCGTTTTTTATTCAACAAAGTTATTTTCTTTTGAAGTTTCACTCGGGTTGAAGCAAATCGACGGAGTACAAGCTTTCGCAATCAACGTTTTATCAGGCACTGGCTCTTACATCCGGACATCACGACGGTATTCGCGAAGGTAAATGGCAAGGGTACGTCGAAAAAAATAAAAATAAAAATATGTGTCACGCCTTGGGCTCTTTTCACCTTCTGTTTACACTTCCAGGGAGGAAAAGTGAAAGAAAATCCTTCAAAATTCTTTCCAGAGATTCGAACGACGACTTCGAGATACTAAAGAATGATATTCTTACGCACCGAAAACAGAAGAAACAAAGTTTAATCTAATTCACCCCCGAGAGCAGATTCGCAGCTTGAGGGGTTGATAATAGCAAATACAAAATTATTTTTCGACCATTTGTGCGAATAACTTCTCCAAGCTCAATTCGATATTGAATCAGGCCGAAAAGATCCCAAAGAAACCGAAAAAACAACATATTCCACTCTTTCCATCCTTCGAGGGTTGAATTACGGAAAATGTCTTCTTAATGAAATTTCAAGCAATAACATCAATATTCTCTCCTCCCATTTCACGTTTCTAAATCCACGGCTGAAGGGTGGAGGGTTGACGAGTCAGCCAAAACATTTTTTTAATTACAGCCAATAATTAGCAATTTGGCAAAATAATTCGTAAATGAATTCGCGCTGGGCTTCGTTGCTTTTTTTTCTGAATGTACTGCACATGAATGCGGACCTTTAGAAATGGGGCTGTCTGGTGGCAAAGCTCGCTAACGGAGTACGCCTACGTTTCCTTTCCATCCACGCATCGAATGGTACAGCTGGTCGGCTATGTATGTAATATATATGGGGCATTTCGTCCCAAATAACCGAATTGAAACCGTTTTATTTCCCGATGTGGTTGATAATTTTTTGAAAGATCTTTTGGATCCTACGACGTCACTAACTTTTTCAAGAACATTTTTAGATCTCCTCCTTTTCCTCACGCCACCCCATTTTTTAAAATAAGGAGGTAAGTGCTGCTGTACCATTTTTCAATTGAATGACATTTTCTTCCGCGATCCATTATCAAAATTAAAGAACTTTTTTATAAAATTGGGGTGAGATTCATATTTCTAATAACTATTTTTTATTTTTGAAAAATTTGACTTATTCCGAAATTTCGATATGTGATTATGGTTTCCTATGTAATAAAAAAAATATGAATGCTTGCAAGATAGATTTCATTTTTATTTCTTTTCTTAGATATTCCTCTGAGAAATAAGAAACCATTATTTTAAATTGAAATTTCGGAAAAACTCGAATTTTTCTAAAATGTAGACCAATTTAAAAAAATATTTGAGGGTGAAGGGGGATCTAAAAAATCGAAATAAAAAAAAATCAGTAACATCGCGGCATGCGAAACGTACTAAAAATACATCATCGACCACAAATCGCAGCATAAAAGGTTTTCAATCTCTCGATTCCGTACGAAGCGCCCCATGCCCACAAATATAAGTATACAAGGCCGCGCACAGGTACGAAGAGAGCTCGTGCGCGCCTGCATTACACGCAGTCCATCTCCAAGTGTCGAATCGCATGTGCGAATCGATAATTCGAGCTTCGCCGTTCGGCCGGTCTTCGCTCGAGCTAATCTCTCGCGCACTACGTATAAACGCGCGTAAGTCCCTTGCAGCATAGTGCCAGAATTAAACCCGAGAGCGGCATCAATCTGGTCAGCATGCAAATTTTCCAACGGCGGCTAATAATTCGCGTCGTACACGAGAAATTCAATTTTCCGAAGCGTCAGCGTTTGTGCATTCGTCCGGGGGGATCGAGGCGAGAGCCGTTGACGGACGAGATGCACACACAGAGCGATTTCCACCATGAAGAGCTAACCAGAATCAGCAGCGGCAGCCAGTATTGGCCTTTCCGCCGATGGTCCGAAGCGCCCCCGTAGGGGAATTCAATTTGATCGTTTCGCGTATCGACGAGCATTTTTCCTACGATGTGTTGATGGACCAACTTCGTAACCGCTCTACGTTCTATTTTCTTCTATTTTTCGATGAACGGCCGCGAATATTTTCCGCAACCCACTGGCTCTCGATCAACCTCGAGCGTTCGCAGGGGGAGGGAAGGAGAGTCGAGTTTTCCGTTGAGCGAGGCAATTGTTTCGTTTGAACTGACGCCATTCGCGTAACTACCTCGATAGGCAGCGCTTGTCAACCAATTTTCGAGATAATTTGGAATGAATGTTTGACGGATTAAGGTGGATAGGAAGAAGTTTTTTCTCAACGGAATTAGGGACTTTTCGGGTGCTTGAGGTTCTTTAGATTTTAGCGAGATACCGGAAGAAACACGAGTGGGTCAACTATTCGACTTGAAAGCTCGATATTTGGGTTGGAGATACAAATTTGAAGGATGGACAGAATTTGGAGAAGAAAAAACCATTTGAAATAATTGTCTGCGGGAATAATTAAAAAAAAAAGTATTTCTAATTCAATTACGAATAATTTGTAATTGAAGTTTTTTAATTTAAGTCTCGATAATTATCTTAGCCGTAGCGAAGGATCGCACCGACTACCGTTTGCGAGGATAAAATTTCCCAATTGTTTTTCAACTGAGCGGTGCTCCGGGCTCTCCCATGAGTAGTTAATATTTTTTTCAGTTTTTTTCCTCACTACGTAGTGTTCCCGTTTTATCAATAACATTGTAAAACTTTCAAACCATCAATGACGAAGCTCCATCCGCTGCATTGACGATCAACGTGGCACGAGACAACTAACCTTGTCACATACAAAAATAAAAAATTTCCCCGGAAGCCAACTAAAAAAAGAACCCATGGCAACCTTGTGCCACATCGAGCCGAAGAGCTAAAGCGAAAGATAAAAAAAATCTAAACGCGAAAAAAAAAAAAACAACGAACCTGCGACAAGATAAAAAAAAAACAAAACGAAGCAAAAAACCGGGGTGCAGAGGGTTGTCGAGGGATGCGACATTGTTCCCGCGACATTTTTACTGCCAATGCGAGGGGCAAAAAAAAAAAAAAAAAAAACGAAAGAAAAAAAAACGAGGGGGGTAAAAAAAGGGTTGAGAGGTGTTGAAACGAGTGTGGAAGAGATGAGAGAAGAGTTAGGGAAAAGATAACCGAGCTGTGTATGCGGAACAAGAGAAGTGTCGTTATATAGAACCGTAGGAGGAGAAGGAGGATGAGGATGAGGGTGCGGCTAAACAAACATCTTGACTGGGTTTTCAAACGGCGGAAAATTCTCATTCATCGTAGTTACGTCGTTTCGGGCAACGAGGAATCCGCGAGGATCTGTATGGCACAGACGTGTCCCCGGTGTCGGTTAATCTTCCAGCGCGTTTGGAAGTGGGTCGGATGAGACAATGGAAGAATCCGCGCGTCTCGAACGTGCGGTCTATGCCACGGGTGTGATGCTGCGCTGCAGCTTCCACGCGGTTGTTGCCGCCGGTGCGGTGAGAATGGTCCCGTCTACTTTGCAATCACGTGCCAGTCGAGCCCTTTCTTTTAGACTCTTTATCCGCCCCCGCAAACGCCACCCCCCTCCCCGATCTCGCCGCGAAGCGACTGTCTCGCTTCCGCGACAATCATCCAGTCGTTTGTTCGCACTCTCGCCTGGGGAATTATACCGCCCGGAGATTCTACCTAATTCCACGATCGTTGGGGAATCTCCGGCTAATGGACGAAGGGACCGAAGAGAGATACGAAGAGACTGACGTCATTGACGATACGCCCGGACGGGTTTGCGATAAGCCGTTCGATTCGTGTGTTTAAGGGTTTATCGCGGAATGAGTGGGCTGGAAAAATATTTGGATGCGGGGATTGGGGTTTTTGAAGGGTGGATTGAATGAGTGGGTGATGAGGGATTTTTGGGGAAGGGGAAGTTTGGGGTGGTGAGGGATTTATCACAGCGGGGATATTGATTTGAAAAATCGTAGTTAGTAGGTTACACTTGATGTTAGTTTTTGGTAGTATTTGACGTAGTGTTCGGTTTAATTTGGAGTCCGGATAGCGTATGGATTTTAAAAAAATACTGTTTGGTGCATTTTTCTTTTATTTTTCATTTTATTTCCGTCGTTAAGCAGAAATTTACGAGCAATTACTCGACGATATTTATTTCTCTTTTCAAAATAAATTCCGAGCGTATGGAAAAAAAAAACGTTTAAAAAAATTCGGAATAAATTCAGCCACGTTTTTAAAGTTGCCGGGGACGAAAAGGAATTGAATTAAAAAAAAAAAAAAGAGTACGAGTCGATTTTCACTCGTTCGTGGAACGTCGATGACGCGAATATCGACGATTTCGGTTCGAGTACCATCGTCAATTTATTTTTCTCGGTTTCACTGTTCGTATCTCGAATCGACGTAATATCGAAACGTTTCTGAACATAATTGCGAGTGCACTTCCGGCCACGGAAGAAGCTGGCTCGGACGATTTACTTCCTGGCCGTGGATATGGCGAAGTCGGGTTGGGCTGGGGAACAATTGAGGGAACGAAAAAGATGAACGAAGAAGAGCGGCTGGCGGTGAGCGAGAGTGCCGATAGATAACGTTCTTGCACACGGCGGGGGTGGGTGGAAGGGAAGGGGAGGGAGGGAGGGCTATATATCAAGCCTATCTACGTTTTTTCGACGAGCCGCGGAGAATCGGTGTGTTTCCTGTACGGTCCAAAAGGTTTATTCGAGAAAAAGATTTTGCTCCATCGATGGGCGCACACACGACCCGGATTTCCGGTGCAGTCGCACATAGTCCCAGAGACGATCTCGGTAACCCAACCCCCACCACCGTCCTGCGCCTCTCCGCGACGTATATCGCATTATTCGACGACGACCGGAGATATCGCGCGAGTCGAATCCGCAGAGGAAACCGAGCGCGCAACGATCCCATTAAAAAGATTATTTCTTGCACGTGTATACGTTGGATATTCGATGTATCGATAATGTCGAACCGTATAACGTAAATAAAGCAGACCGGGGTTTGTTGGATTAACGGCGTTTGAAGGAAATAAAATCGATTATCGGTTATTTTAATAATTCCGTTATTCGTGAGGTCTTACTGAATGGATGTTGAAAGATCGACGAAATTCTGGAAAAATTGAGGAATGATCGATCTTGATGGAATAACAATACGCGAATTATTTCAGAATTTTTTTACTGCATAATTTAACAGTTATAAATTTAGGTTATTTATGATGGTCGCTGTTAAAAAATTATATCATTAAGATTTAGGATCTACAGATTGATTGTGAGCAGTTTCAAATGAATCAACTGAGTAATTGTCGAGAAATTAATTTAAGTAATGAAGAGTGTCGCCTGAAAAAGTTGAAACAGTTGTGTACAGTCACTGACAAAACGTCAGTCAACCACACGTCAATATCGTCGAATTTGACTTAAATTATTATTAAAAGTGGTGAATTAACATTTCCAAGTGTTAATTTATCATTAGTTCAGCTATTTATAAAGCTAAACATATACGACGCGATCTAATCGCGTGAATCCACGATTCAACCATTTTGGACTAACTTTTTTCCCAACGATCCATCCAGTAAGACCTTAACCTTTAAAAATCACTTTTCCAAATCTCAAAATCCTATTTCGTACAATCTACTGCATCATAAAAATGTTCCACCAACAATTATTGTCTCCGTCAGTCCAATCGAACCAATAAAAAATTTCACAAGCCCGTCAAAAAAGTTTTTTCCCCAAAAAATCGATAACCATTCGCATAGCCCCGTCCATGTTGCAAAGACGGTGCACGGAATTCGAGATGGCGGACCGATAATTCGGTGAAACGTGGCTCGATTCAACTAGTGGAGTAACTTTCTCGTGGCGCATTCGATTGTACAACGTTCGCGTATATTCGTTACGAAAGACTTGTCCCGAGCAGTCCCCAGCAGTCCACGAGAAACTCGGAACGGTAATGCAACGTTGCATGCTACATCCCCTTCTGGCTTTGACTGTTTGTACGTCAGACGAGATGCGAAATTGTGTTAAGCCCGATAAAAGCGGAAACGGCACGAGGGGATGACCCATTGCCGGGGATGCTGCGTCGGTTGAAATTGTACAAGTGTCGTTCTACACCTTCACCGTGAAACTAGGATTTTCTTGCCCCCCCCCCCCCCCTTACCCCCTCGAGGTGTAATCCTCGGTACGTACTTACCCTTCGTGAGAGAGTGGCGATGGTGTGCAGAGCTGGACCTTTGGTTGGATTCCTCGGGAGCGGCTCCGGCTATAAAAGAGAAAAGAAGAACAATGAATTTCTTTTTTTTTATTCACGTCAGGGCCGCATAGATTGAAATTTGTGCCTTTCCACTGTGTTTGACAGAAAAAAAAAACTTCATTTGATATATGCGATGACGTGGAACAAAAATTGGTGGCACGAGTAAATATTAAAGTGCTTAAATCTGGACTCTTAATATGTATGTAAATTTTTCTTTTAATCCCTCTTTCCTTTTGTTTTTCATTCTTGTCTCGTAAAATATACCTGAATGGATTAAACCATTCTTCCTTCTTTCCCCACCTCCTCTTTCACTCGCGGCACAATAATCCGCACACTGTGCTTTCGCCCCCCCCCCCCTCCTCTCCCACCCCCCGCAGTCCTCACGTTTTCCACATTCGTGTAACCAAGCTCAAGCCTTCTCCCCGTCGGCTCGCCGCAGCTTTGCGAAGTTGCTTCGGATATTACGCGCAACAACCGAAACCATACGCGAAATGTATCCACCAGTGGCGCAGATTTTTGGGTCATTGTTTCCACATTAATCTCACTGGAAATGCGGCTCATTGTCGCGATGAACAACCGCCGTGCCACGCTGTAAAGTTCCGAAGCACATAATGGGCTCGGAACACATCCCATTGAGGACCATGGAATTTAGCACGAGGCTTGTGTCGAGGGAGAGCCTTGGGATTCCGCGATGGTACGCGAAAAGGAAGATTTTCAACCATAAAGCAAGGGAATGAGGGACGATAACAAGACTTGGAGAGAGGAGAGGAGTGGATAGGGGGAGAGGTTTATCGACGATACGTCCGGTGCGTCAACGTGGCGACGCTCGGTCGGGCGACGATTCCGCCATGGCCCTACCCTGCTGTCTACAGCTGTTAAACCGAGGAGAACGTTTTCACAACCCTGTGTTATGGACCATTCCCAGTGCCACGTTATGGTTATGGCATTATGGCGAAGACAATCGAGATTGCTCGGGAACAGCCGCTGCCGATGCTCCATCGATTGTCCAAGATGGAAATGTGTACCCCCAGTTTCGCTGATTAACAATACAGCTGCACATCCGACTGGGGCCATGATTGCAGCGATCGGCATGGATTATCCCTGTCACCAATTCCAAGAGTAATTGTGGTCCAACAAACCGTCGGGCAATGGGAAGGCAGGAAAATTTGTGCTTGAGAAGTACCGAAGTACGAAAAATGTACTTTATACTCCCACATTTGCCAAGTTCAAAGTACTAATGGACTTCGTTCTCCTACGTTTGCCAAGGTCAAAGTACAAATGTACTTTGTACTCCCACATTTGCCAAGGCCAAAGTACAAACATACACTGAACGCCCACGTTTACCAAGTTCAAAGTACAAATGTACTTTGTACTCCCACAATTGCCAAGGCCAAAGTACAAACATACACTGAACGCCCACGTTTACCAAGTTCAAAGTATAAATGTACTTCGTATCCCCACATTAGCCAAGTCTAAAGTACGAATGTACTTTGTCCTTCCACATTAACCAATTCCGTAAACACTTCCGTACTTGTCATTCACTCAGTACTTCGCGTACAAACCCACTCTATTGCCGCCCAACCCTGGATGCGCCATAGCACATGATTTTCACATTTTCCCGGCGACCACGTTTCCAATCCACCCTGTTGTTCGGAAACGCCGGTGGCAGGTGTGTCGACATCCCCAAGGTTCGTGTCATCCTTCGCGATGAATCAGTTCCGTTGGGGCCCATTAGCTCCCCGCTTAATACGTGATTCTACTAACCGCAACGTCATGGGTCAACGATTAGCCGATCACTCCGGTGGAATCGCTTCGGGGTCGCAGCCCAACATCCGCACGGGATCGGCAAGGGTTTAGGGGGGATGCTCCGTTCGGCGCTATCGTTCGTAGCTCAGATGAGTCTCCGGGAGGCTCGTGTAATATCAGCTTTGCCCTCCCAACAGCACCCCCGTTCCATGGCGCCCGGAGTATGGATCGACCGTGCGAGAGCCAGCCGTGTGTTCGAGCCTGCCGCCGCGCGTCGAGGAGTTTCGCAGCGGTTGAACCTCGACATTTGAGGTCGCGCGCTGGAGGCTGTGGAAGAGCGCGAGAGAAACACCTCAGCCAACATCGTCGTCGCATGCAGCCCCCTCGGCATGCCCCGAGGTATTCATCATCTCCTTTTGCGATATCCCACAGAATCGTACAACGTAAGCCGGTGCGCGGAATCCGCGCGCGAGCTCGAGTCGCAGACGCGAAAGGCAAGAAGTAACGAAAGGGCTTTTGGCACGGTCGTTGAATTACGTCGAGGAAGAGGTTCGGAAACGTAAAAAGCTTAACCGAGTCGCTGGAACTGATTTCTGGAGAGTCGGCGATCTTTACGCAAATTTCTGATGCTGCGACAATTTTGTTGCATTTATAATGTGACCTTTTTCGATTTTTTCTTGGCATTCAGCGAGTTGTAGTGTTTGAAGGGGCGAGGAGGGGCCAATTGGTGTACTGCTTACTGTGCAGAAGGTTTAAGGCAGAAAGAGAGGTGGATAGAACCCAACTCGGTGGCAAATGTCGTTCAGGAAGGCTCTCAAGCGGAACTGCATCTCCAGTCGCGAGACTGCCAGATGCGACACACAAGCTTTTGCAACGTGTTCGCCGCGCCACCGGAAGAGGAAATGGAAAATAAAAATTCTGTACCATCCTTCGTTGGGGATTTGAGGATTTAAAGGTGTCCGAGGTTGATAGGCGTTTTGTTTAAGCCGTTCGGAGGAATCGCATCGAGTTTTTCGAAGCCACGTGGAACTGCGCAAACTCGGTGGGATCCAGGAACGGATTGAACGTCGCTACGGGAAAAGATGGCGGGCTATTAAAATGTCGCAACGAGTCACTCGTTCGCGAAGGTTGCAATAAGATGAGAAAAGAGAACCCAGCGCTTATCATCCTTCCGAGCACCGGCACTTACTTAGCCGGGTGTGAGATCGAAAGAAAATTAAATAGGGGCAACTCGTTTTCCATAATTAAGACAAACGCGTTGAACGAGTTTTTATGCAAATTGATTTCCGTAGAATGAGAACTTGGAATGAGAATTTAAAAAACAGTTACAAGAGCTTATTTTTATTCATAGTCGATTATTGTTTTTCAATTTACGAGTCGATTATTCAAACCAAAAAAGTGTAACCATATTTTTTTCAGAATTCCCTTCGAGTCCTCGTCAATTATTCTGCATCTCAAGGAGTTACGCAGTCCGTTGTGGGCCAATCCGACGTCTCAGCGATTTATCGTCCATGAATTTCACTCGATAAGAGTCTCGCAGGAACCACGTACAAGTGATAGGCGGTAAATCGATGAGACGTGGAAAATCTGCATAATTTGTATCGATGGCCGACACAAAAGACGACTCAGGCGCTTGGGAGTTGGGACCACCGAGAGTGTATCGAAGAAATGTGTAAGAGGATATACGTAAATACATACGTATGTACGTATATGAAGGTTTGAAAGGTGCGAGTTCGGGGAAGACCAGTCTGAGTCCCGTGGAGACGGTTTTCCCGTGACAATACGTCATGCCGGGAGAGAGTCCTGGTGCGACCGATCCAATTTCGAATCTCGGAGTGCAGGTGCACCTTGGCGAAGCTTGTGGCGCAAGCACTGCCATCGCAGAGGGGCTTCGCGATGGAGTAGCGACCGCAGAGCTTCGTCGACTGCACAGCCTCTCCTTCACTCCACCGCGTTTCTAATATATATATATACGTGTGTGTATGTATCTAAGTCTGCGGAACTGTGCAAGCGATACATCTGGCATGAGTCAGAGAAGGAAGAACTATTGGGAAAGCGACGTTGAATAAAACGAGCGAGCCATGAGATCCTCTTTTCTCGGCTATGCACGAGTATATCTGAGTATATCCTCTTTGCGAGGCTTGCGAGCAAAGAGCTCAAGACCGGGCATGATGGAGCGGGAGAGCTCAATGAGAATAAACGCTTCGCGCTGATGATGGAGTCGACGGCGGGAAAAAAAAGCTTTGGGACGAAGAGGACCGGCATTATTTATTTATCGCGCCTACAGGGTGGCAATGGAGAGTGATGGAAATGCTTGGGAGATGTTGAACCTGAAGTAAGGTTTGTGTCGAAATTTCTGTTGTCTTTTGGCGGATAAAATGACGAGTATGTAATTTGGTTGATTGAGTTGCTAGGATCTTTTGGGATTTATCAAATGTCAGTAAAGAGACGTCGAATCGGACGCATTTTTAGATACAGATTTTACGGGAGCTCGATTTTGTTTGGGAAATTGAACGCTGGCCGCTTTTACGTCAATCTTTGATCGGTCGACCGAAATTTTTCGGACGGCTGGAACGCAGATCGAAATTTAAGAGAAACGATTGAACGAGCTCAAATCTTAGACACGTACGTCTAAAAGTCGTTCAGCAATATTCGTCATTTAACTTGGATAAAATGAATACCCGTGTTTTCCATTTTTATATGGAATTGAATTTCCTATCATTCCCAATCGCCGAAGCTCGGCGAAATATCATAAATTCGGTAATTGCGAATTTTTTCATTACCATCAACGTCGGACGTAAAATCTGTAGGAAATACACTTTTGTGTCACACTTCTATTGACTCCGGATAACTAACTCTATAAAAAAATATAACGTTACGTAGAATCCATGTGAAATAAACTCACGATGAAAGATTTATCTGTGACAACGAGAGCGATGCGTCAGTTTGCAGATTTTTTAATTAAAATTTCCCGCATTGTCACCAGTCGTTTTCCCCCCTCACACTTTCCGGGCCTTCGATGATGGTCCAGAGCCATTTCTCCGTGGCTATCTCGCTCCCGCTCTTTTATTTTCAATTTCATTCGTTGTATCTATCGATGCCTGATATCCGTGACGGCCCATGCGGAGAGATCGAGGGGTTCCGGATCAGCGAATCGAACGAATCAAACGGGTTTTGGAGAACACCGACCAGCAGCATCATACCTTGCTTGCCGTACCTCGGTGCCTTCCCCCGGCGATTGTATTGTCCTCGGGCTGTTTCGATAGGGCCTTTGATGCGCCCATATTTTTCATTCGCTTTTTTGCATCGGAATTTTTGGAGAGAAAAAAATGAAAATATGCCAATTTCGAAGTTTCAACGTCGGTGGAGAAGAAACGAATTCGACCGAAAAATCGGGATCAGCGATTTCGAGTTGGTGAGGAATAAAAGATCGGGGATTGGTACGATGCGCCTGAATTGTCGAAATATTAAATACGAGGGAGAAGCTCGATATTTTATTTCCGTTTATTTTTATTTTTAAAGGAAGATTGTGTAATTTTCAAAGGCATGGAAACAACTGCTTCTTTAATTATTGCAGAAATTAGGAAAGGCGAATTTTGCAAATTGCTTTCTTATTTTTCGGTCCGTAATATACAAAGCTACCTCCATGAAAAAGCTGAAATATGCGACTTTAGAGTACTTTCTTATCGACGGAGCTCCTCGTCCTGCCCCCAAAAAAAAATGATGAGGCAACGAGCACGTTTCATCCCAACTTTTTTTAATACAATCCTTCTTGACAATTTTTTTTTCGCTAACGGTGCCAACTGGTTTGCAATTTCCCAACGAAACGTTTCCATGTATCTAAAATCGCAAGGACCGAAGTTGGAATCGATATTATTAGTCTCGTCGATGTTTTCTCCCTCCCGGCATTTTTAACAACGCATCGGGGACCAGCGGAAAAATGTACCTCGCGCCAATTTTTTTTAGCGATCGAAAAGAGAGGACAAAAATATTCGATACTAAATAATAGTAGTTCCGGCAAGTACGATTGAGGCAAAAATGTTCAGTGAAAATGAGTCGTCTGGGGAATGTGGAAAATTCGATACTTCTCGAGTCTCCATGCCGTGTTCGGCATGCGAATGTTTGGTTTGGTTTTCGCCGATGACACTCGGTATAAGTGAGAAGACTCGTCATAGAACTGTTAACGCGATTAGCGAGGCGTGCATAATGTTTCTGCAGGAACCGAGTAATTGATAATACCAGTACGAGAGCCTCTCCGTCGGTAATCATCGTGCAATGGGTAATTATCGCTCGCGGTGGGTCGATTAGTTGATACTCGAGTTTGATGAAGTCACGAATTGCAAGAACGAAAACGAGAGATTCGTTGCACGTGAATTAATTCGATGCGTACATATTTGGGTGTCTCCCGGGATGGAAATTATTTGGTAGCAATTCGTTGATTCGAAGGATATTATATCAGAAAACTCATGGCGAAATTGATGTACAATTAGACTATTTTCAGAAGTTGCGCAGTCATCATACATATTTTTTATTTGATTGATACGCGAATCAAAATTATTTGTCCAGTTGAAAAAAAAATTTCTAGTTAATATAAATATCACCCTAACCAACCTAACTATTCATGTATTCATCACTTTCCGTACTCATTTACTTGCATCGAATCAAATTGAAAATTATTAATTCATAACGTCATCGTGTTTTTAAGGTGAAGACATTTTTGAAAGTTTCTAATAATTGTTGTTCTTTTCTTCTTTCAGTGTTCTTTCCCGAGACATCCTAGTACATATTTATATGTATATATCGAACACATGTTTGATGTCAAGTAATCGTAATTAACCGTACAGTTTGTGGACCATCGGATGCGCACATGCGGGACCCAGAGACGCACAAACGTCGCAACGATCGATGACAGCACGCGAAATGCACCCGTTGTCATCAGCTGCGGCTTCGAACGTCACATTGATTAGACGCGGTCCGGTGGCTGACCAGTCCGGGTTGCACGACCAATTAATGTGTCTCGACAATGTGAGTCACCCGCAAGCAGTAGCAAAGTTTGATTCGGCAAAGTCACAGCTTTTTTTTATTTCTATCACGATGACCAGACCGTGGGAATTTAATTGATTCGTCGCTTCAACGATGCACCGGTTACGACGGGGTCGTAATCATAATTGCAGTCGATGATTGAATATAATTTGTAACGAACAATGGTGTTTTTTTTTTAAGGTGAGAAATACAAAAATCAATTGGAAGACTTCCAAGCAATCTATTGAAATCGAAATCATTGGGAGAAATGTTTTTTTTCGTTGGTTTTGATTGTAGAGTTTGAATTTACATTTTACTATGTTTGTATGTGCTGAGTTTCTGATCAGAGAAATAATTCCGAATGATGATGGTAATAATAATAATAAGAATAATAATAATATTAATAACAATAATAATAACAATAATAATAATAATAATAATAATAATAATAATAATAACAATAATAACAAAGATAATAATGATAATAATAATAATAATCAGAAAAAAAGGAAAAAAAATATTATTCGATTATTTTTATTTTATCAATGATAGTAAAAATAATAACTACAATAATACCTCATCTTTCTGATTATTATCGACTATTTATCGATCTGTAATAAACAAAATTATTATTATTATTATTATTATTGTTATTAATTTCTTAAATAGGTAGATAATACATAATAAAATCGACGGGATCTTCTTATAGTTACTATTTTTATCATCATCGATGTAACAATAATCAAATAATGATTTTTTTTTGCACACACGCAACTTTGAAAAACGTTTGAGCGATTCTATTCATCGATTCGTGAGAAAAAAATGTGGAAAACAGCCCCGAATAAAGGAAATTCCCGAATTTCGAACGGCGATAAGGAAATTTAACAAACGTTTAGCGTTTGACCAAGCGTTTCGAGTGGGCCGCGGGACGTGGCGATTCGTCACATTCGTGAAATTGCTCGGGCAAATAGCCGCCGGGGATGCGAAAACACCGAGCGCGAGGGTGGCGAAGCAGCAACCACCAGCTAGCCGGACGACGACGGATCTCTCTCCGTTGTTCGGAATCGAACGCCGCGCGTGGATAATCCGTTTATATCGCGACTGCGGGCACACACGGCGAATGGATCGTGGGAGTTGAAGCACGCTCGATCGAATAATGCGACTCTCTCGCGACTTCGAATAAACGTTTCGATATTAAAAATCAAGGACCGACGGCGCGCGCGTGAGCGTGGCAAATTGGAATTATTCAACGAGTAACCCTCGAGAGTACCATTTGTTCGTCGCCGCGTGTGTTCTCGATGGCTCAATGACGAGTATCAAACGCGGTTAGAAAATTATTATCGCCGTTGGAAACGCTGTTACATTTTTTCGTCGGTTTTCCCACAATTTTGGGGGAAATTCGCTTGACAGAATTATTCGTGGAATGTTCGTTTGATTGCGGTTATCTGGGTTGGAATTAATTCGTGTTTCACGATGTGTTGCGATACATGAAACTTTGCTGCCCTTTTTTTCGGGGTGAATATTAATTTATTGAGATATTTAAGTCGCGGGAGATCGACAGGATTCGTATTTTACAAAAATTGCAATTTTATAATTATTTAATCCATTCAATTGTGTACAGCCTCCTCCGACGTCATCCATAATTTCTCAACGCTTCGAACTCAAACTTGTATAAATCGTGGAATAACTGACCAATCAATTATCGCATAAAGTAACAAAGTTGTTAACTTATTTTTCCCCAACATTTATTTGGAACAATTTTTCGCTTCTCGCTGAGTGGGCCAACTGTTCTACGACTCGTTATCGTTGAAACGAGATGTTTTCACGTATCTGGAATCGCGAGGAACGGAGTTCGAATCGATATTATTAGTCTCGTCGATGCCGCACCTCCCCCTCCCGCCCCTTCGCGGCAGTTCGGAAGTTTTTCATAACGCATCGAGAGAGGCGGAGAAACGTTCGGTAAAATCCGTGCTCCGGGCATTGGTTTTGGTGCAAGGAAATATCCGACGTGTCCATACAGATTGTAGCATCGTGGCCCGGAGGTCGAACCGTACGAAAAATCTTTGGCAAATAATATCCAGTCGGTAATATATCACTCGTTTCAATATCGACGTATCGATCTTTGCATTCGTATTTATTGAAGCACGTACCTAAGTTTTTTTTTATTTGAAATTTTTTTTTTTCGTTCATCGTCTCTCAACAACTCCGTTCGATATAAACTGAAGACAAAAATGCTGAAATAAAAAAAAATATCCCCCTCTTGTCTATAGACTAAAAAGTGAAATCAATATTTTTTTCTTCCTCCATTGAGTGCCTTTAAATAGGTCTTGTAAAATGCAATAAAAAAAATGTTTAGGACCTTTCGATTTCGATCCTTTAATCACCAGATATTCCCTTTCTTACTCGTTATCAGAGTGTCCCCCTCCCTCTAATTTCTAAATTATCGATGCAAGAAATCCGAGACAATTTCTATAACGTAACTTTCAATTAATCATTTCAATAAAAATTATAACAAACATTCTAGCACGTATAATTTATGAAAAAATGTAGAAATAACTCTTCTTCGGAAGCAAGCAAATTTGTCAAGGTCGAAATAACTCTCAATACGTATTATAAAAAGGCGAAAAGAATGATACTAATAATTACTAAAGAATCCTCTCACGTGCGTGACGAACGCGCTCTCGGTCAGTTTTTTTTCTCCAGCCTCAGTGACGAACAAATACAGGAGGAAAGTCGGCAATTATGTCGACGGATCGTTCAACATCGCACGAGTCATCAATTAACTCTCCCTTTTTTTATTTTTCTTTCTAAACAACCATATATAATTAATTCGCAATCGCGTATTCCTCGCACCGCGAAATGATTACCTCCACGTTCGGAGTTTTCGCCATTGAGATATCAATCGAAGCCCACGCGTTTCGCGCTCATCATCATCATCATCATCATCATCATCATCGTCGTCGTCGTCGTGGTCCGAGAACGAGAGACGTTCGAAATAACCGGTCTGCTGAGTACACGGATAAACGCGATGTGTGCAACAACGATCTCGATTTGCACGAGGACTTCGACTCTCGACTTCTTCGGTTGTTAATAATTTCCGCCTCCGGCGTTTCACCGCATTCCTCGCGTTCTAATGGTCAATTAAGTTTGCATCTTTCGTTTCGGAAGTGGCCGCACTCGCGCTTTCATTTCAATTGAAATCTTCACGTGCGTGAACGATGTGTCAGAAATAAATTTTTTTTAAGTGAAATAAATGAATAAAATTATTTTTAAACTTCTGGGAAATTATCACCGTTTGATGCATAGAAATTTATTTGTTCGATCGAATTATATTATAGTTTTAACGATTTGATCATTTGTGTAATTTTTGAGAGCATGGATTCATTCAATAAAAATGTGATTGAAATAGTTTTTGATACAATTATGATTAATTATCGTGCAAAAATCGAAATTTTAACATTTTTGCAACATTAATCAACGATTTGGATGAATTATCGTCCTACGATTATTTCTAATATTAAAATAGCAATTATAATCTTTGTTAAAATAGTAATGAAAGTATTTTCAATAAATTTCCATGGAACAAATAGCCATCTCTATGCTTAAAACTGCAAAAATAGAAAAAAATTGAAAATCTCATTAAATTGACGGAAAAAAATTCGAGATTCCTCGATTCTTGCAAATATTAGACAAATAAGCTCCGCTAATCGAGGTCAATCGATCTATCCACGATGCACGAGCGTGTAGTTGACTTTTATTTCGTTTTCGTTGTCCAAAACGTCATTCGTTCAACGACGAACGTAATTGCATCGTTTAAGGCCGTGTTCGAAGCACTGATGCGCTGGTGAAAAAAATATCCACCGGTCGAATACGTTTAATTTGCAATAATGATGCTGTTATTCACAGTCACGCGGACTCGATTAATTACTCGCACCCGGGGAGACCATTTTAAAAGCCTATTCACAAAATTTCCGCATTAATACAACACCGTGATAACAAATGACACTAAATCCATAATGAAAATGATAAAAATAATTTTTTTTTCCATTTCAAAAGTTGAACAATATTTATAACATTGTAACAAATGAGGTTAGACCGTGCATTTCGCTGTACACAGACAAAGCGAAACGATCGAGGAGACAAAGAAGAGAAGGGGGTGGGAGTCGGAATGGGTTATCGAGATTGCTTTCGATCGACAAGGAGAGAAAATTAGATTTGGCGAAGGGTCGAAGCTGCACGGACATCATCCCGTCAAAGCGAAACGCCGCTCGACGGAGTCAAAAGCCAGGGAGCTTTCGAATGCGTTATACGACAGGATTCGACACCGATCGAGGTGCAATCGTTCTGCTCGCTCGGTTACTACCCCGTGCAAACCGGAAAACACGAGCCGATTGACCGGAAAACGTTTAATTTTCACGAAGAAAATTAAATTATCGACGACGAGCCAATGTACGTTAACGTAGCCTCCCACGAATTCTCCCCCTTAATTCTGGTCTAACGAGAGTGTAACGCCGAAGCCGCCATTGCCGCTCGGGCAGTTAAAAAGTTTCATGGAAACTCAATTACGCCGAGTCTCTCTTCGGGAATTTCGATCGAATAATTTCTCGTCGTTAATATTCAAAACAAAAACTCACATCATGTTTCTCGTTCTCGTTCTCGTAAGAAGCCCATAGGCCTCTTGACGGAATTGGGTTTATTTCGAAATAATATTTATTTGATCGATGAAAAGTCATTTTCAATGAAAACGCGTAAAATCGGATGAAAAATCAATATAATAGTCATTGCAATATTAAAAGTTATTAAAATAAGTATAGTAATGTCATTGTTGGAATAATTTTTGGTTAAGTAGATAAAATAAACAATTAATTCATTGCAAATTATTTATTCAATTAATAAATCATAAATGAAATGGTACTGTTTCAATTTTAATTAATAAAGATAAAATCATTGAAATATTAATATCATTATTTTCATAAACCTGATTATTTGAAAATTAGCACATCAAATTATATCATTCAAGCAAGACATTTTTTTCTAATAGAAAAGCCGGCCAATATTCAGGTCGGTCCTCAATGTAAAAAAAACCCCACCACGAAGGTTACTCGGCTATTTAGGCAACTCGGTAAGTTTCAAAACTCGCTCGTCTTGCGATTCAAATTCAATTGCCACAAGAATACTTCACGAATGTCCCAGCGAGAGAGAGAGAGAGCGAAAGAGGCAGAGAACGAAAGAGAGAGTAGTTGCTGGACCGTGAGGGAAACGTAGACGCTCGAGGACTTTGTCGGAGCTCGGTACATTCCGTACGAAGGTGTCGAGTCGAGAAAGCAATTAACGAGCGAGCTAGAAAGAAAAATAAAGTTCGGGTTTTGGTTCTTCGCCCCCGTTAGAAACAGAAAACAAATGGCAAAGACCATAGTTCGGGTCGTAAGTGCAACATGCCAGAAGAACGAATTGGGGATGAGCCGACGGAGGATAGTTACTCACGCGGAGTTAATGGAAAAAAAAAAAAAGAGAAAAGCTCGAAGGGTTCTCTTTTTCGCGATGGCCCCGATCTCGAAACGAAACGTTAAACGTGGCAGACGTATTGGAAACGGAACCAAGACACACGATCGTCGGCTCGCTCGTCCTCTTGGTTAATTACGAGAAGAAGAAGCGATGAAAGAGGTCACGGATGCTCCTGAGATATTGAAGAGACCCCGGACGAGGGCTTCGTCGCGGGTCGCCAAGACAATATGTCCCGTCCACTTCCTTCGAGGAGCGATGAACAATACAATGGCATTTGATCGTCGGCCGACCGATGGCGGAACAACCGAACGAAAAGACACCGAGAAAAAATAAGACGAAGATAAAAAAATGAGGCGGAAAAAAAAAAAATAATGAATGAGGCGAAGAAATAAAACGATGAGAGTGGAAAAAAAATATTAAAAGCGCGTTGGTTG
Organism: Sussaba pulchella; assembly: GCA_963971145.1. Classification (NCBI taxonomy): domain Eukaryota; kingdom Metazoa; phylum Arthropoda; class Insecta; order Hymenoptera; family Ichneumonidae; genus Sussaba; species Sussaba pulchella. Next base: position 3,708,472 of record OZ020173.1, read on the forward strand.
TATGTTTGCGAGGCTTGGGGTTGTGCCGGGGTTGCATCCGAGGAATTGTCTAGAGCTTGAATCAAGTTGGCAAGGTCGGAGAAACTCCGGCCGGCGCATCTTGGGAGGACGGAGTGCTTCGGGGTTTCCGCGGATTGCTTGCACGAGTACGTGCGAGACCGGCGATACTCGTAAACGTCTCGAACCAGACCGATGTCAGCGTTTTTTTCGCGTTGTATGCTTCGTCGCGATCGTCGCTAGACACGCGATAGACAACTTTCACGTTCGGTGATGCCGTGACACACGTGGGAACGTCTTGGAGAGCAACGGTGCGGGCCAAATCTCGGCTTTCTCCGGTTAGGTTTTTTTTTTTTTGCGATTTTTTGTTGAAGAATATTCGAGAAGATTTTATGATAAAGACGAATCATGGATTTGTTTTGCGGATATTAGTGATTCGATCGAGGTCCTTGATAGTGGGGATGTTAGAATAGGAAGGAATAAAAATAGAGAAACAGGCGCCGGATTTTTTTTCTGACATAGTCGAGAAAATGTTGAGAATGAGACAAATCTTGGATTTTTGCTGATAACGATTTTGATGAAGCCGATAATTTCAATTTACCACGAAATAGAGATTTGCAATTGATTAACTCGCTTTTTAGTCGAATCGTTTCTCGCAGCTTGATTACAAAACGCAATCAAACCACTACATATTTCAATCCACGTCAATTATTCATATTTTGTCTGCTTAACAAAGTTTCAAAATTGTTTAACTATTTTTCCAAGTCCAGAAATACCAGACTTAAACAATTTCAATCATAATAATAATAATAATAATAATCATATCCTGTTGCATTATGATATTTCATTAATACCATGATGCGAGTAAAACTGCGAAAAAAGCTCGACGTTTTAATCCGAACGGAGCTTCTGGCCTGGCGGATGTAGATAATTTCTCGGCGTCGGTGATACAAATTTGCGGGATGACTCGTGTGCAACCCAAAACTAACCCAACTAGCGAGACACGATCCAGAACGGCAAGAGTAAAAGACGGGAAACGCATCGGGAAAGACGAAGAGGAGGCATTTGCCGATAATGGATTCACCGATGTTGATGGAACATCGTGGTCGAACCGAGCTGTGCAAAGCTCCCTCCGGGTCTTTCATCAATCGTTCCTGCGACGGACAAAGCGTCCGAGAAACCCGGGTGGTTCCTGACCGCTACCGTGTTCCAAAGGCCTTCGCAACATCCACACACGCGCCTCCCATCGGGAAAACTTCTGTCAATGCCAAAGCGTTGTCGAACTTCGTCTCAATCGCGAGTAGAATTACGGAATACGAAGAGAACGAAACAAAGAAAGAAAAAAAAAAATCCGAGCTACCGGGAAAGGTCCGAAACGCATGGAGCTGCTGGTCCAACTGGAAGAGGTGGAGAAAGGTGAGTTAAAAAGGGTCAGAAAGGCGTCCGATGTTCTCCACAAGGTACGCAACAAAAGGCATCGGTTACAAGAAACCCTCGAAGAAAAGACGCAGAACGAGAGAAGAAAAGACGAAGAACGAGAGAAGAAAAGACGAAGAACGAGAGAAGAAAAGACGAAGAACGAGAGAAGAAAAGTCCCAGCCTGTTTCTTCCACTATACCGATTGATAACGCGGAAAAACGTGCACGCGAGACGACTACCGGACCCAACCATTCACCTCCGCTTTCGCTATTCGTGCACGGTTTTACCGTTCGGACGTGAGCCAAATCTTTTCATTGTAATTTCTTTTTTTTCGTTTTGTTTCAACGGCTACTCCGCCGCTGTTTGTTTTAGAGTCATTCGTTTGAATTCAGTCCCGTCTTATCTCTATTTGCAGGTCATTATACGCCGGTATCGCCGCCGTTTGTCCGTGGAACGAACGCGAAGAGATCGCCCTCCGGCTTTCCGTCGGAATAAAAGTTGCTCTATTTAGCTTTGCCGAGGAGTTATTCTTTATTTCTATTTTTTTTTTTTTTTTTTTACCTTCGTCCCCGGAAGTGGAAGACTCGTCGGGTTCCGGTGACGATCCCGAGGACTCGCTTCTGGATCTACTGTGATCTCGGGATCTGTTGGGACTCGGGCTGCCGATGCACTCGTATCCGGTGTGCCAATCGCGGTCCCAGTAAGCGGACGGTGCCGATGACGATCTGCTACTGGCACCGCTCCATTCGTACCGATAATCATCCGACAACGAGTGCGATGATCTTCTATCGCGTCTCTCGTGTCTGTAATACTCAGCCGATCTTCTGCCAAAATCCGTTGGCATTGCCGTACGTTTTCTGCGTATCGATAAAACGTTTCTTTTTTTTTTTCGAAAACGATAAATCGGATGAGAAATTGTATTCAATTAGGCAACACAGGCGGTACGATTTGCGGACGTTTTATCCGGACATCTTTTCGCGAAACAATTTCGATCGAACACGTTTTATCGTTGGAGCGATCTACGGATTTGCTTTCCGATTGGAAGGTTCAGAGGACTGAGCGATCGATGAGACTGAGATGTTCAACTGTGCTGATTAGACGGAGCTCGTCAACCGTCGAATCAGCGTTGTTATCAGTTGTAAAGAGATCGCGGTTACTTTGAGTACCGATAGGAAAGCTTTTCCGACTCACGCAGTTGGAAATTGTAGGGATAGATTTTATAAAATGCAGTTCAAGATATTTCGGAAGGATCGGAATTGAGTTAGGGATTCGAATTTACATTTTATCGATATTCTAGATCCATTGAAGCATTTACTAGAATTTTTGAACCAGGCTTAGCACGAGTTTTCTTGCGTATCTTTGCGAGGATTCGCAATTGTTCGATAGCCTGTCGAATTTCCAACAGCGCGAGTGTAATTGCCCGCGAGAAGGATGCCAAGACGTCGACATTGGAAAACCCCAAGTGGAATAAATATATAGAGAGTATATAAAGAATGTATATAATTCGTATGCGGATTTTATTCCTCTAGATTCCTTGCAAATGAATCGCAAATATAACGTATCACCTTATTTATATTGTCATTATTATAAATCGAGTCATTCTTTTCGTGCAATATTATCAAATTTCTTCCGTACACAATCGATCTATTTTTGTCATCCTCGACATTGAAATTTTCAAATTGCTGATCTTAATGTTGATGAGTTATTTAGAAAAGGAATTGTTGCGGATAAAAATGTTGTTAACGAGGTTTTCTTTCTTACGGGATTTTCTTGGAACCGGTTTCTATTAAGCCGATTTTTTTTTTTTTGACGGAGTCTTTGGTCCTAACCAGATTTTTCAGACATGTATCCAAAATTATATCTAGTCTTTATATACTCCATATATACTTTCTTTCACCCGAGACGTACTCCCTGTGTTCGGGAGATTTCGATCTCCCGTTGCCGGAATCTCGATTTTCGTTGTTCGTCCACGTCGTTGAATGTTGATGACTCCTTGGCGAACGTTCGTGCGAGCGTCCGACGTTGTCGTGATCATGCCCGATTTCGTCATGTTGCCGTTGTTGTTGATGTTGATTGAACGACGTTGATCCTGACGGATTTCCCGACGATCCTCCGGTCGTTGATGATGAACGATGGACATTTGCCAGTTCAACGTTGGCAGTAGTCTTTGCTTCTTTGGCTGGTGATGATGGCGGTGACGTTGGTGGCGATGTAGAGGGACTTCCTGCACGACCAGAAGTGTAGCATACAGCGGCCTTCCGGAGAGTCTCCCTGCACAGCTCGGAGAACATGCCGCCTCCCCCATGGCCGGCCCTTGCGGACCAAACAACCCCGTTTACGTTTACACTCGCACGCGTTCGCACCCGAGAAACCCTGAAGAGTCTCTCAGGTGACGAGAACGACGACGGCAAGCCGCATATTTCGATGTGATGATCGTTTGAGCACGTTTTTACGACGTCGAGTTTTTCCTGACAATCATCGAAATTACGTCTTCATCGGAATTGTCACAATTGTCATTCGAGGATTGAATTAAATCATGGAAATTTTTAAGCCACGTGATTTCGGGTTTCAACTTATAATCAAGCTGTTTCGTTTTATCGCGACGGGCTGAAAGTTGGTCACAATTTTCATGCGATGGTCATCGGATTAAATCATGAAAAATTGTTAAGCCACGTGATTTCAGCTTGGATTTACGATGAGTCTGCGTCGTTTTTCTCGGGTATTAAAGCCCGGATGGAGGGTTCGATTAATCAAGATCGTTGATTATACATTATAGAAGCGTATTATCGAAAAACGCTGACGGTCGAACGGGTTACAGAGCCCCGGCGATTAATGGATCTGCAACCGAAAGCGCGTGGAAAGCGAATTTGGCTCGGGCGATACGCGAGCCCTTCCGCTGCCACGACGTATATATATCCACGAGTATTCGTTACCACGCGCTGGCTCGTTCGTGTCCAACGTTCTCGCGATAATGGCCAAACAGAGAAAGGTTATGCAGGTGATGATGATGGTGGTATCGGTGGCGATGGTGCGCGTTCGAACTCCGGTAATTTGTGTTTCCCGAAACTAAAATTCGCGAAATTGCGGAATGAGAGTTTGATCGAACCCGCGCTCATTCGTGTACGTCAACTACACGACGTACGAACCGGATTACACGGGCAACCAAATTACCAGCCAAAAGTCATACGAATTCGCTGCAGTGAGGTGAAACAATATCGCACGACTGTTACAGAATTTTTCCGCACACCGAAACCCTTTCACGTGCCAAGAATTTATCGGACGAAAGACACGCAAAGAAAAAAAATAAATTAACGAAAAAGCTCATCGATCGGAGACATTTTTGCAAAAGAAATTTGACGAAAAAATAAATAGAAAAAATTGTCGTGGAGCTACCGAAATGGAAAAAAAAAAAACACACTTCGTTAATCCGGCATCGATTCGTATAACACTGATTACGCGGATGTGAAATAATGTGCGCAGTATTTCCGGGTTTTTCAGGGACGTCCACGTTTTGATGTGTCGTTGCGACGTGATTCGATCCTCGTGGCAGATGCGTGGAGGCGTACGTGGACGCGTTGCGGTAGGTGGGTTTCGGGCGAGAGGACGTGGAAGACGACGGAATTCCGTCGCGAGGAATGACCGGGGGGGAGGCACGCGCCGACGGTCTCCGGGCGAGAACTGAGGACGCAGAGTCGAGGAGAATCTCGATCGCGAGCCACAGCGAGGACGGCGGAGCCACCCGACGGTTCGCCCTCCGACGCCGCCGCCACCGCCGCCGCTGCCGCCGCCGGGCTTTGCTTCGGTAGGGATGATGCTCGGCAAAGGGGGTAGTTTCGAACGGTGATGGTGGTGCCACCGTGGTGGCGGTGGTGGGGATGATATTGCTCGATCCACGCAACCGGACGGGTACATTGCTGGTATCGGAAAGAACCGGTGGGGTAGTTGGGACAATTTTGATAACGCGATTTTCCGATATGGTTTCCTTTATGTCGCAGATATGATTGTCAGGGGTGGAATTGTGCGGATGAATGTAAGGGATTTATCCGAGGGATCAATTTTCTATTGATTTTTAGGAGGGGGCGGTGGGAGATGCTTATCTGGATAGATGAGATTAATTTGTGAGATGGGAGAGATTGACTTGGAGTGCGATTTTGGGGTGATAATTTATTTAATGAACTCGACGAGGTCATTTTGCCGAGCCTTGGTTTTCGGCGCTATCAATTGTATTCTTAATTATTATTGAAAGGGGTGCGGCAGAGGTTAGAGACTGAGAAGGATGATTGAAATTAATCAATAGGACGGACTAATTAATTCTAGTCCTATTCCGTTGTTCTCATTTATTTAATGAACTTGCCGAGCTTATTTGTCGAGTTTCGGGTTTCCGAGCTATCAATTTTCTTCTAATTGTTGGTAGGGAGTAGGTGGAGAGTAGAGACTGATGACCAAAATTAGTTCACAAGATGGAAGAAGCTAATGATTCTAGTTCTATTTCGTAGTCCTGATTTATTTAATCAACTTGCCAAGCTTTTTCTGGAGTTTCGTGTATCAATTTTCTCATAATTATTCAAAGGAGGTCGTTAGAAATTAGCAACCGATGTTCAAAATTAATAATGCATAAGGAACTAATGTTTCTACTCCTACCATGTTATCCTGATTTTTTCAATGAACCTTCAAATCTCACCCTAGTATCAATTTTTCCATCCTCCAAGTCTTTCCCTAAATGTTCGTTGAATTGAGACACTTTGAAACCAGTAGCAGGCTCAAGACTATCTCGTAAAAAATAAAGCCGAGCGACGTCTTAACGACACACCCGAACCTCCCCCACCGGCAAGCACGGGGGTAAAAACCCGCAATAACCTTGCCATTAAAGGTATGATATCGTTGCCTCGGGACTCGTCGTGGAAACGTCTGTGAATTCCGTTGAGGAACTCAAGCGGAGTTTGGCGAAGGCGAGGTTATGAGTTCCGGGCGATATAACGTAGGATAGTCGGATATGTAACGCGGAGAGAGGGTGGCAAAGGGTTTACACGCCTCTGGCTGGTTTCCGTACTTCGCGAGGAAAGAGGCTGGAGGATTGCACGAGTTATATCTACGCACCGAGGGGGTGTACAGCGCGCGGAGTAACCACTACCACCAGTGGTACCATTACACCCTGCCACCTCTGAGTCGACGCTCGTGCTCTGTTGCATCGATCAGTTGCGTCGCCACCTCCTTTCTTCCTTCCTTCCTTGCCAACCCCCGAAACACTCAACCCCTGCTCTTGAGCGTTGCTGCTGCTGGTTCTGCTGCTTTTGCCGCTTCTGCCACGACCGAAAGCCCCTTGTGCGGCACACAGGGACCCCGAGTACGTCGTAGTACTCCAGGGTATGATATAGCACGAGCTACTTCATGCCCTAGGAAGCTCGGTCACAAGCGGTAACTCGGTTTGCGTCCGTGATATTATTGTTCGTATCGATATCGCTCGAAGTTCGACGAAGCTCGAGACGATATTTTTCCTAGCACACACAGTTCGTCCACAGCTTCCGCTGGGATTTTTCAAGCCGTGGGGGAAGAAGAAAACTTTCTTATCGTGAGGAGGGGAGGAGAGGCGGTTGCGGAGAACGGGTGACCTTGACAGCCGAATAAGCTCAGTTTCTCCGGCAGTGAGAGAGGACGATGATCGATTTCTTTTGCCCTGTTGGAGGGGGTGGTTGGCTCGGGCTACACCTTCGGGCTCTGTGGACTTTGGGGTAGATGACACTGGCGCGTTGGGCGAGCTTTTTTGCTTTTATAGTAGATTCTGGTACGAGAAACCTCGGCCTTGAGTCTGTGATCAACAATCACTGTCGGGTGATTTTTGAGCTATGAAATAATCGATTCGAAATCTGTCTATGTAAAGGAGTGTCTGGGGGTTGGTTTTTTGTACAATCTACAGTTTTATTCCGAGCTTTATGAAATTTCGCACAAGAGACCTTCGGAATAAGAAGAAAGTCGATATCCATTCAAGATTTCAAAAAAAATTACCCTCTTTCTTCTAAATGAAGCCTCTTCACTCTGCATAAAAAGCCCGGACACCGCCGAGCACCTCACCCAGTCCACAATAAAGATATCCGGAACAAGATCGTAGATTCGAGACGGCTAATCGGATAATTAATTTGCACGGATTATCAATTGAAATTCCCGTACCGTCGATAATCCCGAATTGTTTTACATTATCTGGATCTATCCAACGCCCAATTTTCACGCGCGAGACGAACAACGTCGGATCATTATTCCCCGTTCAAAGAAATATCTCCAGTGGTATATCAAATGTTCTATAGACTTTGGACCTACTTCCTGGAGCTTATTGTTAAACGCGAAGAGGAAAGTTTGTTTCCGACAAACTTCTCGTCTCCGGCGAGGCATCATCGGCACCGAAGACGAGTGGAAATTGGAGTTGCCTCGCGTACTCCCCGACGTTGAAACATTGAAGTTTCGATATTCGGAGAGACCGCCCGGAATAATCCGTAAGTGCAAAAACAGGGAAGAAGAGGGATAGAAAAGAAAAACGAAAGAAAGGTATAAAGTAATAGCTCGATTTTGCGAAACGAGTTGACTGATGGGACTGATGGTCCTGTGGCGAAACGCGAGATAAGATAAAACTAGTTTCGCGCGGTTCTTCGTTGAATCGCCGACGGTATGTTTCTCCATCAGTCTCGATTTCGTTTAACCATCGTCCATGGCAACGTCCGGAGGCGAGTTTCCGACGGGTTTTCCCCTCGGGTTTTCGCCGGGCTGACCCTCGGGCGGCCGAAGCTCGTCTCGCTCCGTTACAATAAAAGCCTTCGCGAGATCTCGCCGGGACGTCGCGAGAGACGACGGAAAAGACGGAAGGACGGATTAAACGAGCTGTGCCGAGGTCCAGGGCGGAGCTCGGGGATTCGACGTGGAGCGAGAGAGAGAGCCTTGCGTTAATTCGTAGCCTCGAGCAATTTCGCTTATTCGAGAGGAACCGGGAAGACCAAGAAGGTCGGTCGAATATTGTCGCGGAAACGAACGAGCGGGGGGTGGAGGAACTGTGAGGATCGTTATTTCGTTTTCGAAAAAATTGCGACTGGATAAGGAAGATATGTCTCTTACTCGAGGAAGATGATTCTAAATGGTCCAGAATGACCGTTAACGGTCGTTCTAATTATTGACGGTGAAACCGTGGTCGGAATTCAATGACGGTCACAAGTTATTTCTCGTTCGACTCCAAGGGCTAAAGGTTGCGCTCTAAAATGTCTTAGAAAATGATTAATAACTTTTTTGAATTTGAACATTTTTTTTTTTAATATTTAAGGTATGCACTGTCGATATACTTCAAGATGATGTCGCGCTAGAGCTCGCTTGGAAAATTATATTTGTTTCAAAATACGAAGATGAACATTTTAGAGAAAAAAATCGACTAATTTATGACAAGACTTCGAACTGTGCTTATCATTTCTGCAATTTTTACAAGCTTCAGGGCAGAAATATTGTAAAAAAATGGATAACTGGTTCCCGAGTGATCAGTGACGATTAAGACTGTCTTTATCCTTCGTCGTAAAGAATATTTCCCGAATCAACAGAGTAAGGGAAAAGACGATTATCGAAATATCCGCTCATACCGAAACCAATGTCCCTTCGGAGAATCACGTTCTGATTTTCCAGCGGTAATTGAATCACCGAGATAAGAAAATTACCCCCGAATTGAGCATAGATTTGGCACCGATCTCAACCAACGGGGACGGTCGAGTACGTATCGTCAATTATAAATTTCGCGAAACACGGGTGTGTATGGATTTCCGGAAGGGTCGGATTCCCACGAGAGTCGAAATAGTCGTGACACCGGCTCGACCCTCGCCGGTTGAGTGGTATTAAATGTTAATATTGCCGGTGGTTACATATATATTACGTAAACGTGCGGGATAGCCTTTTCTACCGTTCATTAATCTTCCGTTTATTAGGAGCGGGCGAACAGGACGAGCATACCGGGATCTTGGTCTCCACCAGAAGCAGGACCAGACTCGCCGGGCTTTTCGGTGTCCGCCATGGACTATCCCATGCCTTTCATAATGAATTTCCCTCGCGCGTTATAAACCGACTTTCGGGCTCTTCCGAATTAACGGATTCAACCACAAAATTCGGACGGTTAAACATGCGAAGTCGATTAGAAAACGGCACACTGACGCATATTATTATTATTATTATTTTTATAATAATAATAATAATAATAATAATAACGATTAATATTAGCATTTATTATTAGAATTATTATTTATTATTAATAAATAAAGAAATAAATAATAATAATTTATTTATTATCATTATTATTATTAATATTTATTTATTTATTATTAGCATTCGTTCAATAATAATTTATTCAAAATATATCTTCAATCAATTAACTATGATTATCATAGAGCAATTGAAATATTTCGCACTTATAAATAATTACAAATAATTGGGACTGAGGACTGTTTATAATAATGACTCCTAATATAAAATATGAATTATAATGAATGATGAATAAGTAATAAAAATAAAGTCGATACATGTTCATAAAACGAATGTCCATGCCCGCGTGTTCCCGCCGTCCCTACTCCGATAATCTTTCCATCTTTGTCAACGACGTTGATTATTCTCCGTCGCGTTGCATCGGACTCCGCCATCGTGAATGCATCGCGCCGCGACACATGCATACGCATACGTTGCGGAGACGATCGACCGAGTCTTTGGTGACGCGTAGGCGTGTTTGCAAACATCGACGGGACTGGAAACGATGGACGGATGCATGCATGCATGCGCGATAAACAGCCCGGAGACTGGATGCATTTAGCGAGAAGGGTTTTCGAGTGCGCCGCGTCGTTGGAATCAGAGAGGTGAAGCGACGCAGAGTGCGAACTTTGCCGAATGATCGTGCGTGAGTGTCAAGTCAACACGGCGAAACGGAGAAAAAGAGAGAGGGAGAGAGGGAGAGTGAGTGGGAGGAAGGTTGATTCCGTTGCAGCGAACGCACTGATGCAACGGGAGCCCCTTAATGCCGGCAAATATCAACCGTTTGCTCTATCGTTCTCTCTTCTGAGACTCCCGTTTTCACGGTTTTCTCCATCTCCCTGCCGTCTCTTTCTCTCTCTTTCTCTCTCTCTTTTTCTCTTTCCCTCTCCGCCATTCTCGTTCAAAGTTGATGCCCGCATTAATGGAATTCCGATTCGTCTCACTCTCGAGGCTTTGTTCGCCCGAGCAGTATCTCCATTCCTACGAGCTTTCCCGCTATATTGCCTTATCCCCCGTTCTATACTAACGAACGAAAACGTTGGCTTTTCCGTTTGAGAAGTTTGCTACAGCACTTTGCTCGAATCCCGACGATAAACATCAGTCAATGTCTACACCGGAAACTACGCGGATGGTAAAATCGCATCGATGGAAAATTCATATTTCCTTTCAGGGATTAGCCATTATCGCATTATTTCCACCTACTTCGAATCAAAAATTTCGAATGAAGAGTACGCAACATTTTTCGTCTTTAACGTCTAGTCGAGGATTATTTGTTTGAGGAAGAAAATTAAGTATTTCCGGGCGGTCGAGCGAGGATAAACTTCCTGTACGTGTATATCTTCTGGCTTACTCGTGCAAGTACGCAGAGACAAATCCGTGTTCCTGGTTTACATCATGGACTCCGCTCTTGTTTGATCGTACTCCAGCTGGTGCGAGGGATGCCGATGGGGTCGTCTCTTCGACCCTTTGGACACTCGCCAGACTCTCGCCGCCGTCGCCTATTTCTCCTGCGGCTCTCGTTCGAACAACCGAACCCCGGTTTAACTCCTTCGGCTCTCATCTCGTCGTTGTATCGCGTTCTCGCAATGCGCCCAACATCGCTATTTAGGAATTTAGCATACCGCGCGTGTCCAGCCTTCATACCCATCTCTACATCCCTGACTTACCCTCCCTCGCCTTTCCCCAGGCTTTCAAAATGTATATGTGTACGAAATTTAACGTTGCTCCGTGATTTACGGGCTCTGCATTGTCTGTTTGCCGTCCGAGACTGTCGCAACGGGAGATGTCGGAAGTGTGAGACAAAAAAAATGACGTTGCGTTTCAATTAAGAAGTTTGTCCGTGAATTAATTGAGTTTTCCAACGACGGTGCCACTTTGTTTTATCCTTTGTAATATTATTCGGGAAGAAATAGGAGAAGGGAGCGAGTGGAGCCGCCTGCAATCTCGAATAATTATCCGCATAATCCTCGCCGTGAGACCCCGGGACTTTCGATATGGTAACGGACGTTGGCGGCTCTCTCGACGCTCGGATGTCATCAAACTTTCGACGTTTTCGGGGGTTGGACGAATTTTCGAAGTGACGAGGCTTATTACGAGCGAACTATGGAGGTACGAGTATCAACGGACGGAAATATATTCAGGTTGAAGACGCGGGGGATGACAATGTCGAAGGCTATTGCGACTGCGAGACACATATTAGTAAAAAAGATAAACGAAAATAAACGAATCTATCCCGAAATATGTGAAAAAAAATATATTAAAAATAATAATAGAAAATTAAATGGAATTGATTGATTATAAAAAAATCAGAATGATCGGGAAATAATTGAATTAGAGTAGAATAACACAAATAATAAACATTGAAAATGAAATATAATAGGTAAAAAATAATTACATGCAAGATAAAATGAATAATTAGATATATAGAAATAATTAAACAAAAATTAAATCAAATAAATAATAAAAAAATTGAATATAAATTGAAAATAGTTAAAGAATAATTGTTAAAAATTTTCCCTGTGAAGATTTTTAATTATCCAGGTCATCCTAATACCCCCCGCCCGCTCTCCGGTCTTCCTGGGACGCATGATCTCTGGCCTTTAACGAGATGTCCGGATACGCGAATAAACGATATCGCGAGGCGGCGAAGCTTTTATCCGATCCCGAGATTCGTGTCAAGAGCTTAGCGAGATCGGGGAGAGGAAGAGGGCGGTGAGGGAAGGCTGGGCTATCCCCGATGACTCCTCGTGGATGTGGAGATCCCGAGCCAGCATTATCTTTTGCGATATCGCGATTACGTTGACGTCGAACCGCAACGTTTTATTTTTTATCAACCCCTCTTGCCTCCTCCCTCTTCCCTCTTTCCTCTTCCCGCCCCTCCGGCGTCTCTTTCGGGGTTCTCAGCTCTGACAAGCACGTGAGCTACCGATACAGCGCAATACTCGGGAACAGTCCGCACCCCGGGGAATATATTCGATACCGCGCAAGCACGAGGGTTGGATTTGTCCGTCGTAGAGTCTCCGGGTCTGGTCGGGGGTTTTTTTTTTCGTAGGGATGGTTCGCAGCGATGTTTTGTCTTCGTTCGCTCGCTGGAAGCGAACCAACTGCGTTGGCTTTTCGAGAAAAAATAAATGAAGAAGGAATAAGATGGAAGACACGTTGGCCAGAAACGGCTGTTATTTATTCAATTTTATCATTTTTTGTGTTTCTTTTTGTTTCGTTTTTTGTTCGCTTCTTCCGTTGCGGCGTAGCCAACGTCCAAGGGTAATTTGTCACGAGTGACGGGAAGACGCGTGCCGAAGCGGGGTTGTTGAGACGAGGGGAAGGACGTTGTTTAATGGAATTTGATTTTTCATTTCGTTCTTGCTCTTCGTTGTCTGTTTTTGTCTGACCGGTGTTTACGTTTATATTGGGGTGGTTTAGGGAAGTAAAATTTCGATAGGCAGCTCGCAGATTTGAAGAATATATTAACAGAAAACATGTGGCTAAATCTGAGCCGGGTTGGAGTATTTTAAGGGGTTCTGCAGACATGATATCAATTTCGCATTTCGATTGAGGCTTGGATAAAAATTGTCTGACCGCAAATAAAATTTTCCAGTAAATACAAATATCACCATAATCACCCTATTCTGGTATTCATTACTTCTACTCATTTACTTGGATTAAATCCAATTAAAAATTATCAATTCATAACGTAATCGATCTATTGAGGTGAAAACTTTTTTGTAAAGTTTTAATAATTGTTGCTGATAAGAAAAAAAATTTTAATTCTAAAAATATCTTTAGTTAAGCCAGAAGTTTTCTGATAGTATCATCTTCAACTTTACAAGCTACCGAAGCAGAAAAAAATTTCACGGGACACCCTAATATACATATAATTGGTTTCGAATCTTCGGAATGGTTAAAATAAATAAAAAAATAAAATAAAACTTTAAACTCGTTCTCAGCGCCCGAACAAGTGTAACAACCGAGTTCATTGGATAAAGTTTCCTCGAGAGACCGCAACGACGTTGGCGCTATCGGCAAACATAATGTTTGCGAATTTAATTGGCGTTGTTGGGAAAAAGATCATCAACGCTGGTGGAATAAGTTTTCTGTACCTCGCCGCTGAGATCGTGAGCGTGATGACGGAAAGAAAAACATCTGATAACGTGGGTGTTGATAAGGAGCGTGAAATTGCGAGAACGTAATTAAGGAGACGGAGAAAAAAAAAACGTAGAATTTCCGTACTGCCTTATCTGCTGCAACTTTTGAAAAATCTTTTACGATATAAATTCACAGTTGAATTACGAATCTTGATGCGGGATAATGAACAAATGCGAATCTCGACGTCCGAAAAAGCTTTTGAACAAAATTTAGATACATTTTCTCGACTATAATTATAACGATGATATTATTATTATTGTTATTATTATTATCATTATTATTCGGAAAAATATTACCGTTAATTTTTCAATCTTATTATGAGTGAATATTGATTTCTTAGCGGAAAAGATATGTAAGAGGATGTTTGATCCTTTGTTCGATCGTTGGATTTTTCGTTCCTTGAAGCTGGATTGAATCTCGCTTCACAGCATCCCGATTTTGATAGAGTAATAATGGTAAAGTCTGATCGTGCGACATTCTATAGCCGAATCATATAATCCTGGCTCTCGATGGGTTTTGGATTGTGGTTTCACTCGTAGACCAGCGAGAGAATCGTTTGGGCATATACAATGAGAAAGGGGATTAGATTGCTATTCTCTCAACGTAACATGCATATAGATGTACATTTATATATATATAGAAGTAACTCTCTCTATCCATCTCCCTCCCTCTCTCTCTCTCTCTCTCTCTCTCTCTCTCTCTCTGTATCCCTTCCTTGCAACCGGAATTTATCCTCGGGAAACGTGACAACCCAAAATCCACACTTGGGAGCCTCTCTTCCATCTCGCCCATAGCCGTTCTCCACTCCTTTCTCCATTCGATAATCCCAATGGGGCACAGACAAACGCGAAGGGCAACCGCTCTTCGGACCCGCACAGCCGAATATAATCCAGAGCTCCGGTGATGGCTTTGCGCCACGAACGATGACACGACCCCACCTCGAATTGTCGCGATCGCGGTAAACGTTATCGCCGAAACCCAGCGTCGCTTCAACGGCGTTAATTGTATTTTTTATCGCGCGATTATCGAGGTTTTTCGATCGATTTGGGACAATATAAAAATATAACAGTAAAATAATTAAAACAAAAAATCGAAATTTGCATGAATACATTATAAAAAATTGGGAAATGTAAAAATAAATAAAGTTTGTTAATCATAATAATAATACTAATAATAATAATGATAAATTTATTATTATTGTTATTATTATTATATTATTATTATTATTATTATTATTATTATTATTATTATTATTATTATTGTTAATAATCATTCATATATTTATATATATATAGGAGTAAAATTTGGATAACAGGATTGAAATTAGCCCCGAGATTGGCCAAGTTCACTCGACGGTATGACTATTTCTCTATCTTATTATCCTCCGAGCATTCGCAATTCGCAGCAACGAGTTTAACTCGCTCGCGCGCTTCGGAGGACCTAATTACTACGTACCGTTCGCGAGTCGTGCTGCCGAGACGTATATTCACAAGGTTTACATATATATAGACAGCACTGGTAAGTATAACTAAACTCGTCGGGACGACTATGTAACTCGATATCGTTTCCACCTGACGGAGCATCTCCTACGACGTGCGCAACGAGCAGCTTCCATTAGACGTCATTACGACAGCTAGCGTTGGTGCTGCTCGCGGCCTCTCGTACAATTTTCATTTACGTTTGTATTTATTGTTCATTTATTTTTCTCGCAAATTAAGTATTTTTCTTCTGCAAATTTACCGCCCTAAACTTTCAATAAAATTTGACGTAATTTATTTATTCAAGTAATCAATTTCTTTCAATAATAAATATATAAATAAATGAAAGTATTAAAAAAAAAATTAAAAATGGTCGTAGCGTCCGTCTCGTAGAATCAAGAAATAAATAAAAGAAATAAATAAATCAAACCATCGAACAGATTCTAGCGGCGCCAAAAAAAAAAAATCTACCCACCGATTTGTCGTCCGTAAAAAATTCCCAGCAATGCGATAAATGTCGAAATTATCGATACATTCGGTGCATTGCATCGTCCGGCCGGTCGAAGAATGACGATGCCGATGAGAAGTCCGGATATGGTTCGCGAGCGTTCACTCCTAATATAGCGTGTGTGCCTGTGATCGAGGGAAGTTGGACGATCGACGGGAGTCAACCAATCGCGACTTGGCTTATAGTTCCCGGTGCGTCGTGGTCACCGGCATTGGGTAGCGCGAGAGACGATCGGGAGATACTCGAGAAGAGGGAACACCCGTTGGTTTGGACCGGTCGAGTGAGAAAGGTTATTATTATTTCTCGTTGCTCAATTACTCGATTTGCCCCAGGATCAACTTGATTCTCTCTTTATTTTTATCTCTCTCTCTCTCGCTCTCTCTCTTCTCATCCTCCTCCGATCAGACTTTAGCTCAATATACTCATTAATAAATAAATATAATCACGAAGGAAATCCGCGACAAGCCGACGGCGACGATTCATTTGCATCTTCATTATCGTCCCATCGATATAAACGCGTCGCATACGCGTCAGACTCTAATTATACGTCTATCGGGTATTGAAAAAAATTCTCATTTCATTTATTTATTCGTATCAAATTCTATTTTATTCTATTCAATTTTTTGTTATTTTAATAATTAATATAATGAAGAAATAATGATTGACGAGGAGAGTTTAATCAACTCCCCGTTTTAATTATTATTTTTTTAACGATTCATTTTTTGTTTCGAAAGAATAGTTAGGAGTTGCTCGTATGATCTACGAGCATTATGGCAAAACCGAGGTATAATCCAGACTTCGCGATGTCACCATATTTGACGTTCATTGAAATGAATTGCCGGAACCTGCGATACGACGCGGAAACTAACGAATGGACTCGTGATTTAATTCGTTGTTGCGGATTATCCCTTCGCAAATGTTGGTTCGGGAGAGGAACCTTCGGAATCAACTCCAGGCATTCATGGAGGAATGGACGAGCAGCAACAGCTCGAGCTGTTGGTTTGATAAGCCGATAATGGCACGAAGTTACGAATCAATCTCGGCTGACCACGTCGTCGGGGATCAAATGGTTCGTCGTTTCTTCGGCCTCGCGCAAATGCTAAATCTGAGTAGCTCCAGACCAGCACAATTCAACAGATCGCAACAATCATCGACGGATCGTCGCAGAGAAATGTTTGGGATTCGATCTTTCGAGTCTGCAATTTTTGCATCGAAGACTGAGATTCGATCGAAAGTCACGATTATATGTGATTGAAGTTTATTCAAAACTGCTTTTGTTCGTTCGGGATAATTGTTTGCTCCTTCGAGTTTATCCGTGTGATATATATATATATGTTTTCGAGATTTTGCTCTTTCAGGGCATCCGAAGTAGAATAAAAAAGATATAGCCTACATACAAAAAATTGACAGTAATTATTTCGGGCTTCGAGCTATACATAAATCTTCGTTTTTTGCAAAAAAAACCTTGTTTTTTTTTTTTTTCAAAAAACAAAGGAGGGAAAATAAAGGCTCACTGCTGTCAATTTTTTGTACATAGACTATATGTTTTTTTTTTTCACTTGGGATAGAGGGTTGAATCCATGCCGATTTGCAACATTTATTTCCCGAGCAATTCGATGGATTGAGCCGTCGGAACATTAAAAATTCGGAACGGTTTTCCCCCCCGGGCTCTCTCCACCAATGCCGGAGCTGGTCCGAGCAGTTATTGACTGTAAACAACGGTCGCACGGCTACAATCGTGGGTCGTGACGTTCTGTATCTGCAGGTTTGTCGTTGCACAACAGCTCAACGTCATCCACCGCTATTCGGTCGTCGGGAATCAAACCCGAAACAATCCTTCATTGATCATTTATACGTTTTAATCTGCCATGAACCTACGGGTTTCAACGTTGAGTTCCGAAACAGCGGCAGAGCGGAAGGAGATCGAAGTTCCGACGGATAAAAATCCCGAAAACGTATATATATATACAGATATAGTCGCCTAAATATTAGTATATGCCATCTTCTGTTCTTCCTAAAACTAAAGATTTTTTTCGGGCCGTCCACCAGAAAAAAACTCAACAAAAAAACGAAAATTACTCTGAGAAAATCATTCAAAAATGATCCACTTATTCGCAAACAAAATTGTGTCACGAGTGATAGTATGAATTTTGTCATTGCGAGAATAACGTATATTGTGACGAAGTTGGGGAAAACGCGATTGGAATAAGTAAAGAATGATTTGTAACGTCTTAGTCTTCGACGAGAATAGATAATCCGCAATTCGCGGAGCTCACCTGAGCCTGACGTGAATCATTATATATATATGTAGCGATTAGCAATTCCTATAAATGTACATACCACTGGGCGAGGTTCTCTTCTTTTTTTAAATCTATCTCGCTCTCTCGCTCTCGCTCTCTCTCTCTCTTTCCCTCTCTCTCTCTTTCTTACCCGTGATCGTTCATAGCGAGACCTTTGGCTCAATGGCAATCGACGAACACGGCGTAATACTCACCTGAAACAAAAGAAACAAACAAAGAATTACTAATACAATCTTTTTTAGAACACAAGCTGATAATCTCGAAGGTGAATTTAATTTTTCAATCGAGACAATCTCGTCGGCGTCTCGGTATTACCCGGAAGATTATACATTGACATTGAGCTAATTAGTCTGAATAAGTAATAACGACTGGTAATGATAATGGATATTTCGACACCGCAACCAAAATCGTTGTTTAATTAACTTTTCGTTCTGCCCTTATAATGATTCAAGTACTTTTGCCTGCAGGGCATTTATTTTCTGATACTTATTTTGGTCTCCTTGGATCTAGTCGTGGAGAAAAATATCGTGGGTGACCCATAATGTTATCAGTGTGACAAATATCGTAGTGGAATTCAATCGAATTCAGTGAATTCATTGAGAGAAGAAAATTTTTGAATATTTCCACATTGCAGTGCAAGTTACAGTAATAATCCAAGCTAATCGGCTAAACCAAGATTAATCATAAATCCCGTTATCGAATAAAAAAAAAAACCCCCCACTACAAATATACCAAATACGAAAATAAAATTAAGATTTTCTAAAATAAATTTCATCACTGAAGATTTATCCCACCTCATTCGTACTACAATAATTATTGACTCAGTTAAAAATTATTATTACTAATTTTATTTGTTTTCGCCATTAATTCCGATATGCATTTAATCTCTGACAGAAACGAAAATGGCTAACGAGGACGTTTCGATCCAACTCTCATCTGCTTTCTCTCCCCCTCCCCCGTTTTCCCTGGCCAACCGCGTTCGGCAGAACTTGAATGGAAAAAGGGTTGGGGAACGACGCGGCGAACGTTTGCGGCGCAAAAGCGGGTTGCCGCAGCCCGACGCGTTCCGTTAATTGTGAATTACGTGATAAATCAATCGCTGGCCTAATTATGAACCGATTCTCGGCGCCCCCCGACCCCACCTTCCCCCGTCGCGAACCCCCGTGTTGAGAACTCTGTCGATTGGGCAGCGTGGTCAGCTCGCCGGACCTCGAGACCTCGACCCTTTCGCCGGTCCAACCCCTTGGGAACCGAGCGAAATTCGCGATTAACGAGCTACGCTGTTGCCACATCCGCACGATGACCATTAACACCGGAATTAACACCCCTGATTGCTGTAGGAAAGAAGCCATACACGTTTCATCGTTTGACACTCGTGACGTCATAAATTTTGGACCGGAGAAATTGCAACTATCGTGTTGTTATTTATTTGGGGAGATGATAAAAAATATGTGAATGAAAAAAACAAAAGAATGTGAATGTTTGTTTGATCATCGAGGGAGAATTGATTGGCGATTTGCCCGAAAAGTGCGATTTTTTAGATTTGAGAAATTAAGTTTTTGACGTAAAAATTATTTTAAAAGTTGAAATTTTGTCAAACTCTGCACTACTCAAAATACTTGCGAAACGTTCTCAAAGAGATTCGTGCAACGAAGATCTTCAAAAAAATTCGAAAAAATACAGTGTTGGCCCTTAGACATCGCGAAAATGCGTCAAAGTAAATTTAACGACGGCAATTACACGTACATCCGTCTGAATAAAAGAAAATTTCGTATCCCAAACACGCATAAATGCAACGAATGCGTTTGGACTCGGGCGAGAGAACGCTCCGACTTCAAACTGCATACCGAGCGGGCGCACACCCGCGGTGACGTAGGACAGACGAGCGACGTCGGCGACGACGACTAGTGCGAGCTAGCGAGTATACTGGGTGGTCCACGCAACTTGCACACCCGTACAACTTGTAAACTGCATCAGGCGGGAAAACTGTGCATAAAACAAATGTGTACGGTTTTAAAGGATGCGTTATAGAATGCATAATGTTTTTTTTTTCGGAGGTATCAACCCTTAAACCGATTAGTTCTTCTTCACACCCTCAAAGTGTATCGTGGTGTCGAATCGATTCGAGGTGTAAAAAAAAAATAGAAAACGTCATCCTAAAAATCTGAAAAATTTATGAACGAAAGTTGGGGTTTCTACTTTGCGATGAAATTCAGAAACATAAAGTTTCCGGAATTATTCATTATAAAAATAACAATAAACAAATGAACTGCGAATACTTTAAAATTCTGACCGGGGTTGAATCGACCCCACGAAACACTAATCGAGTTAATATCTCCGAAACATCTCCACCAATAAAAAAAAAAATGCATTTCCTGCCGTATCCAATAAATTCGTACATATTTTATAAACCATTTTTCTTCTAAACAATGCACACTTCACGAGATGCAGAGGTGTGCAATTTTCGTGGACCACCCTGTATAACAAAATAGCCGAGAGTTTCCAAAGGTCGTGTGTGTCTTTGCGCGGCAAAGAATTTCGTTGGGAATAGGTGGGAATAATGGACGCGTACCACAGTGGGGACCACATTCTCGGTGCATTTGTGTACACGACGTCACTTCCACGGGGATAAACGTTTCGAACGCGCGGGCGCGGAAAGGGACGGAATTTCGACAAAGAACTTCCGTTTTCGATGAAACGCGGAATACACCCGCAATGTGCATTGTGCATAGTTGTACGGCTATGTACACTAGTCATTCGACGTGGTTATGTAGCGCTTGTACGTCGTTCGTAATACACGCGACGTGTTTCAACGACGTACCTGCGAGAATAAAAGAATTTTTTCGCGCAGGTGCGGCAACGAAACAACGTCGTCGACATTGTCGTCGCCGATTACTCGGCGAACGGAAATATTCGATCTAATCAATCGCGTTTCTCATGAAACTTTCGTATTTTTTCTTCTGCTTTGAGAAAGTTGTGGGACGATCGATTTTATCTGGGGATTATTATTCCGGCGATTTTAATACACGAGGTTGAAAAAATTGACAATTGAAGAATAATTATTCCGAGAATTATTTCGAATAATTATTAGAGTAGGAAATTGCAATTATTATTATTGATTTAATTTAATACTTATTATTGAGAATAATTATTTAAATTATTATTTTTATTATAATTTTATTATTGTATTATTTTTTAATAAAAAATTGAAAAGTAATTATTTAAACAATTAATTGTTACTATTATAAATATATTATTTCAGTCTTAGAAGTTCTTGTTGAAATTTATAGAATTCTCGAATAAAACCAGAGAAAAAATAATATAGATTTAGTTTTTGAGTTAAAAAAAATATTATCCATTCGAAAACGATAAGTACACGAAACTCCTTTGGTACTCTAAGTACGTACATTAAGGGATAAATGAGTATCGAGGTACTTCAAGTACATCCCGTCCGGAACACCTTCGGAATTATATATTTCCATATTTTATATTCGTATCATTCTATAATTTATATTACATTAATTTATATTATCCCGGTTTTCTCTCCACCTTTTAGCCGTATTATAAATCAAATTATCTTGGCCATTCATTATCCCCAGACACTATAGTACAATGCCACAATTTTGTCACGCTCACCCACCAGTCGCTTACGTGTCGATGACTCGTACATTCTCTCACAGAAATAACAAAAAGAAACATTAAAAAAAAGAAGTCAACCTCTACAAGACGATCAACTTGCAATCACGCAATCATTACAAAATACCGTTTCCAAACAACCACCAAACCAAATTATTCCGTATTTCACGAGCCGCCAAAAAAAAACGAAAATGGCAAACTCGTGAGCAGTTTGCATGGTTTAACGATCGGCGATTACCTTCGTGAAAGTGAACCTTTCGCAGTTTCCGAATGCGTCTGTTGTTCGACGTGTGTTCGTGTATCGGTAAATCGTGAGGTCCGAGATTTTCCTTGGACAGGGAACTCACGAGGATACCGCGAAGGGTCGCGAGTGTGCTGCTCGGTATTCCACGATCCATTTCGCCGGTTCCCATTTCATCTTACGTACCGCATGCACTTTTTACACACACACACCAACACACGGACACGCATGGACACCCACATATATTTCGTCGCGTAGAAACAATCCTATCTCTTATCGCTGCATACTCCACGCAATATGCACGAACATCGTGTCATCGATCATTCCAGCAACTGCGACGACGGCGAAAAAGACGCGGAATTTCGCAATCCGACCGAATCCGAAAAAAGTAGGGTTAGGAAATCGGCGCGCCGACTTCGTCTCCACTTCGAAAACGCGAATCGCGATTTCTCCCAAACTAACCAACCGATTCGAACGAAACTAGCGTCAAACTACGCACAATCGTGGCAAGAATAATTTGACCTCCGAATCGTTCGACGATCTTCAGCCGTTTCGGAAAAATCTCACAAAATTTCGTATTTTCCATCAATTTTTCTCGCACTTGTGACAAAAATTCTGGATTATGACACAACGTCTCGAAAATTCAAACTCATTCACTGGCACTTTAATCCGTTTGAGTGATCGATGACGGAGAATCGGATGACGCGGAAGTTTGACGGTAAATTAAGGGGTTGGACGAGATACTTCCGAGTAGATTGATGGATCGCGAGAATTATCGAGTGGAGAACAGAGAAAAACGTGGATACGTCGCGGGCTAACACGAAGTATGTGACTGCGAGTTGTATGGAGAGGCGAAGACTGCTCAGGCTACTTGTACGCTGGTACCACCACCACTACCGCCGCAACCAGCAGCAGTAACAGCCGAGAGTCGAAGCGACGGCGAGCTCTCGGCGATATCCAAGTCACGGACTGCACCTTCGGCAACGTTACTTTCGCACTCCCGTTTGTGTCGCTCATCGTCGTCGTATATACAACTTCGTGGCTTCGTCTCAGACTCGAAACCAAACCTCCTTCCCTCTCCGCCAGCCAAATGTGAACGCACGATCGAACGAGCGAACGAAGGAAAGAACTGACGCGAGCTGGTGCAGCCGGATAGAGGAAACTACTTTACGTAGCGGACGAGTCTTGTCATATCGTTGGCTCCGATGCTTCGCGGTATCTCAATTTGCGTGCCAC
Source organism: Sussaba pulchella (assembly GCA_963971145.1). Lineage (NCBI taxonomy): Eukaryota > Metazoa > Arthropoda > Insecta > Hymenoptera > Ichneumonidae > Sussaba > Sussaba pulchella. The sequence goes on from OZ020173.1 coordinate 3,731,689, forward strand.
TGTCGTTAACGGATGGATAAACTCGGGAGAGGTCATTTGCGTGGTTTTTTGGAATTTTTAAATATTTATTTGTGGTTTTTAGAATTTTTCATAGGTTTTTTTGTAGATGTTGGAATTTTTTAACATTTTCTTGGGGGTTTTGGAATTTTTTAAATATATTTTGTAGTTTTTGGTATTCTTTGAGATTTATTTATTTTTAATTTTTTGTTTCGTGTTATTTGATTTTTGTAATTTCTATAATTTAATTTAATAATAATTTGTTATTGAATTTAGTAAATTAAATTTCTATTAAAAAAACTAACGTATTTCGCGCAATCTCCCTTTTAAGCCATTGTGACAAAACCAATTCTCGAACAAATTTTTTTCCCTACAAAAACGCCGTCGATTCGTCCCGAAACGCCCCATATATACACACGATACCTCCCAGAACCATCGATTCGACCGCAAGCTCAGTGTCGCTGATGCGGCGAATAAAGTTGCGCGAGAAATCGTCTCGAGTTTTTGTTTCGTTGTCGTTAAAAGTTGTATCGCGATGTAACTTCTCGAATCGCGAGAGGAATCGTGGAATTCGACAGTTTCGATTGATTCGTAAATTCAATCCGAGAATTTCCGACAATTTTCACGACGAGAAAGGCTGGCGAATGGTTTTTGGATTTGGCGCGAAACCGGGGATGGGGAATACGAGCAATGACACAATTGCGGGAAGAAGCAGAAGCGAACCACTCGAGCGAAATATCTTCCAACGACTCTGATGTGAGAGAAAACTCGAGTGCTGCGAAGGGGTTTTAGTTGTCTGTTTACATTTACGACTCTTCAACTTCCGGCTCCGTGTTTCTTCCCTTCTCTCTCCCCTACACTCACATACACTCTCAATTATACCGTCAACACGTGACTTGATTTATTTCGTTAAGAGCCAATGACACGTGAAAAGAAAGAAGAGGATGCTTTCCAAGTGCGGCTACTTGACGTTGAAAATTCCGATTTTACAGACGATGGAAGACAAAATCGACCGAGAGCGTATTGGACATGCACATGAGCTTCGTGAGTCGTTTTTACGATACGCGATAAGAGCTATTTCAACCACGACAAATTTCCGTGGTTTCAAAAAAGAGTTATTTCTTAATTTTTCGAGAATTTTTTATGATACAGCGTTTTGATATGATTTTTATTGAATTAACTAATTGGAAGCTACATTCTGGAATTCTTTACAGATTTTTTGCGTCGATAGTTTAGAGATTGGAGAGGAGGGACGTTGTGATAACGACTTCAAAAGCGAATATACAGGGACTTAAGGATTAGAATGAAAAAGATTCTCAAAATTTAACGATACCTTACTCAATGGAATAAGTGAAAAAAAATTGTGTCACTTTTCAGTCTATGGCGCCCAAAAAAAATTATTTTTAACAGAATCTCATAATTTCCGTTTTTGGGTCATCAACCTACATTCGCATATCAAATTCCATCTCAATAGGTATGTGGATAAAAGAATACAAGAGCTGTGAAATACAGTCAGCCAAGAAAACAGACAGTCAGACAGACCGAAACCATAAAAGTTCCTACCAGCCTACGGAACCCTATAAAATAATAAAAGTAAACAAAAAAAAAATCATATTCCACCGACACGGAATCCTTGCTTGACAAGCGACGATATAAATATCCTACCGAATAAATCAGCCTCCGATCCGTATTCGCCAGAGCCATCACAGCGAAATTATCATCCATATCGCAATGCAAGACCCATTGTTCCATCGACCACTCGCTCGACGATGAAAAAAAAAAAAAGCCACGTGCTGTTGCACGCGAACCGCACGCTTGCGAATCAGCTGCGTGCGCCCGTCGTATTTCCTTTACATTCGCTCCGGACATTCGAACGAACATTCGAACAGCAGCTCAACCAGCGAACGAAAACGCAATCACGTTTTTAACATTTTTTTTATACTACGATCTTTAAGTTTCACGGATCGTTATCAAGCCGGAACGAATTAATTTCCCGTTCTCCGATCAATATTCAATAACTTCGCGTATGATAATAATAATAAAATTCTATCACGTTTCGAAAAAGAAATAAAAACCGTCCGTCCGTACGATCGAAATTATAATTCAAATTGATAGAATTAATTCCTCGGCATCGACGGAAATCTTTGAACCGCGATGGTCGAATCTGGAGGATTCGGTGACGACTCTGCCGTTCGATTGCGCAAGATTCTGAGCTATTCGACCGCTGACATCATTCCACGCTCACGAAACGATCACGATTTCTTCGGGTCGTCTCTCATATTTGCGTTTATATTGAGTATCGCGCGATCGGTTATGGTCTTGGGGCTATAAGATCGACCGAGGCCGGTCGACCTTGCAATGCCGGGTAGCTGTACAGGTGCTTGTCGATCTTTTTTCAATACCGCCTCTCTCACTCAAATTATTACCGATCGATTCTATTATTATTATTATTATAACGATTATTTATTATCGTCATTGTTATTATCGTCATCATCGATTTATTGAACGCAGTATTTACAGTAAAAATCTTACTTTTATATACAAATACAAAAGGATAAAAAAGTTAATGATATAATTATATTATTACATAAGCATAATTAATTATTATTATATTATTTTATATATAATATAACATACATATAAAATAATAAATACTATACTATAATATTATATTTATTATATTATTTATTCATGTAGTATTTTTCAATTCTATCGCCGTATTAATTATGATTATTATTACTATCATTATTATAAGTATCATCATTATTAATTAATTGGATCCAGCATTAATAATGAAGTTATTAAGTTATATCTTTCTATTAAATTCATAAAATGTTGGAAATCGGGTTTCAAAGCAGGAGTATAATGATTACTGGAGTATAATAAATTTTACTCACACTTCCTGCTTCCACCCGCCCACTAGCTCCCTCGTCTCAAATTGCCGCTTAATTTTGATTCTTCCGACATTTGGAGCACTCAAGAAAAATTGATACTGTCGATAAACCGTTTTCTACGCTATTAAAGCGTCGCAAACTATTAGTAACGTCATCATTATTCTCATTGTCATGGGGATAAAACTATGGATAAGCTCAGTTAGCTCTTGGAAAAAGTCTCTCGGCGATAGAGTGAACGGTCGTTGTGCAAAAAAAAAAAAAAAGAAGAAATAAGAGAGAAAAAGAAGAAAAAAATGGTAGCAGAGGAGAATGGCCTCGGTCTTGTGGGTTACGACAAAACTTTGGCAAAATCTATTCACTTCAGGGTGGGACGGGGCGAAGCGGGGAGGGGGAGGGGGCTAAATACGGCGACGTTCGCTTCGCTTCGTAAAACTTTGGAGCTAGCTCTACAAACCGGGAGAAAAAGTAGAGAAAGGCTTGAGAGCAGGAAGGGTACACGCTCGCAACTTCCATCGGTGAATTATAATCCAAAGCCTTTTTTTTTTTTTTATACGGGTGAAGAACGGAGTAGGATCGAATGCAGACGTTGTACGTTTATGTGGGATTTCGATTTAAATTTAAAATCATGGTCGTATGTGCATTCGGCGATCGAGAAGTCCCTGAGTGAGTCTCAGTCATATCCGCCCCTTGTTTTTTTTTGGTACAATGAGAAATTGCGTACGTCGACTTCACGGAGATGCTACGTGAAGATGCTGCGTCGAATATTAACTCACAAGACTGAATAGCATTTTTTTTTTATATTTTAACAATCGGGGAATTATTTTGTATCACTATTATTTTTTTAAATATTTTTTTATTCTATCAAATGGAACGATTTTCTAACGATTTTTTAAACCGCAATTTCTGTTCGTCTGATTTTTTTGAGACAGAAGAGACTAATGATAAAATAATTTCGAAAATATCTCAAACCACTATTTCCATTCTTTCCAAATTTTTAAAACATATTTTCGAGACATAAGAGACTCATAAAAACTTTTTATTTTCAATCAAAGAAAGAAAAATCGAAATTTTCAAGTTTGGATACTCAGAACGATCTTCAAACCTCGAAAAAAAATCGGTTCAGACCAAAAACAAATATCCACGACCTTCCATGCATGCGTGACAGGCTCTCAATAAAAAAAATCCAAATCCCCACAACTCGACGACAAATTCGTCGATCAATCCAAAGCTTCTTTCGTGTTTTTTAAATTCTCAACCTTATAAAATGATACAAAAATCCCGTCGTTTTAAAATTCTCGTGATGTCATCGGAGCTCTGGGATGAGGTCTCGCTCAAGAATGCCAATCAGTGCGTAACCCATGGAGAAGTGTGAAAGGGAGGGGATTGGCGGAGAGGGGGCGAGAATACAGAGTACAGAGTCAGTCGCGAGCGTTATTTGAGGCCAGTGGGAACGCGTTTGTGCGCTCTCGCCCGGTGCGTTACGTAAGCCGAGAGAACGAGCAGAGAGAGAGAGAAAAAAAAATTCATACAGCCATGAACGACGGCAACGTCATCGAAGGCATGGCGCACACCGGGTCGAACGTCGTTAAACGCACCGCCGAGCTCATACATCTCGCGAAGCATTCCTTCGCGATCTTCCATCTCCCTCCTAATTCTATTATCATCTTATCGCTCATTTATTTCTCAACAACTCGCTCGACAAACATCTTTCAGACCCAACGATTTTGAATTTCCTTCCTCGTATTCTTCCCGCACGCTCGTTTCGTCATTAAGGGGCAATCCGGCTTCGTACTTCGTGGAAATAAAAATATATACGTGCGATAAACATTTAATAAAATATATATGTGTGTGTGTTTGAAAAATGCGGGAGCCGCAACGTTGCAAGCGCATGGGAAAGGAAAGGAGAGCACGAGGAGTTCGAGCGATATCCGAGCGATACGAGAATCGATACCGAGGCGGAGGATATCGTGTAGCTATCGGGAGTCGCTCGAGCAAACTCTTGGAGACTCTTGGGGGACCGTTGGCTATCGTTTTTCTCCGTTCTCACGATTCGAACCTTAATCACATTTTCCTTTCGAATTCTTCGGAACGATAGTTCCAACTTATCCGGAAAAAAAAAATACTGATAATCATGATAATAATGCGACAGCGATGAAAATTGAGATGGAAAAAATGGAGGTAAAGAAATATTCAACGACTGAAAAAAATTGCTGGATAAATATGTATTTATTGGATGGATTTAAAAATATATTTAGAAACAAAAATCCATATTTATACGGTAATTTTGTTTGGTCGTACAGGTTCCGCACGTACATTTTTGCCGTCTCAATTTTTATCGCCATTGTATTGTTATTTTTATTATTGATGTTATTATTATTATTTTCAGTCGTGGAATTCATATACGTATGTAAATTTTATGACTAAAAATTAGATAATTCGATAGAATTGTAGACAGATGAAGGTAATACTTGCTGGTACGGCCGGACGGTTTTTCTATATATTTTTTCAAAGATTTGTGTACACGCACGGGAGCTCAAAACGTGAATAGCATTGATAAATTGTACTAATGGCTGTTGGAGATTGCGCGAGTGTTCTCTCGCTCTGACGATACTCGGATAAACGAATCGTTCCGATTTCGATGAATTATTTATCACGTTTGAAATATAAATACATGTAGCTCGGTAGTGCGCTATCGTGTATAATGGCGACAACAGCGTAGGAATGGTTTTCTGACGTTTCCGAGTCTTCGATTCGCGTGGTCGGAGAGACCGCAACGAATATGGCAAGGATCGACGTGTGACCCGTTGGACGAGTTATGACCATGGAAACATTGTCGAAGGGAGGTCTCGTATTTTTGTTGCGTAACCCGTGGGCGGATTACTCACGAACGAGATTACGATGTCTCGGATGGTTTTGAAGGAAATTCCAGAAATTCTTGGAGTCTTATCTGGGGATAGTTGTGAGCTCGCGGCCTCATGAATTCCAGAAACCTTCGTGAACGTCACGATTTATTGACAGTGTACTATTTTGAATAGCAATGATGATAATAATAATAATAAAAATAATAATAATAATAATAATAATAATAGTTGTTGCTATATTATTATTATTATATTATGATATAATTATTGTAATTAATAATTATTATTATTATAATAATAGTTGTAATTTTTATTATTATTATTATTATATTCTATTATTATTGTAATTAATAATTATTATTATTATTATAATAGTTGTTGTTGTTGCTATTATTAATATTATTATCATTATTATTATTATATTATATTATTAATATAATTAATTATTATTATTATTATTATTATTTTTATTATTATTATTATTAGCATTAGTATTATTGATAGAATAATCGGAGAGTTGAAATAGTGCTAATTATTCTATCAACTATAATAAGAATAATAATAATGATAATAATTTCGATTCCCAAAATAATCATTATTCCCGATAAAAATGTCCTAACCATGAATTCTGTTTTTTCAATATTCTTTCACACCATAAATTCTAGTTTCCGTAAACTTCTAGCCATCTTTTCAATATTTCTTTTTATCCCAAAGCTTCCTCCACATCAAAAGAAAAAATCAAGTCACATACGGTCTCGAAAAAAGTCGTTCGTAAAAGTTATATAAATAATGAGGGACCAGGGTGCCGAAATGTCTGAAAAAAAAAAAAAAAAGAAATACAATTGCCCCCGCAATATTTGAATTTCGTGAAAAAAAAAAAAAAAATCAAACAGAATAAAATAAAAGGGCGAGGGTTCAACGCCAGCGTAGTTCGCCGCATTGCACGGAGAGGCCCGGAGTCGGCGGGGATTAAGCGCGATATAGATCGTCCGTGAGGTTGGTGGGAACGACGACGACGACGACGACGACTAAGTTGGCAAAACCGTCGAGAAATGAAGTCGCGGCTTTGGCGATGCTCGTAAATCACAGAAATTATAAGGGGCGTACAGCCGTGCGAGACTCTCTCGCTCTCTCTCTCCCTCCCCCTCCTCTCTATCCCTCTTGGTCCCGCTCTCAAGAGAGTCTCGACTACGTGTCGGTGGAGTCTGGCGTACGAACGCGGAGTTCTCGCTTCAGTTCTGGTTTTCCGTGTACGTTGGAGCAAGTACCGAAAGCCCAAAGCCTTCGGTGTGCAGAGAGGAGGTGGAGAAGGGGGGTTTAGGTGCCCCCTTGGTCGCGCAATGTCCATGCCCGGTCGCTGAAGCGCGAGTGGTTCTCGCACGCGCGAATTTACCGGCCTCGTGTGCTTGCAAAGCTCTCCGCTTGCTCTTTGCCGCCTTAGTGGAGCAGCGTACGACTGCCTCCACCCCCCTCCCCCCGGCTACTTCTCCACCTCCTCCCACACCTCTCGCATATTTCGCTCCTTGTCGTCGGCACCGTGCACGAATGCCGTATTAATTTAAAAGTACACGGCCTCCGCTGCTAACCCTCGGCCTTTGCCTGTGAAAAAAGTTCAAGCTTCCGAGCCGAGAAACGCAAACCCGGAATTCACGACCGGAAACACCGATGGCTCTTTAGCCAACGCCTCTTGTCGTTTATTATCAAACTCTCCTTAATCCGGTCTTTGTGAATTTCATTTGCATTCGCGAACAACCGGCCTGGTATCGGTGCTTTGTGATTGTCGTAGGTGTGTAGATGCATCGGAGAGGAGTGTAAATGAGAATAAGGTAGATAAGAGAGTGACGAGAGAAGGAATTAAGAAAATTGTCGTCGTTGCGAATACTAAAATCTATAAGAAGGGTCTAAAAAATATTTTCAAACGATAGAGGGTTGAAGGTTTTGGAAAATCGGGTTTTTATGTGTAGCACGTGATAATAAACGAAATCGATTTATCATTCGAACAATAAAAATAATTCTAGAATTAATAATTCTTCGCCTCTTGAATATTTCGTTTTATCGGTCGCAATTAATAAAAATTTGTTTCAATTTTTGTTCTCCAGCAATAAATATCTTCGTCATAAAAACTCTGCCTCCTATTGAGACACAAGTCCATGGCCTGTAGAAAAATCTGTCTATTCAATTTTCCATCCCGACAATCAATCTTTCTGCCCTATGAAATCAAAGAATAATCAATAAAAAATTCAAAAAAACGAAAGTGCGATGCGTTCTTCAGCTCGTTAGCAAAGAACGCATTTCAATCAAATCGTCGTCTTAATTGGCAAAACCTTGTTTATTTGGGTCAATCAAGTGCGCGAGAATTGCCGGCGATTCTAAAAACTCGAGCGAACGCGTGTAAAATAATTTCATCGTCTTTGTTACCGAACAGTTGCTCGCTGCGGCACTTCGGACGGTTCGCATCGCCACGTGAATGCACCGTGAAATATTTCGCTAGCCAGATTTCCGTATCGCCGCGGAAATGACATTCGTCAAGACCGAACGTCTGCGGGAGGGTCGGGGGAGGAGGAGATCTTCAGGGAGGGCCGGTAGGAGCTCGGTGGCGTGACGAGTCATTCCGTACTGCGTGCAGCAGTCTGCAGGTGCATCGCGACCGCCAACGCCGCGACGGAGCTGCGCGCGGAAATTCGCTGGTCGCTGCACCAAGCAGAACCGTCCGTAGCTGCAGTGTCAGTGGCAATGTGGGTCACCCGCGTGCGTGCGGCTTGCATCACGACGCGGAGAGGGGGGAAAAGGGAGCGAGGGGGTGGGAAGGCGCGAGCCCGCGAATCTTGCCCTCGCTAGTATGGCCAAGTTTCTTTACCTCATTCTTATTTTATTATTATTATCGTTATTGTTATTATCGAATTCTTGATTTATTTTTTTTAAGTTTTTTATTGAATTCGTATTGCGTGCTTTTATTATTGTTATTATTATTATTATTATTATTATTATTATTATTATTATTATTATTATTATTATTATTATTATTATTATTATTATTATTATTATTATTTAGATAATGATGTTAATAATTATTATCAAGAAAAATTATTAGCAATTAAAATTATAAATATAATAATAATTCTTGTATATTCTATATAGATAGAAATTATTATTACATATAGCGTTGAATAGTACGAGCTTCTGTTGGTTGATTTATTATTCTTTAAATAAAAAAATAGTATTATCAAAGCTCCGATTTATTTTGTTTCTATTTATCATTGAATCGTTATTTTTTTCGGTTAGAATTATTATAATCTATTAATACAGAACGACTCAATAGATACGTCTTATTACTCGGAAATTTGTTTATTTTTTTATTCTTGACTTTTTTTCAATTGTTATTATGAGAGATATGATTATTTATAAGTTTTTCACGTCCCGCCGTTTGTACGCGATAGCAGTAGTGACGGAAGTCGTCACAAGAGCGGCGGGGTAGCCGCGCGGTAGTCGGAATAGTTGGTTTATTCTCCAGAAGCAGGACTACGGAGGTATGAAACGATGAGTGCGTCGAGTGGCGGTTGTTGGGTTCAGTGGGCAGAATGCACGCAGTCCGGGCGTTGTACAGATATGACGATTTATTCGCGAACCGCGCTGGCGCACTACCAGCACGAAATAAAAATAAAAAAAATTGAAAAAAATCCCCTCGCGCAGCGTAGACGCTAATTGCTGTTAATTAGCTCGTTAATTTCATCCAGGCGTTATGCCCTGTGCCACTACGTGCCGTATTATTCCCGGAAAAATATGCGTGTATCAGGGTAAATGCGCTGATTGCGCAGCTGGCATTACGATGCGGAACTGTGAATCTCGTCGGGCGTGTATTAAATTAAAAATTATATAAATTGAAGGGAATAAAGTAAATAAAATAAATAAAATAAATAAAACAATAAAATGAAAAAAAATAAAATAAAATCGAAAAAAATAAATAAAATAAATGTGGATGACTTTTTTATTGCGGCAATTTGAGAAAGGTATTTTTCACGGTCGATGATTGGCGAAATTCGTAAGATTTGTTTTCTCCTACTTTTTGTAAACTAATTGTGTGCTTGTTTATTGGATGAGAGAGTCGTGTTGGAATGATTATTCAAGAGTATTGGATTAGAATTGATTGTCGCGGTCGTTTAATGAGTGAATTAAACGTAGCGTGCAGTTATACGTGCAAATTTGAATCTTTATTCTTTTATGGACCAGATTTCGTACCTAATTTAATTTTCGTGACGTTCAGTATAGTCCAGGGCACGAGGGGCATTTGTATGCTAAAAATGGTGCCCTCGATGAAACAAGAAAAAACGAAAGAAAAAAAATAAAAACAATAAATAAAAGTTAGTTGTGTCAAAATAATTATTTGATAATTCTATTTTTTCTTGTATTTCGTGTACGATTATGATAGAATCCGTTTCGTAAGTTCGATAATCATCCACGCAATAGGTTTCACCCGATTTCCAAATAATTTTCTCGTCCCATAAAATATTTTGAACGAAGATAAAAATAAATAAAAATAATAATCGTGCTATTTCGCAATTTTACCACAGTAGAGATGTCGTGAAACACGATTGAAGAAACAATTTTATGGTAATAAGGATTCAAGTTTGCGAAATATTATCAGTTTTTACGATCGACGAGAAGACGGTCCACGTCTCGATTGTCGGGCGATAATGTTGCAGTTATCCGAGCTAAAGAGCGCTCGTGAAATTATGTTATACCGAACGTGAGCTCGAGACTCGGAACTGTGCCAGGCGTTTGTTTCAGCGGCTGGTAAAACAGGTGTTGCGCCTTTAACAGAGCTCTGCGTCGTCGGTAAGTCGCGCGGTGTATCGGCAGCGTTGTCGACAAGGTGGAGGCTTTCCTTATCGACAAGCGAGGAAACGTACTGGCGCGGAGCCCGACCGAAACGTTTCCACGACCGACGGAGAGTCGAGCAACCGACGAAACAGAAAATTTCTCTAGCGATTGTCGCGTTTATCTGGATTCGGAAATGTCGAGAATTAAAACGGCAACAAATCGATAGAACCGATAGCTAGAACATTTTTACACATTGACAAAATTTTTCCTGTGGAATTTATAGTTTTTCTAGCAATTTATCTTTGGTTAGATAATTAAATGTGAATTAAGTTATTAATTTCTTTTTAACCCTTTTGATGAAAATCTTTAGGTTATTTCTCTATGTTTGTTACTATTTCGTTGACTTCTAGAATACATTTTAAATGAGTAACCTCGATTGACTGTGAGAAATGAATTTGATAGTATTAATTTTTTAATTCGTCCTATTAGATAGTTTCATTCGAGATTTCAGGAGATAATTCGAGAGCGGAATAATACCGGAATTGAAAATAAGAGAAAAAGGAATGATTCACTGGAATTAATTCTCGTCGATTCTATTGAATCATTCGATCGCCAATTGAAATTCACTTGTAATTCTCATTTCCCCCGCCTTCCCAATAATCCAATCTCCAATTACACGATATCATCTCCCGGCAACTTGTAAATGATTCGCTGACCCATTCACTAACGATCCCTCAACTCAAATACAAGAACAATAAATAATCCAAAAAAAAAATCCACCTCTCTCAATCTTCCTCCGGACGTCGACAATTTCTTAAAAAAAAATCAATCGACTATTCAACGAATATCCAAAAATATCGCATCGAATTTCCACGGAAGAATCGATCCCGCAAGAGACAACGAGATACAGCACAGAATCTAAGATGCAGGAGGGTTGTTCGTTGGACCGCAATTCGCTCGTCCGGCATTCGTCGTCTCGTGGGCGTTAGCGTCTCGCCCCCGCACGTACTCGTCGTCTATACAGGCGACTTCACGGACGGAGTATTGTCCGCGGGATACGTGAACGACGTCTCCGTCGTCGTCGTCGTCTTCTCGGGGAAGACGCACGACCCGGAGTGGCACTCCCTCTCGAAAAATAATCCACCTTGCTCGTGAAACGAGTCTGCCGTTCGCCTCGGAGAAAAGGGAAGTCCCTTACGTATATATACGTAGTTCATGGTAGGGACTACACCTATATATACCTCCACACATGTGAATGGTACGTATATATAGTTATAACGAAATCATTGGCTTCCCACGTGTTGACGAGCCTCGCCGTCGGTTGATGCGAAAGCAGACGTCGTCTGCTTTCGCATCAACGCTCGTCCCAGCGAGACCCCGTCGGACATTGAGAATAAGAAGAGACTTCCTCCGTGGCCAAGAGAATCAAAGTGGAAACACACAACATCGGTATCATCCAGCCTCCACTCGTCGGAATTCAAGCAGACACAAAGAAGCCCGGTGGTTCATTAGTCCGAGACGCGGACCGAGAAGAAACGAACGTTTGTTCGCGAGGAGCGCTCTACGAGCGCACTTGTGGCTCGTGATAGCGATGCTCATGGTGATGCTGCCGGTGGTGGGTTCTCCCGTGCGGTGCGAAGACAAGTCGTTCCTCGCACAGCTGCGGGATTACGAGTATCGCTGCAAACTCGTATATTCGTCACTCGGCTCGTATATCTAACTCGAATGACTATGAGTTATTCACAGTCGTTTTCTTGTGTTTTATCGGTACTGTTGAAACGGTCCGGTGAAGATTTTTGTTGAGGAATTGGGTCGATGTGTCAGCCGTTGACCGGACGAAGGAAAGTCGGCAAGGATTTTTTTGTTAAATCAATTTTTTAATAATAGTAATTATTATTATTAAGAATAGATAAATGGATAATCAAATTGAAAATTGAGAAATAATAATAGTAATAAAAATAATAATAATAATAAAAATAATAAAAATAATAAAATAATAATAATAATAATAATAATAATAATAATAATAATAATAATAATAATAATAATAATAATAATAATAATAATAATAATAATAATAATAATAATAATAATAATAATAATAATAATAATAATAATAATTATTATTATTATTATTATTATTATTATTATTATTATTATTATTATTATCATTATTCGCGTCAAAATTCAAATAATTCAATTTAATAATAATAATAATAATAATAATAATAATAATAATAATAATAATAATAATAATTAATAATAATAATTATTATTATTATTAATATTAATAATTAATAATAATAATTAATTAATTATTAATTTAATTATTAATAATAATAATTATTATTATTATTATTATTATTATTATTATTATTATTATTATTATTATTATTATTATTATTATTATTATTATCATTATTATTATTATTATTATTATTATTAAATTGAATTATTTGAATTTTGACGCGAATATAGTTTGATCGATATAAATTTATTTGTAAATTCATTGTTGTGTTTTGACTCAATGTACTAATAATTAAATGGGAGAATTTTTGTTGACGGTGATGTTAGATAAGGGAGAAGGGAATGAGATCAACGACTGGGTCATTAATTTTGTAATGCCAACAAGCAAGCTGTTGAAACGAGGCCGATCGGGGGGAGGTGGTCTATGAACGATCGATCGTGCGATCGAAACCCGTTCTTTCGGGAAACGAGAACGACGGAAGTTAATTTAGAGGGTGCTGTCCATCTGACCGGATGAGGACATTCGAAGCTGATGCGGCTCTGTAGAACTATTTTGGCGAGAAACTGGAGCAATGTCTGCATATATATATATACGGGGGTATATCTGGCACGAAATTATTTTCATTGTTCGATACGTCGGATGAAACCGCGATTCTACCCACTCGACTGAGTCAACATTGCAAAATCAAATTAATTCGGAATGCAATTCAATTGTTCTTCTACAGAGAAATCAATTTGTTTAAAGTAATCACAAAACTTGGATTCCACAATTCCACTCATTCGTTTATTGTATTATTCATTTATTCAACACATTTCATCAAACGATGAAATCAAAACATATTTTAATCATTCTCAAAAACCGGAGTATTTTGTTTCTACAAATTATTTCAACCAATTAAATTACAATAAAATACAATTGTACTTTGTTCAAAATAAAATCTAACGAAAAATTACGAATTGACTCAAAATTTCAACTTTAGATTCCACAAGGCCTTCTACGCTCTCGGGTCATGGGTGCGCAGGTCTCATGCAATGCATCGAGCGAAAAAATGTTAATCAAACGAGGTTACATCAGCAAAGAGGAGCAAGACTTCTCCTCGAAGTCCGCCACTCGAGCCATCGTCGGGACGTCAACCCTGGTTGTCTATCGATCGACGGGGTGGCGTCCGCCCTTTCAACACGCACCTCGCTAATTACCACCGGACATATAATAATTTTGCTTACCCCAACACGCCCCCCCCCCGCCGAAGAAAAAAAAACGGGCGTGTTGACGAGTGTGTGACCACACGAGAAACCCGAGTCAAATTGACCCACAAGGGGGAGGCAGAAAAAAAAATTAAAACCACCGACTGACACGTGACCTTTTGGATGACAACGATAAAAAAAAAAAAAAATCCTTTCCACTTATTTTTTTTATTCCGTTCAATTATAGGTTCGAAACGAGTGCAACGCTGCAGGTGGCAACGATTATTCGACTCGAGTTCTTATCGTTAGCCGATAATCCGAATTAAGAGAAGGGGGGCGAAAAATGCTGGTAAGCACTTGTAATAAATTTACCGTGGAAACGTGTGTGTGATGCACGTGCGCAGCTCCGTGAGTTCGATCGATTGTTCTAATGCACTTCACGAGGACATCGCGCCGAGCTTAAGCTTCGACGACGTTTTCCGTCCTCGTTTCCAACGCAGATGTGTTTTTTTGTTCGTTAGTTTTATTTTTTTTTAAAATTAATTTCAAGCGTTTTTCTCGGTTCGCGGATGAACGATAATTGGCCGGGGGGCGAGGTGGAAGGGACGAATTAATCGTGGGAGTTTCGAGGTGGAAGAGCGAATCGACGTTTCCGGGCTTTATCGCGTTTAAGTCGGCGAATGGGGAGTGCGAGAGAATCGTCGGAGCGACGATATCGACGGATTAAGGCATTTTTACGAGCGCGCGCCGCTCTCTTCCGCGTCGTAGGATGAGAGCAGTGTGGTTTTCATGCACCGGGCGAGCAACCGCAAAAGTGCACGAACACGGGCGAGCCAAGGAGATCTCGCGGGGACTGCGCGCACGCCGGGTAATTATGTTGCCGATCGTATTGCGGGCGGGGATATCGAGATGTGTAGCATTTATACATACGTGATATCGGAATTTAATTGTCGGAGGAATAAAATGTGGTATGGAAATTAATTTTTTCGAATGAAAAAAATGTGATATCGAATGTGATTTTTTGAGTAAGAAGAATGTGGAAAAAAAATAAATTGGCAATCCAGAATTAATTTTTGATGGAACAAAATGTTTGCTATGGAAAAAGATTTGATTAAGATTCTTTCTCAATTACTTGTCCTGTTTGTGGGTGCGTCTAGTCTCCTAAACACGAATGTGTCATCGACGGAAGGCCCCAGAAAATTCAAGTAGCTGCTCTCGAACGAGACTAACTCGATTTTCGACGAAAATATCGGAAATATTAATTTCCAACGAATTAATTCTTCAAACGAAAAAAAAATGTTTCTATCAAATATGAATTCTTAAATGTCATCTTACTTATTGTTGTTCGAAACTGACTGCGTTACCAATTAAAATCTCAAATAATTCAAGTATCTGGTCTTAGACTGGCTTAATTGAACCCTCAACTAAAAAAATATAAAAAACAAAATTCCAACGAATTAATTTCTCAAATCGAAAAGAAAAAAGCACAAATTTAACTTTACTCCAAGTCCCCTAAGTGCATCCCACATCTTCGCCGAAAATCCCAAAGATATCAAGTCCCCGCTCTTGCACGAGATTAATTCAATTTTCGACGAAACAAATGAAAAAAAAAAATCCTCATTCCGGGCGAAACGTTCGAACCGAGCCTCTGATAGAATTACTCGCCGCCCTCACCCGGCCCTCACGAATTTTTCTCAAATCCCGTTCAACAATGCCGAAAATCCCCGAAAGTCGAGTCGTATTTCGACTCGAAGAACTCGAAGATTAAACGACGCTGCTCCCGTGTGGCAAAGAGGTGGGGCAAGGTATCGCGTGTCGTCGCACTTGAGTTAACCCAGCATAACCCAACGTGGAAACCCTACCCCCCCGGACACTGTAAACGTGAGCGCAATCTCTCATCCGCGAGAAATGCGATTTCCACCTGACACATATTTTAGTTGCGCTTCTCTTACCCTTCCTGGCTTTCTACATTAGCCAGGAAATATTTTTCAAAAAAAAAAAAAAAAAAACGTCTCAATTAACGTTTCCGAAACATAGCCCAATCGCGTGAGATGCGAACGCAGTGATAACAATGTATGATGATAATTAGAAGAATGAAATTAAAAGACGGATCATAAAAAATCAATTTTGAAAAAGAAAAGAAAGAGAGGAAGAAAGAGAGATAATTTTTTTTTAATTGCGCTTCTCTTAACCTTTCTGGCTTTCTCTATCAGCCAGGAATTATTTTTCAAAAAACATCCCAATCAGCCTTTTCAAAATATAGCTCAATTCCTCGAGATACGGACGAAGTTATAGCGATAAATAATAATAATTAGAAGGAAATAACGCAAAACGTGGATGGTAAAAAATGAATTTTAAAAACGAAAAAAAAAATAGAAAAGAAGAAAAAGTTTTCAATGAGAATCGTTGTAGTTGATTGCGAGCTTACCTACGAGAATTATTATTTTCTTTATGCGAAGAGAAGAGAAATGAAAAGAAAAAAAATGGGGGAACCAGCAACGAGGGAATAATATAATCAATATTGCGTTGAGGCATCGAGGCGTTCGTGGAAAAGCCATAAAGTTCCGGTCAGCGAATCGGAGCAACAACAACGAGTGCGCTCGTTTCTGGTGGAAATTATGGCTAGAAACCGCGTGTTGGCAGCGCAGCCGCGGTTTTACCTCGAAACGTTGAAAAGTCGGAACAATTTTCATGCAAACAGCGGTCGAACGGCCGGTAACGTTTGCTTACGACATTTTTTTTTTTTTTCACTTTCCGGAGAAAGTTATTGTCCGACGGTTGGCAATTAATCCGTTTGCCAAGAAAGAAAGAAGCCTTTTCCGGATTTTCAGACATTTCACGAGTTTGTAGAACGTTCGAAGCAACGTTGATTTTTTTTTCAACATTTTTTAAACTAATTTTAAGGTAAAATAATAATTGAATAGAATAAAAATTGCATTGACAAGTTCGAGAAAGATTGGCGAGATTCGGAATGCTTTTCATCAACATATCCTGAATTTTGATCTCGCTTGGAGAATATTAGATTCACGATCGTAAACATCTTTTTTTTTTTCAAAGAAAGATTGATTCATAAAATCATATCGAATTCAATCTCCGAAAAAATCACGTACAATTATCAAAAAAAGTATATCTAACGCAACGTTTATCATTTTTCTGAAACTAAGTTTCATAAATTCCCGTCATCTTCTGCGGTCCATCGAAATTTCCACAGTCTTCAACAACGACAAATTGTCAAGCAAAAACTTTCACCACGAAACAAAATCTGCCAAATCATTCAACACCAAGATCATATAAATAAAAACAAATATACTCCACGCATAAATGCATCAAATTTGGCCCTCGCAAAAATCCAAGCACCGAACAAAACCCCAAAAATAAATAAACAAACAAATAAACAAAACAGGCACCAAATAAAAAACAAAATCTGGATTTTAAATCCGACGCTTCGAAATTCAATGATACGCGACGAGAATTTGCGTGGAAAGATAGGCGCGGTCATGCGTCACGTTGGAATTAAACTCGATTAACGTTGCACTTAATCGGTAAAGGAATTGTGAGGTCTGTAAGCGTTTGTACGCCCGCCCCAACGTCGAGCTTACAAGTTATTTCGCTACCGCGGAAATTGTTCACATCCTCCGCGATGATTTCTCGCAACAGCTGTATACTTTGCTATTCAGGGTCAGTCGATGCCACAAACGACGATGCTTCAACAACGCCCTACAACGCTACAACAAAATCCCGTTTGAAAACATCATTGCCCCGCTATTCCGGCGCATTGATCCAATTTCAATGAAAATAACTAATCGTACGAAAAAAAAAAAAAAATACATTGATCCAATTCCAATGAAAATTACGCCTTAAAAAAAGAACAGAAACTGAAAAAAAAAGGAATGCGTGGCTATTAAATGATCGCCTTGTGGGCAGAAAATACCGGTATTTGATGCAGGCTATTAATTCGTCGCTGAGATGATCGTGACGGGTAATCTGGACAAGTTACTCACCTGTAACAATCGAAAAGGAAGGAAAAAAAATTAAGTTTATTACGCACGGAGTTTGTGAGATGATGTTTGGAAAAATAAAACATTGACGGAGAAGCGATGTATTAATTGGACTATGAGCGATTAGATTAGTTACGGTCGAGTTGACGGTGGGGAGAGAGAAGGAGTGTATCGAGAGAACGCTCAATCGACTGGAATAAGCCATATAAAAACGTTTATAGGATGTACGAGCGGAGTTGGACAGATGCAGCGGTAAAATACTGTTGGGAAAATGATGGGTTAAGAATCTGACGTTTCGGAGCAACATCGGAACAATCGATGATCGTCGTTTGTGATGTTTATTCATCGTTTTCGTTATGATAGTGATGGGAAGCTACGGTGAGATCGATATGACGTATTATTAATAACTTATTGTGGCGATAAGTTTATTCCGTATTTTTATCTTGACCTTGTCAACGTTGTCGCGCGACTTCGGCTTATTCAATGTCGGGGAGAATTATCTTCTCGACTACCGAAAAAGGGTCATGACAACGTGAATATTTAATCTATCGAGGATAAATTTTGAAAATTTTTACATAATTTAATCGAAAATGCAATAAAAATTTTAATCATAATAGACAAAGTTTAAATTGTTTTTTCTATAATTAATCAAGCCAAACTTTTCAGGAGAATAAAAAATTTATGAAACGAGGGTTTGATTTAGTTCTAAATTCAATTTTCTCTCAAAAATTTAATCGAGTTAAATTTTTCACGAGAATTAAAAATATATGAAAGGGGAGATAATATTTTATCGACAAATAGTACGATAAAAGCGTATGATACAAATACAACATTCACAAACGTTTAATCTCATAACAATAACAATAGCTCCAATAAAAATAGTTTTATTGAAAAAAAAACAATTACGTATTTTTGTTATCCAGTTCGATGATTAAAGATATTCTCTTAATGTGCATTAATGCACCGATAAATGTCCAGATGCGATTCGTCTCCTCTCTCTCGATGCAGCCGAATCAGCTGTTTCGATGCGATATCGAGCAAACACTCGGTAAAAAATTTCCCAGAGCTTCTACGATGGCCTACAGCCTTCGATTCATACCAGAATGTGGGCAGGGGGGGATAAAGTTCAGTTTCTGTATCACTTTATATTACTTTGGCAGAGAAGCCCAGCGGGTCCTGGCACAGTTCGTGAACAAAAATCTTCTCATCTCATCTCTCTCCCTCTCGCTCTCTCCGTCTTCCTATATCTCTCCACTTGCTTTGCTACCCCGCTCGCCAGTGTGTTACCGAATCGCACCTCGTGCGTGACTATCGGGAAAATTTATCGAATACCGACTATAGCGCAATGGTCGCAGCGTCGAAGACGAAGTTTGGCTCTCAGCACGACTTTTGAATGAACGGTAAACCGGGTCCAAGCTGGGGACACTTCCGGGCACGAGGACCTTGGCTCTTTAATAATAAAGCCCCCGAATCTGTGTGAGTCGAAGTCTTACAATGTGTATATCTATATGGGACGTTCCACGTCGAATCGGACGGTCAAAATCCTGACTTCGGCGGATTCAGGTCGTGGCTTTTTTGGCTCTTATTTGACTCTAAATAAACCCATGATTTTTTTCAGAATTTCCGGATTCTGCTACAACCCTTGAAAATATCAAAGACCACCCTTAAGGAAAATCATACTTCGACATAATTGAAAATGTTGACGAACTGAATGGACTGGGGTCAGAGTTTTAACCGCTCGATTTGTCGTGGAATACCGAATATAAATACAGATACCATATATAACGAGTCGACCGCGGCCGAGTCTACAAGAATGTTAATGGTATGAAACCCTTGTGGTCATACGAGGTCGAGTCGCTGACAAAGACCGGCAGACACTTGTCCACCCTGTCGTCGTAATAAACGTTCAACTTTGTCCCATTTTTTGCATTTTATTTTTCGCTCCTAATTCCCGAGGAACTTCGTTAGGGGGTAATTATCGTCTGTAATTAACAATTAGCAGTACGTTCCAGAGAGAGAGAGGAGAGAGCGAGACCGTGAGAGGGAGGGAAAAAAAACGTGCTGCGGTTGTCTGGCCGATCCGGGGGGGAACTACAATACGTAGGACGGTGGAGTTTCTCGTCTCCCTCTCGGTGTGTCGTAAATTCCTCTTTAATTGGGAGGACGAACCGAGGCCGGAATCGCGAGCCTCGAAAAGAACGTCGGATGCAGCAACGGGTTTGCAAAATTCGGCCCGAGGTGATCTCGCGGGTTCGATTTTTGTTTTTGAAATCAGTTCTTTTGTTGTAAAGGATCACGATAATTTGACTTGCTTGAATATCTTTGGTTGAAGATTGCAGAAATTATGAAGAGAAATTAATGAGAGAAGTAATTGGTGTAAGAAGTTTTTTCGAAGGGTGGATTTTTGTGGGGGAGAATTCGAGTTCGAATTCGAAAATAGTGGATACGTGGTTGCTTTTCGGATGGATAATAATTGCGATAGTGCATCGATTAAAATTGTTATTTCTTGCATTGTTGGTTAAGCGTTGATCGAAAAATGAAATACGATAAAAAATTATGCCGATTGTAGGCCTCAAATTTTTATTTTGGATATAATAAAAAAAGAGAAAATTATTTTTACAAGTTTTTTCTGCTAATTTCCGTAGATATTTATAAAATCTATGTAAAAATATTAAATCATTTGAAAGCTTTTGGTCCATTCTTCGAACAAATAATTGCAAATAAATTTCCAAAATAAACGCATTTTGAATAATTATTCATTCGTGAAAATTTATTTCCTATTTTCGTTCTCATGGAAAAGTCATTAATCGATTTAATGATATTAGAAATTTTTAAATACAACAAAACGTAAATTCGATGCCATCAAATGAGTTGTCGGATATAAATAAATTGAAAACGCTCGATTGTTTCAAGAACTGCGATGGAGCGGTGCGGAGAGGGGGGGGGAGGCAGCTTCTCGCAGATTGGTAGGGTCGAATTTGTCGCAATATCAATCGTTTATTCATAACACGCCTTGCTATATTCTTCATCGAGAATGCATAAATAATAAAACCGTTACCTCACGATCGAGTAACCGACGAGGTGGCGAGGGCACGAGGGGGAGGGGAAGGGGCGGGGAGTGATGATGACGACATGAGCAACGAGTTGAATAGCTCGGTGGTCTGTTTCGAACAATCGCAGCAAATTCTGTTCTCATGATTAACAAGCAAGTCGAGTCATTAAAAATAAATATACGCATGAAAAACATCCATTAACTTCTGTAAATAATTTTTTTCCCCTCTGCGGATGAGTAGGAGATCTAAATGAATTTTGATGAGTTTGATGAGTTGTTGAAAGTTTGATGCAATAAAAAATTGAATAGAATAACATGAAATAAGATGAAAATGAAGAAAAACATTTTGATTAATATAGCGACATTTAAATTGACGAATTTGACACCGCGACATTTACCTGATCAAATAATTCCCGATAAATTGGCTAAAATTATACCAATTATGGATAAATGATCCCCCAATCAAAAATTCATCAGGGATCACTAATTTTGGCTTCCTGATTGCAAAAAATAAATAAATAATAAATCGATCGAATAATTCGAGCAAATTATTGTTCCCCAATAAATTTCGATATTCAATGAAAATAATAATCCCCAATCCTTCCACGATAAAATCATTTCAAATATATCTTCATACATTCAATTCGTGAACAAACTCACATAGCCAAACGTTTCCACGGGGCGCAGTGTGCAGCAGATTAAGATGAAGATTGAAGTCTAGACCGGCGAGATCTTGACGCAGATGAGTGCTGTCCATGACGAGGGCGCGTTCGGGCAATAGAAACAGGTGATCGCTACCCTCGGCGGGTCCGAGGGTCCTCGGCACTCGTCCGACCCCGAGTGGACCCGATCGGGCCGTCAACATTCTTCTCCTATCGATAATCGTGCATTCGACACTCTTTTCGTCGTTCTCGCGATCGCCACCAACGTCGCCTTCGTCGTCGTCGTTTTCAACAATGTTTTCACGTTGTTCTGCCGATGACGGCGATTCATTATCCCATCGAATCCCCGTCACGGTCAATCAATATCGCTCCTCATTATTCAGATGTGATAGATAATATATCCACGTGTATTCCTTCACATACACATATATTCATATGTTTATACACGTTTTTTTTTTTTTTTTTTAAACCTATACGCGTGTTAGGTTTTCTCGCTAATCAGACGTAAATCGCATTGCACACGTATAAATATACATGTGTGTATAAATACATGCGATACATCCGAATCGTACGTACAGTAGAAGCACTGTACAAAGCGTTTGAGCCGGACGAGTGTGAATCATTCGGTCAGTCAACTTCAACAACGAACGGAACGTAGATAACGCGCACGAGGATGAAGAAACTTGGTTACGACCGAATATTATTCTTCGGTCTTAGGTTTCTTCGCCCCGTCTTCTCCCCCCCACGAGATCCTCGCAAAGCACTTATCGGATTCAACGCAACCACCTTGTTTCTTCGCGTTGTTTCATTCAACGCGCGTCGATAGCGGGATTAAAGGTGGCGCGAGCTCGATGATTTTTTCTCATCGAAAGGTTGATCGGACGAAAGGCGAATCGAAGGAATCTCCGGGTCGACGGCGAACGCACGATTGCGAAATGATGTATGATTTTGTGCGATATCCAGAGACGATGATCATTCGACACTTTTGTTATTGTTACCACTCGGAATGTTCACACACGAACACGCGAACGCGCGTGCGCGGGGAAACACGGGAGACGCTGCAATGAGGGAAGTATTTACGATTTTGGTTTGTGTGTTTGTGGAAGAAATCGCGGATGCGGGCGAACTTGGTTGAGCGGGAAGTTTGATTGTTTTTTTTTGTGATTGAGTGGGAATTTTAATTATTTTTTTTTTGGGATTGAGGGGTTGAGGAAAAATATTTCCGTGGGATGAATGAGAATCGCAGGAATCCACAATATTGGAGCAAGGTTTGGCTGGCTCGGCAGTAGTTTTATTTATTTATTTATTTATTTATTGTTGATGACTCATCAATCGATTTGTTATTATATATTGCTATCGAATTATTTTTCGATGCATTTATTTATTTATTTATTTACGATTCTTCTATTGTTTATTCATTGACAGTATTTCTATTTATCAATTATTGACCATTCGATAAATTTGTTATAATAAATTACTAATAAATGCCATTATTAATACTTGGTTTTTATTTCTTCTCTTTAAATTCATTTATTCGGTTTTTAATTCGTTCCCATGCGGTTTTAATAAAATTTGTTAGGCAGGGCAAGGTTTTGGCTGATTTCACGAGGATTGTTTGTATGCGAAAAACGTTCGTGTGACAGCTGTCAGTCGTTGGTTGAGTTTTTGACGTACGAGCGCGTGGCAAAACGTGGTTGCGCCGTGAGCGAGGATGTTACGCGTGGACACGCCGCGGTCGACGGTCGGCGGTAGACTGAAAGCTCGGGACTTGCGCGCGCGCGCGTTTGAGATCGGAGAATTATCCGAGACGCGTAATAGCCGACGTGCGGCAAGAAAGGCAGGAGCGGCGCGAGGGGTTTGCGCAGCGGGTGAGTCTGCGACGAGAGGAGCGGTTCTCTCGGCTCCGCGAGCCAGAGCCAGAAGCAATGCGAAACACGAGAGACGCCGGGAGATTCGGGAGATGAGGATGCTGCGTGCGGAAATTTGCAGCGGGATCTTCTTTTGTGCCTTCGCATATTCGTCGAATGAAATTGGTTTGGGCGAAAGATTTTCGGTAGACTTTGAGGATCTTTTTTTGGTTATCGTGTTTTATATGGTTTTTAGTTGATTCGTTTTGATTTATTTGGTCCTTATTTGGGGGATTTTATTAATTTTATTTGTCGTGGAAGAAGATGTGTGATGGTTAAATTTTGTTTTTGTGAGATTTGCTTTTTCGTTGAAATCTCTCTCGAATGCCGTAATTTTTTCTTCTATTTTATTGATTTACTTCGTCTATTTGCTCCTTTTTGGTGATTTTATCGATTTTATTTGACATGGAAGAAGCTGTGTGGTGGTGAGATTTTTTCGGTTGAAGTTTTCGAGCGGATGTGTTGGATGAAATTTTTTTTTTCATCCAACACGGTGGAAGTTGGATGAAAAAGGAGACGATAAGTTAAATATTCAAGCGATCAAATCAGAACTTTGTAAATCAATAATATCTCGTTCTTTCAAATCTATTGTGCCCAACCGGTATTTCATCTCTATTTCCTATGACTCAAGGGTTCGCCGAAGAATGCACTCCCACGAGAACGAAAACGATTTTTGGAATGTTCAAAAGCCTCTTTTGTCCCAAATCTTCGACCGCATCGCCCACCGAGGGTTGTCATCTCGAAATTCAATTTCCTTTTCGTTTCCGGATTTAGAGGTATTACCGCCGCTTCTAAGGCTTATCCTCGAACGCAGCGAGGTTGCCTGTGGTCCTACTAACGTTTCTGGATATCGTAACTCATGGATTACGTCTGGTTGCTTGCGTATGTTTGTACCACGTTCCAAATATAAACGCGAGTAAATAACGAGAAACGTTATTTTTAACTTCTAGCTTTTGAATGTAACTCATTACGATCGCCAATAATTTTTATCAAATATTTACAGAGAAAATAATAATGATAATAATATAAATAATAATAATTATTATTATTATTTTTATTATTATTATTATTATTATTAAAATATATTAGAATATTATAGAATAATAATAATAACAATAATAATATAAATAATAGTAATAATTATAATAATTATCATTTCCGATAATAATAATTATTATTATTATTACTATACACGGAAATAATATGAATAATAATAACAATAATAATAATAATTATTATTATTATTATAGAATAATAATAACAATAATAACATTAATAATAATAATTTTATTCTGATTCTGACTCCTAAAAACTGGCAAAGTAAATTCACGACAGCAGTTTACCTAATCTCGACAAATCCTTCTTGTCTCCTTATTAGTCAATAGAAAACATTTTTCAAAAAACTCATAAATTCTCGACGCAGAAATGTAAAAACCATTCCAGAAAAAAATTTGAATGATCTCAAACGACGTTCGTAGTTCAGCCAATGTCGATAAATATTTGTCATCTCCTCATTAGTCAAGAGAAAATATTCGTTGAAAAAAATATTTAAAAAATCCAGAAATTCCCGATGCACCGACTCAAAAGGAGTTAGGAATAAAAATAAAAAATAAAATAAAACGAAGGTCGCGAGGTTTTTGCGGTTGCGCGCGTGTGAATCATTGAACGAGGATCGTACGACATATTTATCAGTCACGTAGAGCCGAGCAAAAGGCACTTACATGGTGTGTAATGTAAAGATTGCGACGCCGACAGCTGTGACGATTCGGCTGCCGGACGACAACCGCGACGACGACGAAGACGACGGATTCGAAGACATCACCGTCTCATAAACGACGTCCAAGATGGAGCAACGGAAAAAGAAGATGAAAAATAAAATAGGGCTCCGCGAGTCATGCCATCGTGTACGTCTCTAGACGTCCACCTCTTCGAATACCGTTTCAGACTCGTGGAATTAAAAAAAAAAACATAAATAAAAATAAATAAAAAGGAAACGAAAGAAATAAAGAAAAAAATAAGAAAGAAGAAAAAAAAATGGAGCAAAAAAAAAAAAAGAAGATAAAACGATGAAGAGTGGCTACATAGTTGTGTGGACACTGGTCAGCAAGCACGTCCGTCCGTGCCGTCCGGGGCGGTGACTCTACCGGGTTGGTAGCGGTTTCGTTGTATATACCTTTTCGTTATACGCGTTTGTAACGGTGACGTTGCTCTCTCGGCCCTCCCTCGCGGAGGGGAGGGGGATCGCTTCACGGTAAATCAATCCGGTTGATTGATCGCCCGAAAGAACTGTAACGCTCGTGACCGGGACGAAAACGTCGTTTCGACAAAAATTTCGAAGGTATTTGATTTCGATAATTTACAGTTTTATTGAGGGGTTCGATTGTTTATCGGGTTCGTTGAATTTCGTGGTGGTGGAGGTGCGATGGAGAACGAGTGGAGGATGTCCGAGACGCGCCCGGGATCCGAGCGCGTTGCGTGAGTCATCGGTGGGTCGTGATCGCCGGTGCTGGTGCAGCAGCAGCAGCGGCAGCAGCAGCATCGGCACCAGCGGCAACGGCAAAGACGAGACGCGCGCCTCCGCGGCAGCAGACGCGTTGACCGTTATTTCGAGGCCCCCGGCGGTACCGGCGCGCACCGGAGGACCGGAGAACGAGAAGGGAGATATCATGAGAAATAAGGACATCCGTAAGTGTGTGTGTGTCTACGATACAAGGACCTTTCTCCGTCATTTTGTTATGTTTTTTTTTTTTTTAGTTTTCTCAACATGAAAATAATAATACATTGTATTGAAAAATAGACACGGAAAATTAATACATTATATTAAATCTTTAGATTGATTGAATAGGATTATTAATTATTGGCATCAATATTGATGTGATTATTATTTTGTTGCTATTATTATAATGATTATTATTAAGTCTTTGGAAGATAAATCTTCATTACTTGTTATTTGATATTTTTACTTTTCTCGTTTTATCAAAATGAAAATAAATGAAAAATATTAAATTTTTAGATACATTGAATTCAATAATTAATTATTAGCAACAACATTGATATTCTCAATATTGTGTTTCTATAATTATTGTTATTATTATTATTGAACCATGGATTTTCATTGCATCTAATTTTGTTTCTAAAAAATAATAATGAATGAAAAATACGAAATGCGTCGATAAATTCAATCAAATTTTCAATAATTGGAATCAATATTGATACAGTTAATATTACGTTTTCATAATTACGGTGATTACTTTTGAGTAATTGAAAAGCTTAATTTTTTCTTTCACTGTTAATGAAAAAAAAAAATTCTCGACAATTTTAATGAAAAATATGTTTCAGCGACGAAAAACAACAAAAGAAACTTTATTAAACCATCTGAGAATGATCAAATCGTGATAGAAAGGCTAGATACTGTCGAATTATTCAACCGAAACCGCTGAATCCAATACAACTCAGCAGATATCTCGGCTGTGAAAAATCATTCGTCGAACTCCGCCGAGTTTTCCGCGGAGTTTCGCTTTACGATAGCGACGGTGCGCTCGTTGTAATTGAATATATATATCTTATTTTTTTTAAATTCGACCCGAATGTCCCTGAGCGTGGAATCGTCGGAGATTCGCGCGAGAGTAACTGAAAAGCCTATGCTTGTCGCTACGATTATCGTTGCGATTAATCGATTCGAAAATGCAACGGCCAGTGGACCGGATGTAGCGTCGGAATCGTTGAGCGCGGCGCCCTAATTTTTGTACAAAATCTTTATTTCTATTTATTTTCTTCAACGCGAAAGAAAGTGCGAGTGGCGATGCCGCTAGAGAGTCAGATAACGGATGTACAAGACTGTTAGACAGTTGTACTGAGTCGGTCACTGGGAAACGAAGAAACAAGGTGCATCGTTCGAACAGTTTTCCATTATGGCCTACAGCATCACCCAACCTCTCGTTGGGGGGATAAATACTGGGTTTTATCGATAAGAGACCTAACCGAATTTAGGCCTATGTCAAGACCTTGTTGTCTGAATAAAAGCCTTTATTTGGGGGCGACAACAATTCTTCCCAAGTCTCTCAAATTGCTCTCCGGATCGCTTCTGAATCAAAATTACTGATATGAATCACGAGAACAAATCAAACATCAAACAAGGGCTAAAATCGTTCAAAACCCGAATCTTCCAAAACCACTTTTCCCCGTCATCATTTATTTCTCGAAATAAAAAACGAGAACGGTTGTCTGCAGAATTTCAAAACGCGGTCAATCGTTCTCGTCTTACGTCCGAAAAATCAGCCATGGCCCGGAAAATCGCTTTACAGTTTTCGTTACCGACCGAGCACTGTTACAATCATCCAAAGACGCAGTGGCTCACGTGCCACATAGTAATACACCAATTTCCCCTTTTCTATGGATAGTGAAAAGACTATAAAACCCAGCATTTCGCTGCGCACATAATCATCCGTTTTTATTTATTTTTTTTTCACCGCAAGTCACCGCCCCTCTTCTGCTCTTCGTCTAAACCACCGCCCTCCTTCAGCCCCGTCGAGCCATTTCGTCGGTAGTTATCGTTCGTTCGCGTCTCGGACGTGAATGTAACTTCCACAGAGTCATCGTTGTTAACCCGCTGACAGTTGAACGAGGTTCAGCTATTACACGGGGAAAGTGGAACGTAGACAAGACTTCGCAGTCGTAGTTTTGCGCGGTTCGGCAGGGGGCCGAAGCGCGGATGAAGAGCGAATCGCCCGGTGGCGATTTTCGCGCATAATTCCGGAAACGCGTTAAGGCTTAAGTACGTTGAATCGGTGAAAGGCGCGGACTGACTGACGAGAGGTCGCTACGCTAGTGATATCTATGTACGCACTATTGTTATTATATTTGGATGTACATTAACGTGGCTAGCGAAATAAACATATGTTACAGAAGGAGAGAAATAACCTCGACTTAACGACACTCAACACCTTTTTATTTACGTATTTATTTATTTTTTCCTGCCCGAACGGTGTTTCTATGATTATCGATGTGGAACGATGTTGCAGTGCTCGGCGTGTGAGTTTTTATATTGCTGGGGAGACTGAATGTCACAATTGCTCACGTGGAAGGATTCGAACTTTGAAAAATCAATTGAAAAATGTTTGCATCGCAGGTAAAACAAAACATGGTAACATGTTTGGAATTTTTATTTGTATTGCTCTGACTATCAGCCTCTGGTTTATGATCAACTGGATCGCATCTGAATGATCGAATTAGTTTAATTTAATTAGTTCGGTGGGGTATTGGTAGAACCAAATTCTGACGCGTATATCAAACGTGAAGAGAAAGTGGATTTTCTCTCAATCGGAAGATATTGTTTATAAAATCGTAAAAAAAATTATTCTCCCATTTTTCACCCGGTACAATATTTTTACGATTCTCTTGCTGGCAAAGAAAGACAAAATAATGACGATGATATTTATCAAAATAATAGCGAATAAAATGATGATAAATAACATTTGCCACTAATTCAAAAACAAAAAAAAAAATAATAATAATAATAACAATAATAATAATAACCTAAATAATGACAATACTATCATATTATTATTATATTATAATAATGTGATAATAATATCAATCATAAGTGAATTCTATCGAAGGAAAATGTCTACAAAAACACTTAGCTATGTAATTTCAGCGACAGGCAACGGGTTCGAACAGCGAAACCACGTTCGTGCGCTTGAAAACGTTTCGAACTTCCCGAGGTGGGGTTCGAGAATTTTGTTTCTCTGCGATTGATAGTCAATCCTAGAAAAACACGTGACAGCTTACACGGGGGAGTGAACTGGTATGCAATTTTCTTGGAGTATGAGAGGGGGGGGGGGGGGCAAAGCGACGTGAGAAGCGAGCACTGAGGCGGCAAACACGTAGACAGAACCGCGAGCGACGAAGAAGCGAATGCAGTTGGTCAAACGAATGCTCCTCGGACCCGAGACTTCCTGCTGCACCTGTATGCGCCTATGCGGGCGCGCGATTCGCGTCTCCGCGAGTCCGTAACGATGTAACCAGCCTCGTTTCCTCTCCCCCACCCCCGCCCCGATGCACCGATTCTCGTTTCGTTACGTTTGGTTGAGCCTTCTTCATCTGTCTGCATCGGAGCCTCCGCCTTAATCGCATTGTTAACCCAACGGTTGCGAATCGCACGACACAGAAGCGAGCGACCGTGGTTCTTGTTTCCTCACTCGTTTCGTGTCCCTTTGAAGCCGGGAGTCAATCTTGGCTCAGCTTGAACGTATAGACCGAAATACGACGGTCACGGTAAACAAAGCGAACATGGCCCGGTGTGAGTACTCTAAGGAGGTATGAAACGACGAAGATGATCGTCGTGGAAATTATATTTTTTCGTTTCCTGGGCGTTGCGTCGTCATTGGCGAATTGATAATTGAAAAATATTGAATTATGTATTTTTTTGCGGAATTCGTAATCGATGACGCAGAGAAAAAGAAATAGGAAAAATTATTATTATTATTCTATTATATAATATTATTAATAATTATTATTATTCGAAGCTATAACAAATTTTAAGAGAATTGCGAATTTGAGGTCCTTAAAAAACTAGGAATGGTATAATAATAATAATAAAAATAATAGAAATAATAATAATAATAATATTATTGTTATCATTATTAATAATTTATTGATATGAATAATAATAATAATATTATTATTATTATTATTATTATTATAAATTCATTAATTTATTTCGAAGCTATAATGAATTTCAAGGGAATTGACAATGTAAGGTACTTAAAAAATAAAAAATGGACTAGTAGAATTTTTAATAACGAAATTTCCACCTTACTGGACGTTACTCGATAATTAGTAACTCGGCCAGTAACTCTATAAAAAAAAGCTTCGTTCCAACAATCTTGATCCTTCGAAAAAAAAAACGCTAACGGTCGTCCACGTCACGGAATTCTGCGGTCAACCGTCGTCGTGTTGAATGCAAAAGTTTAACGATTCCGAAGAACGACACTCTGAAAAATATTCGACCGTCTCCCTCGAACTCGTGGTCGGACGGACATTGACGTACAAGCACGTAGCGCATCGTCTCGAGACTGGACACGAGGAAGACATGCCCCGTGGATGAATCTTCGTCGTTCGATAACGCTTCTCGTTGGTTTTCGCTGTTTTCGCAATCTTTCTCGTGCGCTTCGTCTTCATCTACGGTATACGTGATCGTCCAGCCCCGGCTGGGCTACCGGCCCAGGCACGTTGCCGTCGTCACGTCGCCGTCGGCGAGTACCCGACTCCTCCGCGTCCACGGGGAAATGGGCGAGGTTGCCAGGGTGACGCGGCACCAGCGGCGGCGCCTCGACCAGGTTGACGGTCGATAACTACCGCACAACTACCACGACGTCGGGAACGACGACGACGACGCCCCGACGCTGTCATCCTCTTTCTTACTCCCACTCGTATTACTTTGATTACTTTGCCTCGTGCCTCGTGCCTCGGGCGAGCTTCTATCTGCGTCACTTGCACAAGTTTCGTCGAACTTTTATCGAGGGATTTATTTCCTTGTGACGGATGCAATTGTGAAATAACGCGTACCTGGTTTTATTCGGTGAGAGGAGGAATGGAGAACTATATGGGCTTGTATTTGCATTTTGTTTTACAAAGGGAAACGGAAGGGTTTTTATTTGAGGGCAACAACAATGTTTTCTGAATTAACTCGGATTGAAGTTCAAATTGCTGCGGAGTGAAAATTACTGGTATAAATAATTCTCACTATGCAACTATTATTATTATTATTATTAATATAATATAATATAATATATTATTAATACTATTAATAATATTATTATTCATATTAATAATAATATTATTATTATTATTTTATTTGTCTTAAATATTTATGATTTTTTGAGATAATAAGATCAATTTTTTGTTTCATCCTGTTTTATTGTTGCAATATTTTAAATAAAAATAACCTCTCAATAATCGGATATATATTATTTCAAAATAAACCTGTCTCCAATATCAACCTTAAAAATACAAAAACTCATTGCAAACCCATGGGCTCGTTATCGGCAAAATCCGGTAGACGTTTCGAAACGAAATTCAACGCGTCGCAAGAAATAAATGACGCGCGTAGAACTAAAGCGTCAATGGCTACAAGCCAATCGTGAATGGTCGCTAATGGACGGAGGTCTTCTTCTTGTTTTTCAACTTTTTTATGGAACACGGAAATTGTGACGTCCGGCTTATCGAATGAACAATATTTCCTTCCCAATTTCAAAAAACTCCGGAAATGATAATTCCTGTATTTTGAAAGATTCCTCTTAGTCATGGAAAAATATTATTCAATAACTTTCGAGAAAGGAAAGTATTACAAAAATTCCTATCTCTCAATCAATCGATCTATTAATTGATCCGGTAATTAATATTTCACCAAAAACCGAAGTTTTTGGGAAGCCTGAAAGCTTTTCGAAGAATTCTCATACACAAGAACAAAAGAAAATATTTTTTTCCTTTTTAAATCGACGTACTCCGACACTGTAACAGTGACACCATTTTTCTGGCTCACGTTTGGATAAAGATCTTCGGAAGTATCCCGTCGAGAAGGGGGGAGGGGGTGTTACAAAGAAGCCAGTGAAAAGTGAGGAATGCAGCAGCAGCGTGGTCGAGATAATAGTTCACAGCGAGTCCACAAGAAAATCGTTGGAAACGCAGCAACGTTTCGAGAACCGAAGAATAAATAAAATGAAAGAGAAAAGCAAATTGCAAAATGGTCGATAAGCGAATAAATAAACAGCGATCGATTGAGTGTAGACAGAAGGAACCGAAACTTCGATGGCGGATGCTTGAAAAAAAAATGAGATCAAATTCCGAGGAGTAAGATTCGATCGCGAGCGGCGCTGAAATTTATAGGCTCTCGCGCGAGATGACGTATGTTATGAAATTCCTGCATCTACGATGGTCATGCGTATATATTAGACTATGTTCACGATAGAAGCTGAGAATTATGAGACGAATTTGAAATTTCTGTATGAGAGTGCTGGTAGAAATTAATTATGTAGAAATTTAATATAACAAATCTAATCTAACGACGATTTATGACTTCTATAAAATATGAGAATCCATTGCGAGGCAATAGTTCTCCTAAATAAATCACAATTATTCAATAATTGTAGACATGTCGTCTGATTAAAAATGTATTCATTCAAAAAAAGTATCTCAAATCCATTTTGATTTAATCGAACAAAGTGCAAATGAATGTTCGTAAATATTCAATTATTGCAGTACTAGAAATAGTGGTTGAAAAAAAAACGTTACACCATCAAAAGTTTGAATGTAGTACAGACACTCGATTCTCCCCAGCATCCCCCACCCTTTCTTGTCCTCAAAGCTCTTCAACCTTCGCCGCGAAGGAAGCGAAAGATGTGACAGTCGCACCTACATTCCCCATGATTATCTCATCTTATCACCTCAGTGGGTTACAAACCCCGTCAACCGTCAAAGTTGTGAATCAAAAATGATAAATACGGTATAAATATCGCTCGGTCGAATTCTCACAAGGTTGGAATCGCCGCTACTCGTCATCATCGCAAAATCTTGCTGACCGTGAATTTTGTTCCGGATTCTGGTACCCGAAGTCTTCGCTCCTTCGCTCCGAGCTTCACGAGCGATTCGAACGAGGAAGAAAACGACTGGCGAGGTATTCGAGACGAGGAAACCGAGAAAGCATTCGTGCATAACGTCCGAGACGAGTGACGGAACATGAAATCTCGGTGTTTATTCCCGGGTTCGATCATCGTGACGACCCCTTTTTGCGGGATAGGATAGAAATTGCGGTTTACGACGTGGACGTCAGACACGGACTTGTACGCACGCGGTGGTCCGCTTCCGAGAGCTACGCGCCCTTAAGACGATGGTCTACAAACGCTATCACCTTCTCTCTCGCTCCGCAGCGAGCGCTGATAGCGCGCTGTCACCTTCGCACCGGGCGATTTAGTCCATTACCTTAATCCCCATTCTCGTTTAATTTTCCTACTCCACCTTAACCATCGCATCATCGTCTTGCATCCACCCGCTCTTCGGGTTCCGTTACTCACTGCGAGATCGAACGGATATAAATATAAATATATCGATGTACACATGCGAAACGTACATACTTTCCAATATAGTATTACATTCGTTGGTAACATTTGCCGCACGTGAACCATCGCGGCCGTGGATTAATCCGTGCAAGCGAGCACGAACAATTAAACCCGATGATTGGAACCGGGCGAGAAAAAATAAATAAAACGAGACGCGGAGATTCGATTAATCCCGATTAAGGTCAATAGAAAGTGATTGCGACGAGTGGGATTAAACTACGAGATTCTGATCCATTGATCTTTCATTTGTTTTGATTATTTTTCTGGTGCTTTTTTTTTTATCTTTTACTTCTTTGATTGTTGGGGGAACGGGAAATTGGGATTGATATTTAAGGATTAATTCGAAAAATGCGAAGTCAAACTGCGTGATAATGTTTCGACTTCCACGAAACGACCGATTATACGCGCCTGTGTCAACGCTGAGTTCCGCAGAACGAGGAATATTTGATTACAAAATTTTGGCTCATCAGCTATAAATATATTGGTCGGTTGTGAGTCGTCAGCGGCGTTGTCAGTTTTCGTACATTCGTCGTCAGTTTTCTCCGCGAGGCTGAGAATTGCTTCCGGCAATTTCTCATGAACTCAGTTCTCTTTTCAATCTTGCCCTGTGACGTCCATTTTTATCTTTTCAAAACAGGATGGATCGAATAATTTAATCTACATTCGTAATTCTTACGAATGAGTTATATTTCAATATTTAATCTTCTAATTGAATATTTTTATATCTATTATTTAAATATTTAATTCTTCAATTCCACCCTGTGATTAATTAAAAATTAAATCAAAATATCTCAGAATCTATAGAATCAATTGTATTATAAATTTTTTTCCAAATTAAAATTATTATTCTCCAGCATCAATAAATTGCAACAGATTTGCAGATGTAACTTGCTACACGTTTACTTGTATATTCCAATACCCCGGTACAAAATAATTCAGTCAAAATCATGTTAACCCCTGATATGAGATAACGAAATGATTTACACGACCGGGATTCGAGGAAGGGTCGTTGAACCGGCGGTGGCAAAGGGCTTTGCAGTGAGTCAGTGACGCTAGGGAACAACGGGCACGCGAGCGTCCTGACCTATCCCACCCCTAACTCTCCCCAAACAGTGCGTCCCTTATCGCAACCCTTGCTTAAGCACTTCTTCACCGTCAGCGGAACAATTCGTCGCTCTATTCCACAACAATGTCTCGCGTTCGATTTCCCGTTTTTTTTATTGGAAGTTATTTATCGTCCCACGCAGTAATGGACCAATTGTTATCTCCATTGTCAAAGCAAGGGTGTCGGCAATTTTTTTTTGTTTTTTTTTCGCAATTTACCACGACGCGAAAGTCCGGCCGAAAGGGTTCAGTGAACCGCTAATTCATGGTCTCGTGGTCTCCCACTCCTGTTTGGTATATCAGACCTACGTTGCAATGAGAACGAACGTGTCACGCACAGGCCATGACCTAGCAGGCTCGGCAGTGCAGTAGATTCTGATAACAACTTCGTTGGTGCATATTGTACGCTCTATCGAGAGCCTTAATGAACCCTGGTTCTGTCCAATCAAAATGTATTACTGTTTTGTTTGCTTTATTTTCAGAGCGAATTAGAAATATTCAAAAATTAATTGGTCTAATTGATTGACATTTGAAGCGAATATTTCTTGTAAGAGAATATTGGAATAACCTTTAATTTATGAGTGTAATGTAGAAACAATATCAATTATGCTAAATAGATTCGTGTGTGATGTATGAGAACTAAAGATGAATTTTGGCTGTATAATCGGATACGGAATAATGCATTCGTGTTATTTTTCTAAATATTAGTATATAAATTCGGCTTCTTTGCAATTGATATGTCGACATTTTTGGTCTGCCTTGGGCCGATATTTTATGTACAGCGGCGAGAGTATTTCTCTTGCGAGAACGAGCGATCACGGTAGCCACCTCGCGGCGGTTGCGAAACTACCGTGCTTTGCTGCACGAAACGATTCCGTTTTGCGACACAATGCACATCGATTCTCATTAACTCCACCTCCTCTCATTCTAATATCATGCACCACTGCGGTAAATTTCATAATTCACGTTATAAATTTCATAATTAACGTTACAAATTTTATAACTCTTTTAACAACGTACATAATAAAATCCTGCCCATTACGTCTTCATTATCTCGCACCTTTCACAAAGCTTTCTCCAAGAGGCAGCCGCAATCGATCGACTGCCTTTATTAGAAGAATTCCTGGAAAATTGAACACAATAAGGAACCAATTTGCGACGTTCTATCTCGCAGACTCATTTCCTCGACAAATTGAACAATCGCCGTTTAAAAAAAAAAAAAGTCCTTAAGTTCTCATTGTTTCTTCCAATTTTTTCCCAACTATCAACATCAAAGCAATGACGAAAATGGCAGAGAAAACCAACGGTGTGAAATTAATCCATTATTCGGTCGCGCCAAGTAGCGACGTCGATCGAGTCTCCCGCTGTTGAAACTAATCGATCAAGATCGATTGAAATAATGGATTCGTGAGTGTCTGTCATTAGCCTGTAATCGCGCAAACGAGCCCGTCATCAATCCGAGATTCCAAGCCTCAGCACCGCAAGCACGACTGCGAAAAGGTTGAATCGTTGATGTTACACGAATTATCGTCGGACAGCATCGACCGAAGCAAACATTATTCACTCCGATCGACGTTGTGCCGATGATGGCTGACGTTGGATATCGATGATCGATTACTCAATGGTTAACGGCTATCCGACCGCGGGAATTAAAGTAGAAAGACGAATAAGAAGTAGTGATGTGGGTCAATTTGCTTCACGCTTCGACGATCTCCAAGAACTACCGCTCCCCAGCTTACCAATCGCTATTTTCTCCATCGTTCCTTGTCTCGATTGTAGTCGTCGTTTTTTCTTTTCTTTGCTTTCTTGTTTTTCAATCTATTCCAATACATTTTCATTCCGTTTTTTTCGCGTCTTTTTCCGTTAACAGCCGATGATTACGGTAGAACCGTGAGAGAACGACGAAACTAATCGACGTGCTACAGTGTCAATTGGGCCACGTTATGAAACTCGTCGGTCTTGCTCGTTGCGTTACTGGTGCTTTCAACTCCGGCGTTGTTCCGGGCAGACAAATCAACCCACTATGCACCAGCTGGGAACACGAGCCCGAGTCCCTTGACGAAGTACTAGCTCGAGCGTTCTACAAAACGTTGGTTTTTTTCCGTTTGTTTTTTGCCTGACCATTCTTTACCGCTCAGTCTGCGCTTCCCGGCGACGAGACCGTGGCAACAAAGTACTACAAATTGGTATCACCGTTAGAGAAGAAAAAAGGGGTGAAGAAAGAGTTTATTATTCCCGCGGGAATACCGATTCATCATCGAGAAAGCAAGAAATGTTCGTTTCTTCAAGGTTTTTTCTTTCGGTTTGGTAGCGAGCTAGGAACTGTATTTGGTTTTTTACTGACAATCTGAGAATTTGATTTAGATTGAAAGTAGAAGGATCGATTGAAAAGACTGACATTGTGATCGATTCGTCGAAAAATCGTTTTGTCTTCTTGGAGGAGAATTTTAGTTCTAGTTTCTTTCGCGGTGTGCATTTTATACTTTTGTTCGAGTGATCACAATTTATCAACCCCTATAATGGAACCTCTAAGGTATTAACCTCCGCAACTCGTCGTCAGCCCCTATGTGCAGCCATTGGCCCCTATAATACGAACTGTTCGAGTGTACTTCACTAAAAAAAAGCCCCAAGTGCATATAAGGTCAATAGATCTATTCAATTTAAATAAATAAGAACATTAGAGGCTACCTCGGTCGATGGCCTATTATTCGCAATATAGATTGCAATTTACGCCTATATGTAAGCACCACGTCGAAGCTCGTTGAAAAAATGGTAATAATGGAAGTTATAGTTACCTATCCCCAATAAAATGAAATATTTATTCAATTAAATTGTTCTATAGCTTTAAGAGAACCAATTTTAAATAAACCATATTTTATTTTATTCTACTTTATCTCTTAGTGAACTTTCAGCGAGGAAGAGGGGGGGAGGGGGGTCATGAACTCGTCTTAACAGAATCAAGCCCGGTCGGACTTTTCTGTTCAGTCCTATCCAAAGTCGAAGTCATTTATGGGGTCATAATGGCGATTCCTGTTTCCGTTCTCATCTCTTTATGAATATTTTTTTAACAAGTTGACATTTTATTCATCATAAGTAACATTTTCATAAATTCTCACCAATGTTCAAAGCATGTTCTGTAATTTTGTTAACCATTTCGGACGGATAGTTTGCTCACAACCGTTTTTTTTTAATCGACTGGGTAAAATCCATTTAGTGTAACGGTGATATTTATTTAGTTATTTCTCAGTCTAATATTTATTTAGTCATGTGAAAGGCCTGAAAAAAAGGTAAAAAAAAATTCCACAGTGTCTCACGCTTGAAACCTGCACGATAAAAAAATTCCTCGTAATTAACAAACAGACCTCAGCCCCTCTTTTTTTCCCGGTAGATGCAATTAAAACGAATCGCATATTTGTTTCGGAAGGGATAATTCGAGGTGCGAAAAATACGCGGACCGGCTGATACACAAGTTGCGAACGGTAGCCGTCGAGCAATTTAGAGAAATTAGATGTGGCGAACCGGGCGTCGAGAGAGCGGAGTCACGAGTCAGTGTACACGGATAAGTACGTTGTACGTGGTAACGTCATACGACGCTGACCTTAATTACTCCTAATTCCGCGAGACAGGGATAATTAACGGGATACCGGGGCCTCCAGCATCAGCACAGAGCTCCGATACTCGAGTTCCCCTGCCATAATGATAACAATAACGATACGATATCCATCCCGGTATCAACGTTGCCTATAATGACGCCAATAACAAACGAAAAATAATCAATCGGGTCAAATATTACACGCGATTCGACATTTCGTTACTCCGGAAATACAATGGCCGACGCTATGGCAGGTGAGGTCGTGCTCGATCCACCGACAAATCATGCAAACGGTCGTCCATCTACCGCTACATGCAAATAGATAGCTCAATTTCCATTGATACGCCTGTGATAATGATAATAATAATAATAATAATAATAATAATAATAATAATAATAATAATAATAATAATAATAATAATAATAATAATAATAATAATAATAATAATAATAATCATACCGGAAATTCAGAGACAGCTAACAATAATTATTATTAAAATGGAAATTTATAGAGAGCTGGTAATGAGGATGGTACCAACGAAAATCCATGGACTGATGGTAATAATGATAACAACAACGGAAATTTAATTAGGTAAGTGAATGGGCGATAAATCGATGTCAACTGGGTTACGAATGTTCGATCGCGAGCTCAATTCCATTGGCGAACCCAATGACAGAGAATTTCAAACGTCGGACAATTGCGGATTTCGATTGTGAGGTCAAGCAAAGTTAATCGATAATTCCAAGTGTGGCATCTACCGAGGTCGGGAGATAAGGGGGGGGACATTCGTGGGTGTACCGACTCGGTGGAGAACGATGAATGCCGCTTCGCGCGATTGGCAACCGGCCAGCATGCCGGAGAAAAGGTTTTGAAGGGTCCAAAGGTTAAAGGATATGCATCCGGTGCAATGCCGGCTTTTGTTCATAACCTCTAACGGTAACAAGCTTCTCTGACACGTGTAATATCTATTGTTCCTCCACGCATTAGCCGTTCATCAATGAAAAAAATATAAAAAAAGATAGACAGATATTAAAGCGCAAGAAATTTATGGTTTCTGTTCTTTGCGATTCGAGTGAAAAATCTTCCACGCTGATAGCTGATATGAACATGAAATCTATGCAGTTACTTGGCTCGGAAGGACGCATAAATTAATAGATTAATTCAATAATAATAATAAATTAATTTATTCATTATTTATTATTATTAATTAATTATAATTATAATTGTAATTATTATTATCGAATAATAATAGTAATAATAATAATAATTGATATTATTATTATCACTATTATTATTCGATAATAATAATAACAATAATAATTATTATTATTATCATTATTAATAATGTTACATAATAATAATATAATATACGATATATTATATTTTATTATATATTATTGTTATACATAATATGTTCAGAATGTTATAATGTTATATGTTGTATTGTCATTCTATTATTATTATTAATAATAATAATAATTATCATTCTTATCAATATATAATTATTACAATATATATTGTTATTATTATTGTTATTATTATTATAACAACAATAATAATGTAGTCGACGAGATCGATCTAACTCGTTCTTGGACTATTGCTTTTGTTGACCGCCAAAGAGGCCTCTCTCCGGCGCTGCTTCGCAGCTAACTTCCAAACCAATCCGCAGAGCTCTGCCTTGCCCGCGACGGCGAACCGAGAACGTTGAGAGACCAATCTACCGGCAGTCTCAGCTGGGAAATGCCGACGACGAGCGCCGCTAGCTGTTCAAATCCCACGAGAACTGCAACGAAGATTCTTCAACGGTATAACGCGCACTGGTCGTCGGTTTAGTCGCGAGCGACGTAACGACGACCGAGGGTGTGTCGTCTGTCTCTCTGTTGCTTTCTCTCTTTCCTTCTCCAGCTCTCTCTCTTATCCACTCGCTTTCTCTCTCGACGACCCTTGAGACGATTCAAACGACCACCACCGAGAACGAGAATGAGAGCGAAGCTGAAGGGGTTGCGAATCGAGGTAATCGATTTGTTCTCTGCGGGTAAATTTAGAACTCCTCGTTCTCTTCTTTCGCCTCTCCTCCCCCCCCCCTTCCACGCTCTCTTCTATTCACAGATCTTCTACGAGATTCGCATAGTCGGGGCCGGCTCGGCTTAGCTCATATTCGACAATGTATAAACCTGACACGAGATTCGGCGTTGAGATTTGGAGAAAATTATGTTTTAGAACGATCAGCGATGAATAATTGTTATAATCGAGAATTAGATTCTTGCGAATTCATTTTGTTAAAAAAAAATGGCTCGTCATATATTCGACAACGTATTATTTTGTCGATTATGAATAGTTTCTCATAATGGATTGGATATATATTTATTCTCTTAGAAATAACAGTCTTACGATAGAAAATGAATTTATTATTATTTTTATTGATTGAATTATTTTTTAGTAATATTGTTTTTGAATGAATTTCTAGTCAATTATTGTGAACGATTTTGTCCGTACCGTGGCTCTATAGATATATAAATTCGTATGTTAATCGAACCCACGAAGGTTGGGATAATGAGACAGGCTGACGCCTTAAAAATGGCATACATTCCTGGCTGGCCATTGACACCAGGAAGCCGAAGGACTCGACGCTACTACGACGTACAACATAAATATACAAAATTTTGTCATACCCACCAACCAAACCGCAAATAAAAAATATATAAAATAACTAATCAAATCCTAAATTACCAATAAAAGAAAATTCCCATTTCCGAATTATTTACATAAATTTGTCATTCATCGACAATAGTTACAAAAAAATATATCTCTCAAAATACAAAGAAAATCAAAACAATTGCATCCAAAGCTTTCACATTTCTACATTGTGCTACCGCGTGGTCAATGACTGGGACATTGATTTTTCTCAGAATGCAATCAAGCTTTCGCAAACCCCCTTAAAAAATAATAATAATTTTCAAACTTTCAAAAGCCACACGACTCTCCGTGTTATTTCGCGTTAATCGATTGAACCATAATAAGAATCTCAGCATGGCCGGACGTTTGTTGTACCCGGAACGAATAAATGAATGAACGGTGCTTGCTTCGGTAGCATCGGCGAACGCCGAGCTGTACTCGCAGCGAGCCTAATAATCCCGGAGTGACTGGATCATAAACGCGAATGTGAAACTTAATATCGTAGCAGTGGTGGTGTTTTAATACGAAAGATTAGCAGAGGCGTGCGCCGCCTTCTCGACGAGTGGTTTAATTCTCGTCACGTGGATTAGACGACGATTTCGTCCTTGATAAACGAGTTCTAATTGCACGCGATATCCGCGACAGTGTGAATAACATCAGTTACAAAATAAGAGGGCATCAAGCTCGTAAAACGAGAGCAAACTTGAGTATCGAAGAATAAAAATAAATTTTAATTTATTCGATCGTGCGTATATAGTGAATAATTATTATTTATAATTCTATTGAATTGATTGATCACAAACATTTTATTTTATTTCAATAAATATTAATCGATTGATTTTGATTAGATGATGAATATTTGATAATAATTTTAATAATTGGTAATATCGATCAATCGATAAATATTGATAAAAAAAAATATTTCATCGCCACGATTGAATAATAACTTGCCAATATTGAAATATCAATAATTATTTAAACAAAATGAAAGATATTGCTACGCACAATGTTAAATCCCGCGTATACAATCGAATCGCAATTTTCCGGAAACAAAACCGTGAATGTCGTAATCGAATCGCAATTCTAATTGAAATCTACATTTTCCCTGGCTGACCCATTAAGGCGAAACCGCTATTTTCAGAGGCTGCGCAAAATCCAGCCTGTTCGACTGAGACGGCGACAACGTCCGTTGCAACGAAAGAAAATAAAAAAAAAAGTGCGCTGCAAAACATATACACACTCGAACACAGACGCATCAACTTCAACGACGAACGTTTAACCAGAACTGTTCGGTATGCAGAAGTGAAAAACGAGCGAGTGAGAAAGTCGTCGAACTTATCTCGTAACAGCTCGATCGTGGGGTCAATCGATTAATCAATCGTGGCCGTTGTATATCGGCGCGGAGCTCGTTGCCGCATTCCACGGCGAATCGCGCGTAATCGACCGCGAGAAACGGGGAAAGTATCGCGATCCGGGTGTGCAGTCGTTTTCCGTCAATCGGACAGGAGCAATTAAGTCCCGGCCGAAGAGAGATCATTGCAATAATCTATACAAAACGATTAGATTACGGTTGATGGCGGGAGTATGCGTTATTGCGTGGTCGACAGGGGGATTACCTTCGACCCGCAATCGATATACTCGTTCGACGTCTCTCCGTCGGGAAAGTCTAGACGTCTCGTCAGAGGGGTTGAGGTGGATGGGAGGGAAAGGGGGCTAAAGATAATTTTAATAACATTGCTGCTGCGTTAATTACGCAGCATTGAATGTTTTTCAACGGGTTACGTTGGAAATTTATGTGCATACGTCTGAGAGGTGAAACGTTTTAGTTGCAAGTATTTATGCGTGATATATCGATTTTTTTTTTGTATTTTATGTACGGTATAGTTTTTTATAGAAATATGTATCACGGTCGGATGAACATTTGCGATATCGAATTGGGTTGATGGAAATCTTTGACGAATTTAGGTTCTACGTTTTTTTTTTGGTAGACTTATCGAGATTGATAAAGATACTTTTTTTGGATTGAAATATTTGTTTTTGTTGAATTAAATTTAAAAATTTTCTTGAGATAATCAATTATTTACGTGAAGTATCGACCGACTAAGAATATTTTTTCGAAGAATCGACCGACTGAGAATATTTTTTCGAAGAATCGACTTGAAAATAGAAAATTTCTATCAAATCATATTTTCTAATGTTAATAATGACTTCTCTTAAATTATTGAATACCGGTCATTCAAAATTTGTATTATTTCACATTTGACCCCCACGCCCAACCCCTACCCTCTTCTCCATGCTCATATTTTACGTTAATTATTAATAAAACGTCCGATAATAGCTGCAGTGCAGATGCTAAATAACCTATGAGAGAAAGTGCTAATACGTATGTTCGCAGACACTTTTTATCCGATAAATTTCCATTTTCATCATCGCCGTTGGTGCGCCATACTCGACGATGATTTGCATCGCCGAGAGCGACGAACGAAAAGGAGAAACTACGACTGATTGATCGCCGATTGCTTCGACGCTTGCGTTTTCTTCTGTATTCCATTATCCAATTAATCTACGCGTCTCATCGATTCTGTTACGCGTACAGGCGTGATAATCTCTCGATTCTCACAATCGACGTTTCGGTCCAAGTACCCGCCAATCAGGGACGATAATAATAATCCCGTCGCTCTCAGCTTGCCTCTTGAACTTCGATGTAGGGGCTGGACACTCGTCGGGGCTTCGAACGAGCTTTCTATGAGCTCCTACATCAATTCAGTCGCGTTCTACTGACCCACTCGTTTCTATGATAATTATAGTGGCTGATCGTTTATTTTTTTGGCCAAACGCAGCATCGGCTCTTTTGTCAATCAATTCCAGGGCTGGTAATAATTCATTCGTTCATTGAAGAAGCGGGATAATCGCGAGATGAATCTCTACATTTTTTATTCGACAGAATTAATTAATCAATTAATACTGCACTGGAAAAAAAATAATTCTGTCCGAGCAATTTAACTTCGCTGTGACAGCTAAACGAAGCCAGCCCTCT
Organism: Sussaba pulchella; assembly: GCA_963971145.1. Taxonomy (NCBI): domain Eukaryota; kingdom Metazoa; phylum Arthropoda; class Insecta; order Hymenoptera; family Ichneumonidae; genus Sussaba; species Sussaba pulchella. The sequence continues at coordinate 3,775,838 of OZ020173.1, forward strand.
ACCGGTCAGTACTATTTTCGGTTACTGCAGTAATCCAGTACTAACTATTCAGCTGAATGGCTGTCTCAGAAATTTGGTTCGCCGTGAGAGCTAAACAAACAGTCAGTAGACTGCAATGAGCTGTAATAGCTAAATGGATGAAGGGAATTTTGTCCCGCGGACTAAACGTAAAGTTCTGATAGATGGCCTGTTCCGCTGTGAGAACGAAATAGAGAGCTGAATAGCATTTCGCTGTTTCGGCAATGTAGTTAAGCTCTTATAGCATTACGTTTCTGCTACGGGAGCTAGGGCCGTTTAGTATCTTGTTGTTTTGCTCTGACAGGCATAATTTTTTTCCAGTGTGCATTATATTATATATCATATAATATATAACAAATGTATAATATTTGAGATTTTTTTTTGTAAATATGCAAATAAATATAGATAGATAATAATAATCTATTCATATATATATAAGATAGAGAGAGAAAGAGAGAGAGAGAAAATCTATGAACTTTCCATTCCATAGAATAAATATATAAATAAATAATGCGTTACATTACACATTCTACAAATCCACCATATATCATATAATATATAACATGTGTCTAATATATGAAATTATATATTTTTTTCAATATCCAAATAAATAGAGAAATTTAATAGCAATTCATCAATATATATTTTTTCCATAAATATGTAAATTTTCATATTTCCTGTATAATCAATGGAGAACCAGCCTCGATCATTCTGCTCACAATGATCGAACAAACAAAACGACAAACATGTCTGCGTGATCGGGAGATTGGAAAATCAGAACGAAAGTACAGGGTTAAGACGTGGCACGGTCAATGGCGTGTTCGTCGAAAGATTGCAACGAGAATTTAAAGAGAAAGATGAAAGTAGACGAGAGGCGTGTCACGTACAAAAATAACTGACCCACGCGACGCGAGCTTCGCGTTACTGCGAGTGGCTTCGTCATGCGAACGTCTCGAGAAGTCGGACGTGACGTCACGGGACTCGAGGACGTTTCACGTCTCGCGGTTTTGCTCTTCGCACATCAACGAACATTTGACGAAATAAATTAAAAAGAAAACAACAACGCAGAGTTGCAAAAAGAAAAATTCAAGCGATGAGCCCGCATGGGGCGAAAGATGTGCGTACGTGCGAGTCGAGTTAGGATATGATGGAGTGATGGGGGCAGCGAGTCGCGGGGGTGGCGGGAGAGGGAGTAGTCGAAGGGTAGACGTCTCGTATCCGGGGCCCGGAGGCTTGTCACTCCTTCGTTCCGTAACGTCTTCATCCAATTACCGGATGATATGCCACCGCCGTGAAACGTCTGGTTTAATTGGCCACGAGGGATCGGAGATGTTAGTAACTCTTCGTCTTTCTCCCTTTCCCTCCCCTCTCACGTTATTACCTCAGTTTAAAAGTCGGGGGTGACACCTCTTCGACATGCGATAAGCGACAGACGACATTCTTGGAAACCAAAGAAAAAAAAATACGATGGCAAAAAGTTTAACACTGGGTGTTTAATCGTAGTGGCTTCTATTTATTTAATTGTTTATATATATATATATTATATTATTCATTTATTTATTTATTTATTTGTTCGTTTGTTTATTTATTTAATTATTTATTTATTTGTTCGTTTGTTTATTTATTTAATTATTTATTTGTTTATTTATTTATTTATTTATTTATTTATTTATTCATCTATTTATTTATTCATTTATTTATTTATTTTGGTATCGGTTTTGCAAATTAGACAATTTTTAGTGAAGTTATGACGTCAACAATAACTTTTATCGGTAGTCCATTCACACCCGTAAAAAATAATATTAATATTGAAAGAGAACATTTATTCTTTTTTTTTTTATAGTTGAGAAGTCAATAAAAAATATGAAATCCACAATTTAATTTTTTTTTCTCACCATTTATCCTTTACAATAATCGTTGACCTTTACTCGGTATTCAACGCGCGCAGGCGTATGTGAGCCCTTAACCACCCAGAAACGTCAACTTTCCACGCTCAACATACAACAGCCGGGTATTCAATGTGTAATCTCGTTCGGAATCGCCTACGTTGGATCCACGTACATTCCGCAGCAACGAGACTCGGTCGCATCGAGCTCGCGGTGCGTTCTCAATACCGCAATAGAAGAGTCTATCTCGTCTAATATGCGCACGAGCAATATTCGTGCTAGGCTAGCTAGCGCGATGAATAGTCGGACGAGGCCATGCGACACTCGTACGCTTCGTAGTCGCGCACGTAAGCGTTAAGGTGATGTGCTCTACACGTCGCCCGTCTCTATCAGATCGCTACAAGTGCAAGAGAGACGGCTGATTCTTCCCAAAGTATTGTTCTATGCTTCCGTCGATCTTTCGGACGAAAGACGAGAACGGTTGGCTGCAGAATTTTACGAAGCGATCAATCGTTCTCGTTTCGTATTCAAAATCTCAATCGTAACCGAGAAAAATGCTTTACAGTTTCGGTTACCAACCGAGCCCATCATGAGCTAATGTGCAGAACTGCTCGGTCGATAACAAAAAACTGTAAAGCATTATTCTTGACGATGATTGATCTTTTCGTTGAAAAATGAGAACGGTCGTCTGCGTCTCAAAAATCCGCAGTTAACCGTTCTCCTATTTTGTCCGCGGAATCAAAGATGGCGGAAAAAAACACTTTGGGCGGACTCGGTTATCTCTCTCGCACTTGTAGCAAACTGAGGAAGACGGACTACATGTACCATATCGCCTTAAATAGGCGTATGTACGAGGCCCGATAGGACAAATGCGACAAATACCCCTCACGTCGTACGAGCACGGCGTCGTGGCATCGTCGAACAACGAATAAATGAGAAGAAAAAAATCAATGAACGTTGTCAGACACACGTGGTTGACCACAGGTTAACCCGGCGGTTCTTTCCGCTCTCGCTTCAATGTCGCCGCCGCGGCGAGGCCCCCCGCGCTTATCCTCCCCGTTGCATCACGACGGCGAAACTCTATCAAATCGAATAAAGAATGCAAAACGTAATAAATGCGATTGAATCAACGATCGTTCCCCCAGATCGTCCTTTTCGGAGGCTTCGTGCGTCTCGCGATCGTCTCAAACGTCTCGCCGAAACTTCAACGGCGACGCGTATTGCAAAAAGTGCGCAAAAAAATTTCTTTCGACGATTTATCTTGGCAAAACGAGACACAGAAGCAGCGTGCTATATTCACCAAATCGAAAAAAAAAAAGAAAGAGAAAAAAATATTGCAACAAAGCTCGAGCGCAATCCTTCAACGAAACATTCGTGATGTACGGAAAAAAGATGAACGCAATGCCAGTGGATAAAGCCGTCGTGGAAAAAAAAAGCCCGAGTCCGCTCGAAAACAAGCGGAAAAGCATAGTCGTGTTTTTTTTTGTTCTTTTTGTTCTTTGTTTGTTCTTTTACCTCGAAGGACGGTGGTGATTGGCCAGTCGGAGGAATGATTGACTCGTTTGCAGCACCACATGATTTTCTTTAATATAATTTTTATTTCGTTTTCGTAATTTAGTTTGCGTGAGATTTAACGTTAATGAGAGTCGATGAGAAGGATTGAAACGAAAAAAAAAAAAAAAAAAAAAAAAAACGGGGGAGGAAAGTTGGACGATTGACAAAACGACGAACGGAGAAAGCTACCGGAGGTTCGAGCGATCCTGACGAATTGCGTCCCTCACGGGGCTGCAGAGGGCGCAGTGGACCTGCGGCTGCGGACGACGTCGTGACTACCGATAATTCCGACGACCGACGCCGAAGGCGCCACCGTCGAACCTCCCCCGCACGACGCCCCCGGCCACGGCAATCCGTGGTCGATACACGCGATGAAGGCAAAACTGGTAGCACAAACACACCAGACACGAGAATCCCACCCACCCTTCGTGGGAAAGTCCTTTATGCGGCTGCGAAAACGTTCTCTCGCCCGTTCCACGCGACTGTTAGAACGTAGACCGCGGCTTCGATTTCTCCGCCGCTGTCCGGGGGGTGACGAAGAGGGCGGTGGAAGAGGGTGGAAACGGGCGGCAGCGTCGATAAAACCATACGTCATCCGTGGTTGGTTGAAAAAATTAGACGACCTTACTGATAAGTTCTATCGCGAGACCTTCGTTGGTTATCGAAAATTCGATGGAAAAAGAAGAGAAAGGAAAAAAAATTTGATCGATCGAATAGAAATCGATTAAATGTACTCGACAGCCGTATCGGGGAAACGACAAGATGAAGGAGGAAATGATAGATCGAGATATAATGAGGATTTCGAACGGTGGAGTTTGTATGGGAGTAGTCGTTTGGGATGGAAATTATTGTCCTGGGTCAGTTTCGAACGTGCGCGGCCGCCGAGGCCTCGTTCGGAGCATAGATAAGCTTACGCAACGACGAGGAACGATCTAACCTCCTCCCCCACCCCCGCGGCTACGCGGACTCGCGGTGCGGATGAATAGATGTGTTTGTGGAAGCTTGTTGTCCACATTCGATTTGTCTTTTCTACGATTGGGTGTGTTTATTCGGATAGAGTGAGACGATCCGATGGCACTGATGGGGCGTTTTGATAAATGAGGCCTCGGGAATGTAAATTTGTTCGGTTGCGTGGAGGAACGAATTTGGGGGAGGAAGAGGAGGAGGGATCTCGCGGCGAGTCTCGACGTTTACGACGAACGGAGCAAAATTCTTTTGGTCTCGCGCCTCTCGGCATGTGGATTCCATCGAGCGCGAGCTACATCGCCACGAGTCCACGAGTCGACTGACCCAACCGGGCTACTGTTGGCCAAATCTTGGACTACATCGCTCAGGGGCGGCTTAGGGGTGGGGGAGATCGATGAAATATTTTTAAAATAGCGATAAAAAATTCGGTTATTGAATTGGAAATTGGAAAAAAATTGAAATCTTTAAATATTCTGGGTTTGCATGTACTTCAGGCGTTCAATTTGATTTATTGATTTATATTTAACAAAGTTGAAAGACTTCGAATATTCTGTGGCCACTGTTAGAAAAATCATAGCTGATGCTATGCCGTACAACCTCTATCCTCCGTGTTGGGAATGATCGATCAAATATTTTTATTATAATAACACCTACCTCAGCCTCCCAATAAAAATTATTTCAACGAAATAAAAACCTCAAGAGAATCCAAAACTATTTACGTAATTTCATTTTCGCTGAAATAGACCGAATAATGGTGCGAATGGATTCACCATTTCTCATCCAAAATTAAAAAGATATTTGAAAAAAAAAATTAATCAATCAAAAAAACAGAAAATAAATTGAAAGATAAAGAAATAAAAACTAGAAAGGGTCCTCCGTTATCTGAGACGAAGAGAAAGCAGGATATTCCACACCGGTATCCAACATCCACATAATTTATTTCCCCGAAGTCGGAGGGCGTGTGCGACGATCAAGAATTCACCGCGAGAGCGCGAGATAGACGTCTGCAAAAACGAGATTCGTGATTTCTCCGAAACGTAGAAGATTCTCGAAGAAAGCAAAATCCCAGACGATTTTTGCCGCGATTGTGTACAGCCCGAAGTTGATATTACACGTATGGGTCGTCTCGTATGGGCGAAATTACGAATGGCGTTTTTTAAATGGCCGGAACGTGGGATAACGCGTTTTCAATCGTTCTCAACGCGAATGCGATATATCTCGGGCTCGCTGTCGGTGCCGAAAGCGGAGAAAGAGCCCACTGCGTCGTTGATGCTCAGGTTAGGCTTGTTATCCGCCATAGCACAGACCGCCGACGGCAAGGAGACGCTCCAGAACTTACGATCGATCGATTCATGTCTTCGACCTTGCCGCCCGTTGTTCTCGGGTTCTTCCCCAGACTAAGACTCGCCCGCACCTTTTCTACTCGCTATATACCGGGTGTCTCCGAAGTTCCGGACATTCCCTGAAGGTCGAAGAAATCGTTCGATACTAAAACAAAATGTCCGCCTATCTTATGGTCTAGAAAGAACTAATTAGCCGCATTAATTGCGTCCAAAGCTTTATAATTTCACCCAATCAAAGCCAACCTGTAGATTCTATCGGGTGATGACGTCACGCCGTCGTCTGAAGGGTTTCAAATAGATCCTCCGTGATTGGCTAAGCCTTTTACCGCGAATAACTCGAATACTTTTCGTCGCAGGACAAATCAATCGGAGGACATTTTAATTTCTTTCGACACGAACTATTCGTCCTTCCAATCATCCAAGGACTTCCAAGGATATTTCTAGGACTCCGGATAAAACCTCCGTACGTCTTGGCAAAGTTCGTACGTCGATACGGAATTGGCAAAACATTTTTTAATTTTTTTTCTTTTTTTGCAAATCGGTAAACATCGTGAAATTTTCTCACGAAGAACCTCGTACGAGGTTGATGACTCACGCCCGAAAGATTGTTTCGCGTGTCTCGCGACTCTCTTGCCCCGTGGCATCACGATCGCCCCGCGGGGAGACGATCACGGGCGCGATCTACACGGCAAAAGTACATAACCTAACTTTCTAATCCCGCATACCGAAGAAACGACCTTGCCGAAGGCATCCCACAACGTCGAGAACACGTAATTGGCGACTATCCCGCGGTTCTAACGAAACACGCGATAAGCTTTCGTGTCTTTTCTCTATTTTTCCGCTACGTCCGTTTCTTCATCGAAGTCCGGCGATGGATGGATAGCCGAAAAGGGTCGGAGATTTTTTATTTTTTATTTTTTTTTATCAACGTCCGATCGTGTAATTAGCTTGGAAATAAATGGCGTGACTGTTACGGGAGAGTTTGAATTATCGCGCGGCGAGAAGTTGGATATTTGTTACATTTGAGGAACCGCGAGAGCCAACCGCGATGCACGTTTTTACCGTCTAGAGCGGCACGCTATAGCGCAATTGAAGCGAGGGCGCTTGCACCAGCAGACAGATAAAAAGTTCGTTGCAGTCCCGCGAGGTTGGCTTCGGATTTGATTAAATGCCCGGAGAGACGGAGTTTGGAATAACGTCTGGAGATAAAAACAGTGCGGAAGATAGACAATCGCTCATTGATCATGTAAGAGTTGTTGGTCGTTTAGCTCTTTTCCGTCACACTGGGTGGAATCCACCCGTTGATCAATCGATGTACGGCGATTTTTGTTCTCATTTTTATCTCTATGCGATTTTTTTTCAACGTGATGCCATTTTGTTTCTTATAAATAAACTTTTCGTAGGTCATCAGGAATGTTCGGAACATGGCCTGTAATTTTTTTCACCCACTTCGGACGGATAGTTTGCTCACAATAGTTTTTTGAAAAATGACTGGGTGGAATCCACCCCGTGTGACAGCCTTGAGATTATTTGTTAGTGCGACGGTAATGAAAAAAGGTTGATTTTTTTCCACTACAAAATTTATTTTATGTTCATCAAGATTTGAAAGCTCAGCGAGAATTTTCAACTTTCGTCATTAAAATGCTTCCACGTATAAAAAATCAATGAACAAATTTAATAACAGATAAATTAAATCAGAATAAATAATATAAAAATAAAATAAATTATTTGAAAAACAACTTTATTTCCCGAAACGTTCCTCGATCCATGGTCCATTACGTAATTAATTTCCAAGGACTGAGCAAATACCTGAGGTATATAAATAATATATATCATCGAAGATTAAACATTTTATCTTTTTCCTGCGGAAGCGTATTATAAGCTTTATTTCTAATACATGGTTATCCGATTCCCGACTTGTCTCGCCACTTCCGTTCGTAATCTAAAACGTATCTATCAAACGAAGGTTTCCTCGTTCACCAAGCGCTACACCCTGTCATTCATCCCGACGTCAATCGTAATCCACGTGAAATTAATTAACCACGATTTTCGTTCAACCTTAGAAAACAGAAAAAAAAAAACCCAACCCAACCTCCAAACAGTGCCGTCATCGCATGCCCTTCAACCACACGAAAAAATCGATTCAAATAATGCCTGGCAATCATCCTCTCTCACACTGCCAATTAGCAACATCGCCCCAAACACAATAATAACCAAACCGACGACTCAACAATCCCACAATCACGTCCGAAACGAGCGCTCCGCAAAACCACCGAATACCATAAAAATCGTTTGGCCACGAGAATCGCGCGGTTTGCGCGTAAAACGATCGGTACAAGGTGCTAATGACCAGGACAGCACGAGGAAGCTGCTCGACGAGGGAATTTGTGCGTCGTTTCGATGCTGACCAGTAGAAAAAAAAAGAAAAACAAGAAAAGAAGAAGAAGAAGAAGAAGAAGAAGAGGAAGAAGAAGAAGAAGAAGAAGCGGCAGACCGCACGACGGGCCAAAGAGTTCGCGTACGAGGATGATGGCAGAGCGCGACGAGGAGTGTGGCGTGAGGCCTTCGCCTTGGCCTTGACGGGAGCACAGCGCCGGTGAACGTCAGTGTCCTAGCAAAGGTGAACCGTTGAAAAAGAGAGAGGAAGCGGAGGCGGTAGCGAGGTGCAACAGCAACCGCAGCAAAAACGTCAGTGGCCCAGCACCGAGCGAGCAAAACCGAACAGCATTGAGTTGCTAACTTCTTCTCGAGCATTCCCACTGCTCTTCTTCTCGCTGTCGTCAGCGAGCGTAATGCACTCGCGGTTTCCGGACTTGTGTAATCCGTCGACCACTCCGGGGCATCGCGAAGTCGCCGGCCCTCTTTTACTCCCCCCCCCCCTCATTCCTCCCGGTCTCGTATTGTTGCTTCGATAATAGTCTCGGCTTTGCAACGATTGTCTCACGGCTAAGCCTCGACGGAAGAATAGATGCGATGTATTTATTTTTTTGTAAACGACGATTCAATCCGTTTTTCTTTTTGTTTTTTTATTTTTGTCTTTTTTTTATTGTTGAATAATCGAGATCGGGTGGGAATAGCTGAGGCTGCTGGACGGATATTATTAATGCGACGAGTAAAACTGTTTCGGTTTATGAATAATTTTTTTCGAGGGATTCTAAGGATTGATTGGTGATATCAGAGCGAGGGTTGATGGGAGAGAAGATCAACGATTTAGTTCGAGAGCGTAGCATTGAATCATGCGTCGTTGATTTTTTTAATTTCTACTCGATCTTGGATTCCAACTCGATTTATCGTGATGAAAAATTAAGCCATGCAAAATTGTCAGGAAAAAAGTCCTCAACTATTATTCAATATACACAAGATTTTCGCATTGTTATTGAAATAAAAAAAAAACTTTAACCCTCTGGTCCCCATCATTTTCCAGTTTTCCTGAAACCGCTATTGAATTATAGACGTTCGAAATTTGGGAGGCCTTTACACACACACACACACATACACACGCACATACATCCAGACATTTTGCCCAAACGTCATTCCTGGACGTTCAAGGACATTTTGAACGTATCGACATCAAAACCCCGAACGAATATTTTTTGACCGTCACAAAGTTTCCTTCATGAGGAAGCAAAACAGCTGTCGTTTCGATCGTCGATTGCGTACAGCATTTATCGCGAACGTACACGGGAAGTCGTGGGGAAAGAAGATAGCAAAAAAATTACGTAGGAACGATACGTCTGTCCGTGGCGGGGTTTCGGGGTCGAGAGGTTTCGCTCACTCGCGATACCTCGCGACGCATCGAAGAAAAGTTGAAGCATACGTCGGGTCTCGTCGTATCGTCGGGGGTCTTCGTGGTCGTATTCTACGCTCGGGCGTAGCACTTATGTAATCCCCTGGCATAATGGAACGTGGGCGAGGTCTCGTCCATTATACGAGCGTGCTTCTTCTCACCGCAACGGACCAGCGGTCGGTCTGTCATGGCGCGTGTCTCTGCGATCAGTCGAGAGAGAGAGAAAGAACCCACGGATTGGCGAGAAAAGACTCCATCGAGAGCGTAACGACGTGATTTCCGACGAAAATGATAGGTGTTACGGTTGAAATTGTCGATTTTGCGACGTCACTAAAGCTGGCGGGGCCGCATGATCAAATCTACTCGAAATTGATGAAATAATTGGAGGCTGATTGAATGCTGATTAAATGCTCTATTGCCGAATTTAATGCTCTTTAAAAAAAAAAAAATGTGGTGGTGCCGCTGGCATGAGATCAAGTTTGTGGCACTACACCATTAAGTTCTTATGCGATGGAAAATATGACTAGACCATAATCAAGAGCTCATCAAAAGCTCCTGAATGATCGTAGAATCAATCGATTCGGTCCAAGGAATCGCGAGATATTCCCCCGGGTCAGCCGAAAAAGTTTGAAGATGCAGATTTGCGAGCATTAATGGATGAAGACTCGACTCAAACGTTGAAACAATTGGCAGCAGCATTGAATGTTGCCCCATCCACCATTTCCGAACGTCTACACGCCTAAAGACACGATAAAGTCATTTTTCAACGTGCCAATGCTCGGCCACACGTTGCAAAACGTGTAAAAAAACAATTTGGAAGATATTAAACGGGACTTGCCACCCCAACCGCTGTATTCACTGGATTTCATTCCGGTACACAAATAAATTCATATAAAAATGAATGAATTCAGCAGAGAATATTCAATCAAGCTCTAGTAAAACCTTGTCTGATTTGCGGCTCATTGCGGCTCTGAGCTATCTCTCCGGGATCGTTGAGTCGTATTGCACAATTGCCGTCTGACAAAGAGAAGGAAATGGGCAACCGAGTGCACGTGGGTCGCTGCAGCTCGTCGGACAGACCAGCCGGCTGTCTCGAATTAACAAAACTCGACGTGCACACGTGCCACGAGTCCCGCTTCAATGTGTATAAACCCCATGAACTCCGTACCAATTTATACCGAGAGAAAAGAAATCATCAACCCCCTTTCTGGGAACGTTTATCGAAGCATCGATGTTTGTGTATTCAAGCTTCCGGCAAACTTTTCAATTCATTTGCTTTAACATTGACGAGACGAGAATTGTTTTTATAAACTTTTTTTTTTTTTTTTTGGGACGAATATTTGTTGGAACAATGGCGAAAAAATTCTATTTTTAAAGATTGAATTTTTTAATTTATTATTTTTTTATTATTACATTTATTATTATGTTCTGAGACTTTCCGGAAAGTGGAAAATAATGCGAAATCAACACTCACAATTTTAATTTCGTTCGTACGACGGATTGAACGAAACCCAAAGACTTGATAAATTTTTACGAAACCCCAATAAACACCAGCGACACAAAAATTCTACAATCTCGGTCATAATTCAGCCACTCTGCTCGACATTAAATTCCTCATGAATATTTCTCAACCGTATTCATCGTAAACCATTCGACGATGAATGAAATTAATACGACCGCGCTCCCGCGCGTATCCTTCTACGGTGCAATTAAACTAATAAGAAGACGAAGAAAACGCGTTACGAGAGCGCACTTAACGTAACGGGGCACGAGGCGTTGTACCGCCGCAATTTATTAAATTAAGCGTTCACGGATGCGCTACGTAAATCCGTTCTTTCCTACTTATTCGTCTTCGTCTTCATCAACATCTTCGCGTTCATCGTGCACCGAGTTTTCTCGGCTACCGGCTTGCGAATAAGTTCACGAGGTCTGTAAAAACAATTTTTACCGATCTTTGCGCGAAAATACGACGTAACTGCTCCAACGCGCGTTCTGATCTTTCGTCCGCTGTCGGCAACACGAAATAAAGACGAAGACGCGCAACGACAAAAAAAAAAGGAAGAAAAAAAAATTGATTAAAAAAAAAAAAAAAATTGCAGTGAGCTTCGCGAGTATCTAGCGAGCATGTCTAATTATCATCGTCAATAATTCCTCGCTAGCGTGTGTTCAGCCATCGCCGCGTGGCAACGAAAATGATGAAGAGAAGCATTATACCGAGCGTTCGGCCGAGCCGGTGATCATCGCGTGGCTCGCCACACGTAACTGCAGCAATCTAATTCAATTCTAAAGACATTCCGAGCCATAAGAAACTACTAACGGATTTTATCCTCACCGCGTCTACCTTATTCATGATTTTATAATGAACATTTTTTTTTTCTCTGTTTTTCTTTATTCATTATTATTCGTTTTTTTTTTTTTTTTCAAAAGTTCTTTAATGCAATCATCGACCGTGAAGTACCTGCTCGTTGATGTGCCAAGCGTCAATGATCTCGGGGGTTTTTATACTGACCTTCGAGACTTGTTCGACGAATAAGGATAAGCTTTCATGAAAATCTCGACTTACCTGGAACAAAAACAGATTAAATACGCGATTAGTATTTGACGTGGGATATCGCTAATGTGTTTATTTGTCGTCGATCGTTCATTGAACTGTCGATTAGGCAATCGGCGGACCCTCGGAGCAATGCCAGATGAGGTTAAGGCGTATTTTAATACACGAATTTGTCGACGTTGTTGCATTTCCAGCCGAACTTCGGGAATAAATAGTTTTTATGGGGCGGGATTTGTGCTTTCGTGAATTTATTGATTGGCTACGATCTTAGAGGAGGGGCAGAAGTCGTTTGGCAGGTGTGGTGACATTCCAGATAATTGATAAGAGACATAGATATTGAAATTGCGGCCAGTAGTTTGGTCAAACTCGACTAGGTTTGAGGCCCGGCTTTTGCTGTAGCTTCCTACAAATTGAAATAGAACGGGCAGAAGGGTTCGGCTACCGATTGCAGACCCATAGGGAGAACATGAACAGCCGTTACTTAGTATATTACGAGCATTGTCATTAACCCTTTACCGTCAAACAGGGTGGAATGCACCCGTCGATCGACCGACGACCTACGTTTTTCGATTTTTGCTTTCACCTGTCTATGAATTTTTTTTAACATGTCGCCATTTTATTTCTCATGAATAAACTTTTCGTACATTGTCTAGAATGTTCGAAGCATGTTCTGTAATTTTTGTAACTACTTCGGGCTGATAGTTTGTTCACAATCGTTTTTTGAAAACTGCCTGTGTGGAATCCACCCAATTTGACGGTCGTGATATTATTTCGTACCGTGACGTTGAAGGTTTAATACTGATTTTTGTATTACTTCACTTATATTTCATCAAATAAATTTGTCCAGGTTAGTCCCAGAGCATCCTATTTGTGCCGGACGACTGTGTAAAATATGACGCCATTTTATTTTTCAGCTTATTTCTTTCCCAGCTCAAAAAATTCTGTCGACGCATTTCTCAACGGTAAACCAATTGAACCGCCACGATCCAGACAAATCTGCCCAATTTTCAATTAAAAACTGGAGGTGGGACGAAAAATCAATACTCGAACATCGTCACAACGGGTGAAAAAAAAAAACAAAAACCACCCCCATTGTAAATCCATCGCGAAATTCGCAATCTCGAGACTCGTACCACAAAAATTTGCTTCATGAACGGATTGTTCGTTCATTGTCTTCATTCATTTTCCGTGCTCCAACGGAGAGCAACGGCTGGTGCGACTCGTCGCGACGTGTTTTATGAATCGGAGTCAAGGAGAATCGGGTCCGCGTGACTCGTGGGAACAACGAAACCCCGTTGAAAAACGTCATTGAGAAAATTCAGAAGGGTCGAGAGAATATAAATACACACACATATATATATATATATATATTTCCAATTTCCACGGCACGACGGTGCGTGCGAACCCGACGCAAAATTCAATTTGCTCGACTGACGAGTTTGCTTTCCGAGACAGAAGTAATCGACACTCGCACGAACGGATCATAGAGAAAAGTTTCATTACCCCCCTCGGTATCGCATCTCCGACACGGATGATTGCTCGACCGTCGCGGGAATCAAAAAAAAAAACAAAAAGAAGAATAAAAAAAAATCATGAGACAGAAGAAGCCGCGATCCGAAGAAATTCTTGGCGAGCTTTCGCAACGTTGCATCCGCGAGAAGATGAAGAAAATGAATAAATAAATGAAACAAAAATTGAAATAAAAAAGTAAGAGTGGACCGAAGCCGAGGGCAGCCATGAAAAATGAATGTAAATTCGGCACTTCCGCGGGCCGGCAATCAGAAGGGCCGTTGGTTGCTCCGAACGGGCGAGGGAACGAGATACGCGCATCATCATCATCATCATCATCATCATCCTGCTGCCGCTGACCGGAGCGAGGAATGCCGCTGGCTCACCGGCGTTTCGGCTTGTTCACCGCTCGTTTGCCGATAAACATACCGTGGCAATAACCACGCCACGGAGAGCTTCTTCAATCCTTCGGGCTCGATCCTTGCCCGCGGGAGGACGAAGGACGGAAGAAGAATCACCGGCACCCCGCGCCAAAGAAAACCCTTGAACCGCTCTTTATCGTTCGCGATCTCGCGTTATTTAGATTTGTGATACACGCTTCGTGATGTGATAAGAATTAAACGGCGGAAAGACTGCTGAATAATGTTTTTTGTATTTTTTTTTTTTTTTTTTTTTTTTTTTCATTTGATTTTCGTATTTCTGTTGGTCACCGGATCGTGGAGTCTCGACGACTCACACGCGTATGCACGATTTGTCGAATCACGGAGAGTCGAGTGCGAATGATTGTGCGATTGGAGGAACTTTGAATAGTGAAAAGGTTTCGAAAAAAATTGAATGCGCGTAATCATGCGAATGATTGAAAGAAAATAAACGAATGAAAAATTGGAAACAATGAAATGCGATTGATCGCGCAATTAGTAAAATTTGCGATAATTTTGAGGAATTAAAAAAAAATTAAATGCTAATGATTGTCTGATCAATAAAATTTAAAAGCAATTGAGAATTCGGAAAAAGATTTCTTAAGACAAGAAAATTCCGAAAAAAAATGCAAGTCATTGTGGGATCGATAAAATCTGGAAGTAATAAAAAATTCGAAACAAATGAAATTGAAATGATTGTGCGATCAATAAAATTTGAAAACAATAAAAATGTTGAAAAAAAAAATAACGCGAATGTTTATGCAATTGATAAAACGAATAAAAATAGATATTTAAATTTTGCAGAGTTCGAGAATAAGAAATTGTATTTTTTTTTTCTTCATCGATTGCACATCCGGAGTCGATGATTCATTACATTGTCTCACTAATCGCCTACCCGAATCGCACGATGGCCTGTACCACAAGAACGCTCAAACGAGTTTGTAGATGCAAAGTTTAACATAGCGCAATTTATTTCAGAAAACATTTATAATCTTAGAAAAATAATTACATGAGAAAAGCACGTCGTGTTGTAATTAAAATTCAACAACAATTTAATAATTATTTACAAGCAATATCGAACTGGCGCAACAGATCTCTGTATCAATAATCGATAAATAAACTTTTTGGAGAACTTTTGAAAAATATCGAGCAATAAATTATATCGATCAGATGATCATGACCGGATCACGTGTGATACACTGTCAATGGAGATTCTACATTGGTTCAGTCAAAATTCATTCAAACAACGACTGATCCCGCGATATTAATCTTAAAACAGCGTTTTTCAGTACTTTCAAATCTTCGAACCGACAGAAACTAGAAAAATATCTCGCAAAAAAAAAATGTCTGCCGACCGGCACCTGCTCGCGGACCCTCGATTAAACCAAACACTTCTCTAGAACTCCACGCAAGCCACTGAACACCTGAGGCCTATTTTCGCTACGTCTGCAATTCCTAAACCTATTTAATAGTAAATTATCAACTCTGCGAATTTATCAAACCAAACAATTACAAACTTTATCTTCAACAATCTACAGAACAATGAAAAAAATTACGTTCATAAGATCAAATCATTTTTAGAAAACAGAAATGTCATTTTCATAGGCTGCCTATTTTTCAAATCATATCAATAATTATCTATCATCATTAATAATATAATAATTATTATTCAAGGTATATCTTCCGAAAATGCATTCAGTAGATCGGAGTACTTTCGAAAAAACAATAAATCACTCGTTTTCCAATATTAATCTACCAAGAAACGACGAGCCAAAAAAACCCATAGGGTATTCGGAACCCCAGTGTGCCACGTACGTTAAATAATACACTCCAACTCCGTGCTCCAAAGCTAATACTTCCCATATGAATCAACAAATAAAACCTCCCAACAAACCCACCTAAATCACGTTGTTGCTCGTATTCAGAAAGCATCACGACCACCACCATTGTCGCAACAACAAAAAAACACTAAGACTTTCCGGCCTTCGCCGGTTCTCCAATCGGTTGCCGGATAATTAAACACTGATCACCAGATCGACTCGTTTCGATTTACTCCTCGCTGGTCGACGTACGTCGGGCCCAAAGCCACGATCGTTATCACACCGGACACTCGAAGACCAAAAAAAAAAAAAAAACAAAAAAAAAACAGAGAAATAAAAATAAAATGATTTAAAAAAAAAACGAATGAATGAGCCTCTCGTTACATTCGTGTTTAACACGCGTCTTGTCACCGTTGTAGTAACCACGACGAAGGAACGAGGCTCGCACCACGGCTGCGTCGAACCGAGTGAGCGGAGATCCGGACGAGTATGAATCAAAGCCCCTACCACCGGCACCTATGGGCACAAACGACGAGACCGTGGTTCTGCCGTTTCTGCTCCCATTTTATTGCGACGAACCGCGCAAAATTTATTCAATATTCCATCGTCACGAGCAAAATCGTCGATTCGAAACGTTCTAATTCGAAACTGGATACTCACCGATTAAAATTATAATTGCAATCGGGCAACATCAAAATTTTACCCATAAATCCATGCAGTTATTATGGGAAATCATGGATTTGAAAGAAAACTAATGAGAATTGATAATAAATGACAGTTAATGAGGTATTGATTATTTAGAAATAATTAATGATAAATAATAAATAGTTACACATAACTCTGATATTTTTGATCAAACGACAACGAAAAGATATAGTTAAAAACTTTTGTTTCAACCTAGTTTCTGTTATTTTTGTGATTAATTTATAACTTCTGTGATAATAAATAACAATTTTAAAGTATCAATTATTTATAAATCATTAGTAATGAAGGAATATTAGTTATACATAACTCTCATAATTGCTATTAAACGTATAACTAAAATTACAACGAAAAAAATTCATTTCAAACTTTTGTCCCAACCTCGTTTGTGTTATTTCTGTGATTAATTTGTAACTTCAGCGAATTTTGATTAGTCGACTGTGGAGTAGAATTTTTTTTATTATTCAACGAGTTTGCTAGTTTGGTTAACGTGTTAAATCGTGGCCGAAGGACTTCGTTGCAGCAGCACGGATTGGGCTACCGAGACCAGACGGTTGACCGTTCGACGGAGTGGAGGAATAATCGTCGAGTGGATACGGATTCTTATCGGTGACTCGATAACTCGAGACGCGTTGTCAGAGGCCGCGAGTCACGTATCTAACTGGTGGAATGATCGACGAGGGGAACCGGGAAAGCTCAGCTGTGCGAGCTGATGACTAAATGGAGGAGACCTTTGTCGATCCCGATGATTTCCGAATGGTCAGTTTCTGCTAATACGACAATAACGTTTGACTAATACGTTGAGTCGAGTTTTCAGGGATTCGCATGATTTCAATGATAATATATTTGAAATACTTTTATTCCGAAATAATTATCGATTATAATTTGTATTGGATATTAAATTCTGTTGTGGAACAATGATTCGTCGGAATGGATCCACTATTTATTTGTTAGTATTAATTTATTTATTGAATCTTATTTCATTTACGGATTCCTCAAAAATATCAGCATCCATTGTAGAAAAATAGTTCATTAATTAGTAATAGACATTAATTCATTGATATAGTCGTTTTTCACTTATGGATCCACCAGAAGTATCGAATTCTATCATGAAATATTATAAATATTCAGGTAAACTATCTAGTATCCCTTGTTTATTTATTTATTTATTTATTATTTTTTTCATTCATTTATTTATTTATTTATTTATTCAATAATTTATTCATTCATTCATTTATTTATTTATTTATTTATTTATTTATTTATTTATTTATTTATTTATTTATTTATTTATTTATTTATTTATTTATTTATTCCAAATGTTATTTCAAATTTATTTTACATTTGAGTCACATTTATCCGTTCGAAGAAATTCTTGAAATAAAATTTCACCGAATCAATTCCCAGTCACATCCTCAATTTTCTTTACTCGCCGATATTTCAACGCTTCTTTTTCTCCATTTTTTTCCATAAACGCGTCAACGAGCCCCCCGAAATTTCGTACATCCAGCAATATTTATCATCGACCTGAGTGCCCAAAAAAAACGAGACTCCATCCTCGGTGGATGACATTTTCCGAGCTGCGTGCGAGAATTTTTTCGAAGCCATCCCCGACTAATGTTTCTCGCGTGGAAAGTTCCGGTTAGTCATGTCCGTAACGCGGGTGACGGTGACGCACGCGCCAATTTAGAACGCGGGGCTTACGCTTTGGCCTGCAAACCGACCGTTACACAGCCGTCGCACCGCGGTTGTGCGCTTTGGTAAAGCGAATTCGCTCGAATCGTCGACACATTTACCAAGTGCCGGCATTTGCTATCACGTTCTTATGTATCTATCCGCGTTACAACCGGTGAGACGTAGCTCGATTAGACCCTACTTTCCCATCGGTAACGTCTCGTCGAGAGTTTGAGAAAGTTCGAGAGGATTGATAAGACACCCGAACGGTTTGTTATCTCGGGGTCACGAGAAATAAAAACGATCGCACAGGAGCATTTATTCGAGGTCTTTGCGAAACGAAAGTCGGCGTAATATCGAGGAGATACGAATGCTTGGAGACAGGAAAGTATGGGGGATTTTTATTGTTTATTTATTTATTTAATTATTTATTTATTTAATTATTTATTTATTTAATTATTTATTTATTTAATTATTTGTTTATTCATTTATTTTATTATTTATTTATTTATTTATTTATTTATTTATTTATTTATTTATTTATTTATTTATTTATTTATTTATTTATTTATTTATTTATTCATTTATTTATTTATTCATTAATTTATTTATTTATTTATTTATTTATTTATTTATTTATTTATTTATTTATTTATTTATTTATTTATTTATTTATTTATTCATTTATTTATTTATTTATTTATTTATTCATTTATTTATCATCAATTAATTATACGAACTCTTCTTATTAATTCATTTATTCATTTATTCATTCCCAATAATTTATATATCCCTGTATTGATTTTGCACTTATTATTTTTAATTTTTCATAATTATTCAATCAACCTCACGCGATTATACACAATATACGAATTTTTCATACTCAAGAACGTTCTAAGGCATCTAATAAATAAAAAACTCTCGATATTATTTGTCAAAAAAACAGTTGGCTCAATCTAAATACGTAATAAAAAAATTGGTGAGCTGCAGTCCTAAAATACCGCAAACGGTTAATAATACTCTGCAAGGGCTAGATTCGAACAGCTCCATTAAGAATTTCTCTACTCGAGAAAAACCAATAGCTCCTCCCTTTCTCCCTTCGAACCGATACCAAGATAGTGAGCGTAGTCGTCGCTGCGGGTTTCTCAATTTATAACGTAACTATCATCGCTTCAGCCCGGCTGCTCGCGGAGTAACGACCTTCGTTGTATTACGCGTACCTATCAGGCTGTGACGCTGCAGTTTTATTCCAGTCTAGTTTAAGGTCGCTGTCAAATAATTTATATATATATATATATATTTTTTTTTCTTGTCTAAATTATCCGCTCTGCACGAGCGTGGGTTTGTCTATTGTATAGCACGTATATTTATATTTCTTATTCCCCGGCTGTGAAATAAACTCGAACGGATCGAAGGTGCAACGCGTTCGCATCGCGGCCGGAGATCGAATTTTCGTTGCGACGACAGGTGGAACACGATCAACCCTTGTGGCGCGGCACAGCTGCAGGTGCGGTTTGGCCATGCTGTCGACGAAATTTTTTCGGATACCTAACAAATTTTTTTTTTCGAGCGAACGGTTCAGATTCGCGAGTGTTGTTGGTGAGTAAATTAATTCGATACGAATTTGGAAATTTTGGGAAATCGATGGAATTTTTTTCGTCAATTTTTGGAAAATAGAATAAATGAATTAAAATAAATATTGAATAATGTTAAAACGAATTATATTAATTATTATTAATATATTATTGAATTATTGAATTATATTAATATTATATAATATTGAAGATTGATGATATTGAATTCAATATTATTATTATAAGTTGGATAATTATTATTGATATGAGTATTGAAATTATTATTAATATAGGTATTATTATTTTTATTATTATTAATATTATTATTAGTGATTTTTATTAATTACATTGATCGCATTTTTCGGCGAAATTGGTATTAGACTGTTTATTTAAAATTAGAAAAAAAAATTAAAAAACAAGATAGAAGTAGATAAACGATTAAACAATTAGGTCATTGTAAATTTCGAAACCTCAGGAAATCGATACAAAATTTCGTTTCTGCTGTATATCAAATTCACCTTCTTGAAAATTCAAATTAAAAAATATAATCCCATCTTATAAACTTTCAAGAATATAAAACTATAAAATAAATTTGAAAAAAAAATAATGAACCATCGAATAACCCGGAAATCTCGAGTTTCTCAAGCTCACTCGCGAAATTCCAGAGAAATAACACAAAGAAATGTGTTACACGGTCAACGAGCAACGGCAGCCGTCGACTTTAATAATTTCCAAAAGCTCGCCGAGCTGGGAGTGCTATACGCGAAATTATTCTTGGACGCGAATCGTCGTCGATCTCTTGCATTACACCGGAATCTCCGAGATCACGCGATACGTGGGTGCGCCTCACGGAAAAAGTACTTTTCATGATTTACAGTCTTTCGTCGAATCAAACGTCGTCACGGAGATTCCAAGCCTCGGGCCGGGAGAAAGATTATTCAACAAAATACCAAACGAAATCTTTCTCCGGTACAAAGGAAAAAAAACTCAAACCGCTCGATCATGCCGAATCATCGTGAATGATAACAAAAAAAATTTTAATTAACCCTAAAACCGTGTAGATAGATTTCTGTTTGATGTTTTGGCTACTTAATGTGTAATAAAAATTCGGTAGAAATTCTCAAATACTGTATAACTATTCTATTTTACGATACAATCATTATATTATTTTTGAAAAAAAAGATTATGTCATAAAAAAATACAAGACGGCCGTAAAACGTAGTTGGATCATGAAATTAGAAGGACACGAATGACCTACATACACGTTTCGACCTGCGATTGTGAGGAAACTATCCGTCCGAAGTGGTTAAAAAAATTACGGAACATGCTTCGAACATTCTAGATGATGTACGAAAAGTTTATTCATAAGAAACAAAATGGCGACACGTTGAAAAAAATTCATAAAGAGATGAAAACGGAAACAAAGACCGGCGTTTGTCGGTTGATCGACGGGTGGATTTCACCCAGTGTGGAAGAATGTAGATCTCGGAATTGAATTTAGGGTGAGGTGGACGAAGTTCGGGAGTCGAGGTGGCAACGGTTCGGTGCTAGGAATAGAGGAAGAAGCCGGTAAACCACGTGCACTTCTCTGGCTCTAGAACCAATATAGATTCGATACCGAAACCTGTCGTCATTCGTTCCGGGAAAGCGAGCAACCGGCACAGATGTCCCGCGATTATCGTGATAATGCGACGAAACGATGTATTATATTAACGAAACATGCACAGCGGCGTTTCTAATCGTCGCTAGTCACATGGTCGGTGACTAGTCATTTATTATATCTATCTATGTGATATGTATATTTATGACGTCGTCATATATCAATCCACGAGTTTTCAAAGTCAAACAAATTTTTTTCAACATGTTCCTCAATCGATGAGGATAAAACAATAGAATTATCTTTATTTTTAATTTGTTCAAAATGATCTTGTATTTTTTTCTCCCCTCCGATAATGAATTTTTCTAAATTATTCACAATTAATGCTAACCTGTAAATTTTTAATTGTTTCGTGATGTGATTGGTAATGATTGTATGTTCAAGAAATTGATTTTAAATTAATGTTCATCGAGCAAATGCCAATGTCTGAATATACGCTCGAATATCTTAACACCAGCTCAAAGTCGACAATTTTTTTCCACGATTTTTTTTTCCGAACGTTAAAAATGGAATAATCCCAATATCGATAATTAAAATTCATACCAAACAAACTTGTATTAATTTCTCTTCTTAAATTATCGATTCCTAAATTATTCACAATTACCGCAAAAAAAAAAAAAATAAAAAAAAAATTAATTATATCATAATTAAAAATTCTTATACGCCCAAAACAATGCAAAAAAATTATTTTCATCATCAAATAAATACCCCTTCCCCTCAAAAATCATCACAAATTTTCACAAATCCGTACATTCCACAATCTCCCACATAACCTAAACCTCCGGACCCAACTACCCGTCTCAAAAAACTCTCTCTCTCCTCGACCTCTTCCAACCACTGCAAGAAAAAATCCCAATCGCATATCCTCCCAAATAAAAAAAAATCCGCTACGTCCGGAGTCACAGAGACGTTGCCATGAATTTAAAGAGACCCGCAAGGCCTCTTGGCGAGCTTGCAACCGCGAGCACGGAGCATACGAACCCGTCGTCGTCGTCGACGAAGACTACGAAGACCACGGCTGCGGTTTCGAGTCACGTTGCTTCCAGGAGGAGAAAGAGACGATGAAGAAGAAGAAGAGGGAGGGAGGATAAAAATACGTGACTCAATCACGAACAGCCGCAGGATCGTCATCGTCGTCATCGTCGTCGTCAAGCTGGCCGTGGCAAACACATGACCGGCGTCTTGACACTTCCTCACTCATCCCCTCCGTCACACCCCGCACGTATATTCCTCAACGGGCTGTGCCGAAGAAAAAAAACGAAAGAGAGAAAGAGAGAAAGAGAAAATAAGCGCCACGATGGTGAACACACCGCTATCAATCCACCGCGGAAGGGGAAACCCGTAACGCCTCGGCCATATCAAAATTACATCGGTTAATCTTCCTATCCTCGTGAAGACGTTCCGTCATATTTCAGATCGTAGCGCCACTACTATCTCCCGTTGCCAATTGCAAGGTCGTTCTTCCTACGACCTTAATCAGTAATCGTGCAATGATCGAAAAAAAAACAAAAAACCAACAAAATGAAAGATAAAACCCTCAAACCGCCCACGAATAAATTCCACGCTCAATCGTCCAACATCGTCGTTAAAACAGACGTAACACACGTTACGTTGAGAGGTTAACCACTGCAGTTCCTCCGCAATGGATAACCCCCACGAGTCACAACTCCATCGTAAGACGAAAAGAAAAAAATGATTGGACAAACTCCGGGTTGTCAAGGGCTGGTTTTAAAGCCTCGTGGCAATGCCACTGTCGGCGTTTTTATCGTGGACTGTCAAAAGAGACGATTCGACGATGAGTTTTCACGACAAAAGTGACAGGACGGTCGTTCGACGACGGAATTAACGATTATCATCGTATCGGCGCGCGCGATAACGATTCGGAGCAAGAATTTTTTTTTTTTTTCATTTTGTTTGTTTTGGTTTGTAGGAAGAAGGGAGATTGGAGATGATGGATTTGTCGAGGGATGGAAGATTGTTTTTTGACGGGAAAAAAAAAAGGATTTGGATTGTTCGTCGCACTGTTCGGACGTTCCATGCCCGTTCCTCCGGCACGGAAACGGCACCCAGTGCAGATGGCGTTTTTATCCGAGGATTGACGCGACTTTGCCACGTCACGGGGTCGTCGTCGAGTGCGAAAAATGGTTGTCTAACTCGGTCGATCGTCGCGGAGATGGATTATTGAGATTATTTCGTTATAAATACCTCGTTTTTCGACGAGCTCCAAAATCTCCTCCTTGTTGTCGGCCATCTTAGCACCAGTCACTGGTCACAATGCACGATGGGTAAAAACAAACGAGGATCAGCTAACGCGGCGCCACCTCGCGGCGCGAAGGGGGAAGCAAACGTCAGGGCCGTAAACGTCGCGGTATTTAGATTTTTTTTCGGCGGTTGAGGAGGCATCTGGTCTCCACGGCGCGACTGGTTTTCGAAATTTGAGTTGTTTTTGTGCGGTGAATTGAGGGGGAGTTGAATCGGGATGGAAGATTTTGGGGTAGGGGAGATTTGGGGGTGGACAAGATGGTTTGAAGAGGTTCGTGGACGGGGATTGAGTTACATTGATTTGAATATTTTATTGAAGATTGTGGGTTTGATGAATAATTAGGACATTTAGGGGGTCGATACCGAGTTTACATCGTTGATGGGAGCGCAGAGAGGAGTGGTTCGTTGTAAATACTAATACTGCTATACTAATAAGTATTTGAAATACTTTTTCGAACAAATAATTACGATTATGATGGTGAAATAAAAAATTTTAAAATTGTGCTATCATTAATAATAATATTTCCGTGTTGATATGTTATTGATGATATAACAATATAATTGATATGTGGTTGATTATATTATTTATTATACAATAATATAATTGCTATTATTATTATTATTATTATTATTATGAGAAATAATAAATATATAATAATAGATAATTAATTAATTTCGATTAATTATCGAGGATAATTCATCAGTGAAAGAATTTTCAATACACAGTATTTAAAATTTGTGAGATAATTATATTAACCATAATTATAGCTACAGTTATAGTAATTATAATCAGCTATAGATGAAATTGTTTCACAATTAATTAAAATTCGTAAAATGAGATAATACTTTTTTGTATAAAACATTCGAATATTCCATGCAAACCAAAAAATCGACCATCATTCCTAAATAAAAAATTGTCAAATCCATTCCCATCGACCAAGTTTCCCATCCCCGTCGTCATTGAAACGATTTTCAGTATCACAGTTTCACCTTGAATAGGTATAAATAATTACCTCGATGATAACAACCGCACGTGTTGCAAATTTCCAAGAACGAACCGTCCGTCCATCAAACGTCGCCACACCGATAATGTTTTATCGGCAAAGAAAAAATGTACCGGCATTGAAACCTCCGCAAATACAAATTTCCGATAAAAAAACGTTGAAAAAACGTAGTAAAGTAAATGATAGATACGCGCCTGTCCCGGTACTGTAAATTCCTTGCGCGCGCTATGTTTCGACCCCCTCTTGGGATACCCATCGAGAATTCCGTTGGAACTCGCCTCGCCACTGACAAACGAACCGCTATCGTCCACACACGTTGCTCGCGAGCTCACCGCATCGGCTGCTGCTCATTCTACCCTTGTTTCTCCTCGTTCCAAAGAAATTACTACATCCTCGCCCGCGCAACGCCGATCTAACCCTTTCACACATATCGTCAAATTTTTAATTTAAAAAAGAAATAAATTTTGTTAACAGTATTAGTATCTAAAGAAAAATACATTGATTCGAATAAAAAATAAAATAATAACAATGGCAGGGCGAGACGTTGTGATTGTGTCAGCCGTTAGAACTCCAATCGGTGAGTATATATTTTTAATTCACGGTTTTATTTGACGTTCACATAATTCGCATCGATAAGAAATTGTCCCAAGCGCGACGTTTAAATTTTCCCTCAACGAGGATCAATTTTAAAAATAAAAACAATTGATATATATCGAATACGCATGAATTCTCGAAAAATCGAAGAACGCGTGAATTTTTTATTGTATTATTTTTAACGAAAAATATTTATTGACGATTTTTTTTAAAATTGTTATTTCCATTCGTGGATTTGACTTGAAAAAGTAATATAGGTTGTCGTTAGTTGTGCTAATGTTTTATAGTGCATATTACTGGCTATTCATGTTTATCTTGTGAGTATCCGTTCCGAGCCGCACAATTTCCCGATTCGCGAGTTAGAATTCATCATTATCGCTAATGAGGAAACTATCCGTGTGCGAGGAAATTTAATAGTTTTTCACTTGTCAACATTGCTGCTATATGACGTGGCGTTGAACGAACGTCGTATACTCAGCTCGCTCATTTATATTTATAAAATAATAATAATAATAATAATAATAATAATAATAATAATAATAATAATAATAATAATAATAATAATATATGTATACATATATTTTGCCGCTTAGTTGCTTGCAAATTTCTATCTTCCCGCATAGATTCCGATGTTTAATTTTTTTCTTTATTTATTTAACTAAAAAACTATCCAACTAAATTGAACGAAAATCCAATCAGATCTAAATTAAAGCGGCACACATCGTTCCCATAATCGATCATTCCGATCGCGTAATCAGTTTTAAAGAAAACATTGACGAAACATTTGATCTCAAACTCACCTACGCACGTAAATACGCACATACGCGCAGACATTTTTCCCAAAATCGACCAAAATGATCTCAATGACCTTAAACGTAAAGATCTTGAAAAAAATAGATTTTCCATTTCCGGGGTCGTTGCGATAACTTCCTGATAAATTCGGGAAGTTGTAAAAGGAACGAATTAACGTATGCCTTGCATCAAAGTTTGTACGACGTGTATTTGAGTACGTATGAGACGTCTTCGAAAATAGCCCACTTTCGAAAATACCGTTTCTCCAACCGCACGACATTAATCGCCGTACGTTCGTCGTAACGGAAAATCGTCATGCATACGTCGTCTGGACCTGTCCTTTCTTTCAATTTTTCATCCTGGATTTCATCACAGAATAGTACATTATGATACAAGTGCGAAAACATTTTTTTCTGACGAGTGTGAGAACACTCGCCTTCGGCTCGTGCTGCAATCACACGAGTTAAAAATGGTACATTATGATACAAGTGCGAAAAAATATTTTCTGACGAGTGTGAGTTTGCATCACCAGCCGAAGGCGAGTATTGCAATAACACGAGTCGAGAAAACGTTTTTTTGCACGAGTATCGTACGAATTTTTATGTCACAAGGCGCGTAAACGCGTTTTGACGCGAACGAAGTGAGCGTAAAAGTCGCATTTTACGTACAGCGTGTCATAAAATAATTTTGGGACAATATCAATGATAATATTATTTATCAATGTATCATCCTTACGAATATTATTTCGAAGAAGATCGTTCTATTTTATTCGGTTCGATCTGTTTATTTATCATTCGAATACTCGTCAAAAATAATGGCAGATCTGAAAAGTAGAGAACGAAACTTTTATCGTGCTTGGAAAAAAAAATTGTCCAACGTCGATAAAATTGAATGAAGGGCGATTGAGGAACTATTCGCTGTAAAAAAAAATGATGCACATCATGTTACGTAGGTGTAAATATTATACGAGATTACGCAATATTACTCAACGCGACACGGAACTATGTTTGCAGATCACTCGTATCTCTTACAACTTGATACTTGATTCTTGATCGAGTACGACGAGAAGGAAAAAATTAAACGTAATCCGTGACAAACAACGCACAATTTTCCAAAGATTACAATTGCTCTTGAATTAAAGTACATACAATTTTTTGAAGATTTCAAAGAGCAGTACGAAGCGTAGTTGTAACACTTGTTGTTGTGCATAAGTCGAATTCACACGAGATCAAACGAGAACGCATCAACACAGAAATACATGGAGAACACACGAAGAGTACACAAACGATTTCGTAATCTTCCACGATTACGTGAGACAACATGAAATCATTCGAAATTACCCATAATTATTCCAGCAGATTCCTTCTCCGATGTATACCGTATTACAACCTTTTGGAGGCGATGCCTAATTGCTCAAATCAAAGGGAAAACAGTCGAAACAAAAATTAAATTCACGACTAATTCGCAGGTTCGTTCTGTGGCTCTCTGTCGTCCTTGAAAGCATCCGATCTGGGAAGCATCGTAATCAAGGAGGCAATCAAGAGGGCCAATCTGAAAGCCTCCGATATATCGGAAGTCGTCATGGGACAGGTAATCAAAAATCCAGAAAAACTCAGCAACTACAAAGATACAAAAAAAAAAAAAAAAAAAAAAAAATCATCATATCCGAATATATTTCTTCCACCGTCCGTATCTCCGCCTGAAATTCCATAATTCATAGATTCCTACATTAGAATCATGCTCATTTCATATTTGTATGGATATGCAAATGCGAATATATTTTTCTTTTTTTTTTCAAAGGCGCTAACTGCGGGACAAGGTCAGAATCCAGCGCGTCAAGCTTCCATAAAAGCCGGTCTTCCTATAACCGTCCCCGCGTATTTGATCAATCTCCTATGCGGCTCCGGTCTCAGGTGAGTTCATTCTCGATTCTTTGCTTCGGGAAAGAGAAAAAAAAAAAAAAAAAAAATTCGTCATGAATAATGGAAAATCGAGCGATACGAAGAAAATAATGCGAGAATTCGATGATTTCAGAGCTGTTATCAATGGTTACATGTCGATAAAATGTGGTGAGAGTGACGTTGTAGTGGCGGGTGGACAAGAGAGCATGAGCCGAGCACCGCACGTTGTGGATTTGAGAAACGGAGTGAAAATGGGAGACGCGACGATGGTGGATTCCATGCTGTTCGATGGTTTGACAGACGCTTTTGTCAACATTCACATGGGAGTTACGGGTACTAAAAAAATTTTCCCCTCGAACCATTGAAGAGAGAATGATAGAACGATTTAATTATTCTGAAGTTTTGTCTCTCGCGTAGCTGAGAATATAGCGAAATCGTTTAAAATCGGTCGACAAGAGCAGGACGAATACGCGGTGAGTTCGCAACGGAGAACACAAGCGGCGATAGCCGGTCAACATTTCGTCAAGGAAATCGTGCCGGTGGTTGTGGAAGGGAGGAAAGAATCCGTGGTTGTGTCTGAGGACGAATTTCCCAAACCCAATATCACCGTCGAGAGTTTGAGCAAATTGCGACCGGCCTTCGTTAAAGTACGTTTACGTTCGTTTACTATTGGCGGAAATTATCGGAAGAGTACTTGGCGACGGAGAGAGCTTGAAACTTTTTCGATTGGAAAGCTTACGAAATTTTTAATCCATTGATATTTTTTTTTGGATAATATTTCCGTAAGTAAGCGAGGAGATGACGTGTGAGAACGATTTTTAGAAGGAAGATTTTTCCGGAATTTTCTATCTCGACGTCGACTCATGGCCAAAGTTGGGAAATTTTTTTTTAGAAGTTTGAGATTTTTTGTGCCTAATCCCTGAAACTTTATTCGTAATTCGAGCCCAAATTGTGTGGGAATTTTTTTTTTGGGGTCTTGAGTTATGATCAAAATTGTTGCGATCGATGGCTCGCGCTAGATTCACGCACTCCTGCACGATTTTCATGATAACTCAAGAACGCATAAAGATTTTCCATACTTTTTCGGCTCGAATTGAAGCTGAAGCTTCAGAGATTAAGCGTAAAAAATGTCAAATTTCTAAAAAAAATTTTTCTAACTTTGGCCACGAGTTGAAGTCAAGATAGAAAATTTCGGAAAAACCCGAATTTTTTTTTTTTTTTTTCAATCTTCCTTAAACGCTATCTCACCGCTCAATGATGAAAATATTATCAAAACAATATCAATAGATCCAAATACTCATAAGCTTTCCAATAATGCGTCAAAAAAGTATCTCGCTTTATTTGTCGCGAAGTTGTCGACGTTCAAAGACAAAAGTAATTTCTGCGAGCGCTCCATGCTAGTGTCCTGGAAATTTCCAACGTTATATTATAATTTTCCCATCTCCTTCTCTACATCGATAAAATAAAAATAATTGCGTTATAGACCGAGGGCACAGTGACGGCGGGCAACGCTTCGGGTGTGAACGACGGAGCTGCTGCGGTCGTGATCATGTCCGCCGAATCTGCGGCGCGTAAAAACATCAATCCACTGGCGAGAATCGTCGCCATCGCGGAAACGGGAGTGGAACCCGATGTTATGGGAATCGGTCCAATATCAGCCGTCGAATTAGTCGCAAGTGTCCAACCTGTCGATTAATATATTTTTTTAAACACAAAATCACATTTTTTAGGGATCCGTAGAAATCTAGGAACCCTTATGGTTTCGCCAAGTCCGTCCGTCTGTCTGTCTGTACGTCACATTCCTCCCATTCTCTCAGTTATGTACAGATTGAAGATAAAATTTGGTACACAGACGTAGATCGTCGACCTAAAAACAAGAAAAATTGTTTTGGAAAAAAAAAAATCTTTACCGCAGATTAAAGTGTACTCGAATTTTTTTTTTTTTTTGCTCACCCCATTGAGTGAGGTGTCTTTAGATAGGTCTCCTTGAATGCAACAAATAATTTCCTGAGACTTTTTCATTTTAACCCTTCACTCACGAGATATTAGCTATCAAAGTCGTTATCAGAGTTGCCCCCTCCCCCCCTCTAACTTTTGAACCGTCGATGCAAAAAATCTGAAAAAATTCGAGAATGTCAATGACTACTACAGAATTACTACGGAACCTTATCATGTGCGTGCCCAACACGCTAGTTGACTACTTTTTTTTTTCCTCTCATCGACGAAAGAAAAATGAATTAATCAATGTTATTTTTGCGATATCAACAGCTGAAGAAGGCAAAATGGACGAAGGACGAAGTGGATCTGTACGAATTGAACGAAGCTTTTGCGGTTCAATCTCTCGCTTGCCTGAGAGGATTGAATCTCGATTCGAGCAAGGTCAACGTGAGCGGAGGCGCGATAGCTCTTGGACATCCCATCGGAGCTTCAGGAGCGAGAATTCTCGTGACTCTGCTGCACGCCCTCGAACGCGTCGGTGGCAAAAAAGGCGTCGCTTCTCTGTGCATAGGCGGTGGAATGGGCATCGCCATTGCCGTCGAAAAAATTTAATTACCATTCGTTTCAACGATATTCAAAAAATTTCTTTGCTCTGAGTTGATACACGCCAGAAACTTGATCGTATTACACCACAGGAATTTTTTAAAATACGTTTTTCTTGCTATTGTATCGCGAGCTTCGATTGCGCTCAAAACATTTTCGGTGAGAAGATTATTAACTTTTTTCGAAAATCGGCTAAATCTATTTTTCCGAAATTGTAATTTAGATTTCGCGTTTAATCAATCGAGCATTATTAATCGAAGCTAGATAGCTAGATGCTACGAGAAATTTTACTATAGTTAGAATAATTGATTTTTCTTTTTAATCCGTTTCCATTATTTTTAGTTTTTTAATGCAAATCACGGACACATTTTTTTTTCTTTAGCGATGAATTTGCAACGAATTCGTGGGTGTTCCGTGTTTGCGCAGTATTGCCGAGTATTTTAGAACGAACTGTCTTCGTAACAGGTGTACGCAGTATTTCGTCGTCGTAAAACGGTGTCGGTACTGATCTCGTTATTATTTTTAATACCTATGCGAAGTTAAATAAATCATTTGTACAGAAAATAAATTTATGTATTTAAAAGAGAAGGAAAAACATGAATATTTCGACGATACCTTACGTGACAATATTACAGCCGTTAAATTATGTACCATTTTTTTTTCATTTTCCAGAATCCGACGTTCGTTTTTCTTCTTTTTCTCGCAAGATACGTTCAACCGCGTTTTTCGTTTCCTGCTGATTCTTCTGCGCTCGTTTCGCTTTGAACGTGGGCTTGGGATTCTTCGGTTTTTCGGGCCCACCCGATATATCCTTAAGCTGGTTCTTGATAGCCGGAATAATCGGGATCTTAAATTAATAATTATTTATACAAATCAGAAAAATGTTGGCCGTGATAAAGACGAAAATTATATGAAATTATATATATTATATGGCGTATTTACATGTTAAGCCGAACCTCGGATATACGAATAATTGATTTTTACACACACATTGCGTCGTGAATTTTTTAACAATATTATAAGAATAAATTATGCAATTCGTAAACGCTTTTATCTATACAAAATAAACCGAACGGTTCATTGCGGAGAGTAACTAAGAAACAATGATTGTTTTGCTTGATCGAAGCAATACTTTTTTGCCTATTATCGAGGAGAAAATTATTCGAACAGGCTTCGAGGTTTCGTCGGATAGTAGCCTTTTCTTTTATTGTCGTAGTCATGAAAACTTGTGTACGGCTTCTCGATAGAGTCCATGGCGATCACATCCATGGAAGGAATACAAATTTTCGAGTATTTTTCAATTATGTGGGCCCACAGCGAATCCGCGCGGTCGCCAGAATTATTAAGAGAAAAGTAAGATCCCCAATAATCGGAATTCAATATTTTTTCATCCGGATGAGGATGTTCCTGGTCGATGCCTTCCGAATGCAGTTCCTCGCTCAAAACTACAGTATCGCAGTCCATGGCGTGCGCCTTTGGCACGAGAATGTCTTGGACAAGATTGTCCCCTACGTACAAACATTTCGGAGCTTCGCATTTGCCGATCCTGGCGAAGAATTCTTTGAGTTCTTTCCAATTTCCTTGCGAATAAACTCCGCCTCTGACCAAACGAGCTCCCGCTATATTCCCGTCGAAATCGTGCCCGGACATGGCTATGAAGGGTCTACCTTCGGTGAAGAATCCCGGTTTCTTGGCGTTACACACAACGATGTCGAAAAGCGATCTCCAATCTTCTCCCAACGCATAACTCGCAGTAAAATCCGCAAAGTCCGCGTAAGATCCCGTTACCAAGTACGTAATCTTCTTATCCTTCAATTGCCTCAGCCAGGAGATAGTCTCGGGGCTGCACTTGCGCAAATAGGCCGAAGGTGTCTTTATCAGTTCGGGAAAATAGTTTCCCGCCATTGGTTTGAAATTCGTTCCGTCGAACATGTCGCAGAGTCCGTCGAGAATAGCGGGCCAGACGTTGTAGCGTTGTGGCGGTCCAGATTTGGATGCGTCGATGGCGTCGACTGCGCGAGCGAAAGCCAGCGCAGCGGGCATGTCGAAATAGTCCAGGAGACAACGAAATTTCAGGGACATCGGACCGTTCCAGGTATCGAGAGTTTTGTGAACAAACGCATCTGTCGCCTCCCACTTGCCACCTGGATACGATTCCTCGATTTCTTCCGCGCTCATGAGCTTCGTGCCGTGACTGGCTCGTCTTATGACGCCTTCGCTGCAAATTCTGAGAACGTTGCCTCTGTCAAAGTCCAGCAACAGACCCTTCTGCAGGAAATCCAAGTCCTCGTCTCGCAGCGGTTTGCACAGGTGGTCACGATTGTGGCCTCTCTGCTCCACCATGAACCTCGACAGAGTTTCGTATTCCAATCGTACCATATTCGTGACATTGTAACGAAGCAATGTGTTATCGAGATCAAAACCCACGCAGTCGTAATCGCTGAATCTAAATATTTCCGTCATTCTCGTGGAAAATTTTTCACGAATTTGTAAGTTAAAGAGGTTATGTGACGAAGAACGACGACTGGAGGGAGACAACGCGTACTGCGATAAACATCGGATCGAACAATGTCTTTTGTTGTGTAAATTCGACGATCTAACTGTACACAAATGTACCTTGCGACCTTGGACTTTCAAACAACGATGGAAAATTTGCATCGTAACGGTTTTGATACGATCGTTCAGCTTCTTCGATTTATGCACGGAATTTTACGAAATCGACAATGTCAAATCAACAATTCTATTTTTATGAACTTCGAAAATTGTGGAGCAATGTGAAATTGAGGGTGTGACACACATTTCGATGGAAATGTTTGTTTACAAGCATCGACAGTCGTCGTACCAACTTGCAAGCTTCGAAGTCAAAGAAATATTTGTTTTACAATACCACAACGTGCGAATGTTCAATTGTCGACGAATATTAGCGAACGATGAACAAATTAATGATTTAGGACTTGTTCTTCTCTGAGATTCTCTGAGAAGGTTATTTCTCTGAGATATACGATTGAAGGAAGACCATTTTTTTAACCGATATTGATCGTTTCGTATGTAAAAATATAACGAAAATTAGATAATATTTAATATTACGTCTTCAACAATATTTTTACTCTAAGAAATAAATTCCAGATTAATAAAATAACAGAATATTTACAATGTTACAAATCAGACACCTGTACATCTCTCACACCCTCGATTTCCCTTCGATTTATATAAAAAAATAATCCTTAGATCCTTCTAAAGCGTACCAAACGAAAATACTCATCCAACTGGTTGGATTACTTTCATCCGTTGCTCCCCAAACCCGCGCCCACATCCATAATCCACCCTTGAACCGCCAAAAATAACTTCTTCAATAATAACGATTTATTTATTTCTCATACTCACATTCTTTGGTATGTGAACGTAACGAATATTTCGAGCCTGAACAAAAAAAATTTCGTACGTAAATCTATCGCCTCTGGGATCGGTAAATATGCAATCCCTCATGACGATGTTCATGTATCTGCGAACGTGAATAAATACACCAAAAAAAAAATTGTAAAATCGTCGAATACGCCGGTATTATTTAAAATCAGCTGTTCCGCGGCGCACGAGGTTTATTATTATTATTATTATTTACCCGTCCGCCTGTTCGACAGTTCCGTAGATCGTCGCCTCGTTTCGCAAATCAACCGTCGTTCTTTCACCCTCGACGGCTTTCAATAAAACGGCCAAACTATTGTAAAATAAAAATCTTTCCTGGGTCGACAAACGTTCCGAACTCATTGTTAAATCAGAGAGCACGTTTGTGCTCGATTGTTGCGTTTTTTTGTGATAAAATGGCGGCCGCGCTCGAGGAAAACTCGACCTTCGTAAAAGCCGGTTGAACTTGCAGACCGTCGGTAAGGTAGATTTCGTCGTTGCATCAGAGATACGCGGAGGAATGTTTGGTAGGAGTTACGCCTATGGGGTTGGTCGACTGTTCTTTGTATTACGAAGGTCAGTGGGTTGACCTTGATCGTCGCCAACAGCTGGTTATCAGCAGCTGGTTCGAAGCAGCCCGACGTTTATCAGTAGAGCCACGATAAGGCTGTGATAATGCTCGATGGCGTCTAGACAGACCACGGACGCGAAAATGGAAATTATGTATGTGGTTTCACGAGGCAAACCGAGGCAAACGGCCCAACTCGGTTGACTGGAAACTTCCGGTAGAACGCGTGACGTTGTTGCGAAGAATTTTGCAGCAACATGAGTTCGGAGCGCACTGTTTTGGTCACCGGATTCGGTCCGTTCAAACATCACGAAGTCAATGCCAGCTGGGAAGCCGTTAGGGAGCTTTACAAGCTCAAGGACGTATTGAGGGACCGGTGCAACGTTAATTTGGTGATAGATCACGTGCCGGTTGTTTACGATTATGTATTTGACCGGATACCGCGGCTTTGGGAGGAACACGATCCAGAGGCAAGCATTTAAATATGCGAGGACGCATTTTTAGCTGTTTTTTAATCGTTTGTGATTTGAGGAAAATGAGAGAAATATTGAAGAGCGCGCGTTGAATTCGCGACAAGTCTTGTGAGGATTGTTGTAAATAGTTTTCGAAATTGTCGCGGTGTTCCTAAGTAAATAGGGCTACAGAAAATGACAGAAAGTATTCGAACATTTATGCGGAATATTATCTTGATGAAAATGATGGAGTTTTAATGATAATTATATTCATTTTTTATGTCAAAATTTTTTTTATCACAATTAATCAGTTGGTCATTGATCTTTTCGTCGAATCTGGCCCAACTGCCGACGCGTTCTCGTCATATGGAGCACGTGAGCGTGACAGAGCTCAAATTGTTTAAACATTATAAAATCCATATTTCCGCTATCACGAAGAATATTTCGAATTTTTTATTTTTTCCTGATTTCCTTCCCTCGTAATACCGAACTGTACGAAGAAACTACGTCACCATACCTATATATAAGTTATCGAGATTTTGATCCGTCTAGACATTGTCATTCGGAGCATTTCAATTCGATTTATTGACCTGTGTCGAAACTTTCATCACTCGAAATTTCGATTCCGACCCAATCTTCTCCTTCTTGCCTTCCTGCCATCCTCTTCTTCACTCGTACAATTTCCAGCGACATCCAAGAGCCTAATCGCGACTCAATTAATTAAAAAATAAATAAATTTTTTATCCTTTCAGCTTGTGCTGCACGTGGGCGTATCCCACATGGCAAAATGTCTGACGATCGAACACCGAGCTCGCGGTAATTCTTACGTGCGACGAGACGTTAACGAAAAATGTCCCTCGAAAAATTGCGAATCATCGCCGCCCATTCTCGAAACTAAAATAGACGTTGATGAATTGTGTCGTAAAATCAATGATAAGAACGACGATGATAATTGCAGAGCCTGCGTTTCTCACGACGCCGGTCGATACCTCTGCGAATACATTTATTATCAATCGCTCTGCATCAATTCCGAACGCACGCTTTTCATCCACGTGCCGGATCTTAAAGTCTATCCAAGCGAAATCACGGCCAAAGGACTTTACGATATTATAGAATCTCTGATTAATTACGGCCTGATAAAATCGTCCAGTGCGACGATGACGGATTAATTAATTACAGATTCTGTAATACCATCCGTCGATAAGCCAACGAAGGCCGGTTTTTATTAACGTTTTAATCTCTTTGGGATTTTTTTTCAACACGTCGCCATTTTTTTTTCTTATAAATAAACTTTTCGTACATCATCCGAAATGTTCGAAGCATGTTCTGTAATTTTTTCAACCACTTTGTACGGATAGTTTGATCACAATCGTTTTTGAAAAGTGAGTGAGTGAAATCCACCCAGTGTGAGATATTATTCGGTAGTGTGACGGTGAAGGGTTAATAACGCCATTTTTGTTTTGTTCTTTGTGCTGAAAAATTCCATAGGAATTCAACAGTATTTATTGTAAAAAAAAAAGGAAAAAAAATACGATGTATAAAAATATATATATTTTAAATAGCCATGTAAAGTTGGCGATTTTTCGTTCGCTAGCGAACTCGTCAAAATTAATGAAGATTCATTTTTCAGAGATAAAAAAATATAAAATATTATAATTAGGAATGTATGTGTACAGAATAAAATACTGGTGTTGAGTGTTGTCACGAATTATTCATTGAATCACGTATCGTCCGTTTCGGAGACATCGTCTTTTTCGTTCGTTGCTTGCAGATAATCCATTACGGATGTGAAACCTTCCTCCTGAGCGACTGGCGCTAGTATTCCGGTAGGGCGCTGCCCTTTTCTCGTTCTGCATATGCTGCAGTTGCACAAGCCTCGACAGGGCGGACATGCCCAATTCTGGGAAAATACAATCATTATAATATGTAAAAATTCATTGTCGTTTAATCTCTGTCTGATATCAGTTTAAAAATTGAATTCGAATAATTTTTTAGAGTTTCGGAGGATGAAAAAATATTTGACGTCTACGTACGTAAAAGATGAAATCTACAATTCACAAAAATTATCTCGTGTCAATTTTAAAATTAAATGTCAATACTTTTTGAGAATTTTTTCTTAAATTTGGAAGAAAATTATTTGAACAATTTTTGTCGGTTTTAATTTTAAAAGAAATTCTGTTATGAGGTGGAAACACCCTTCGTTGCTCTTTGGGAAAGAAAAATTATTGGTAAAATCTATTTTTACGCTTAAGTAGCATTAAAAGTCTAATTTGACAAAACTACACAATCTTACCGGATCTTTGAGAACCTTGATGGCATCCTCGCCGTACCTGCCGCGCAAGCAAGGTCCACAGAATTGTCCTCTCACGCCTATGCATCGACCGGATCGGCAAATAGTTTTTGTGTCCATCGTCTTCTGTCTGCATTGATGACAGCTAGAGCCGCTTATTTTGGAGTACCTTTTGCCGGAGCTCTTTCTCGCCACGTTTCTCAACATGGCTTCCGTAACTTCGTCCGGAGACGGTATAGTGCTGGGGTCGTACACGGCTCTGGTCACCGAGCCGACGATTCTTCTTCTGCTCGATTTCGTATTGTTGTCGTCTTCATCGTCGTCGTCGTCCTCTTCCTCTTCCTCCTCCTCCTCGAACGTCTCATCCTCGGCTATTTCTTTGTCCACGTCCCATTTGTCCATTCGCATCATTTCGATCTCCCGCTCGAAAGGTTTCGCCCACGAAAACATGACCTTGAGGGCTCGGCCTTTGGGTACTAGCCTATTTTGCTTCTTCTCTTCGTCAGATCCTTCCGAGCCGTCGACGACGCTTCGTCTTGCTCGGCTTCTGGTATTGTAATTTTTTTTTATGTCCAAACGCAAATTTTTTACGCGGAACGACGAATTGTCGCTGCCGCTCACTCGACGTCGTTTCTTCGGGGGTTTGTTCTCTCTGTCCTCGTCGCTGAAATATCCCGTCCTGTCAATCTTGCGCTTTTCTTTTTCCACATCTTTTTTTTCCATTTTGACGTCTTTGAAAAATTCTGCAAACTTTTTTACACGGTAAATTCGATCATTCGGCGTTTTGATAATTCAAAGAATTTTTGAGAGTGAGGTTATGTTGGGAAATGAAATATTTTAAATAAATTAATAAAAAAACTTACCACCGCTAGTCGTTGGGCAATATTTCTTCGGCGCAATTCATCGTAATCGTTCGTGTCAGACATTGTTGAAAATTAATTCCTCGTTTGCTGATGATCGTTTGATTATGGAAGACGACGAGCAATGAATAAAGTGCGTGTTTAACTAGCCGGTTTTGCGCGCGCTTTCGGCGTTTGGCGCTCGTTTTGCGTAACAGCCGACGGTTTGAAAACGAAAACAAACGTCGAAGACGTTACGAAATTGTCAAAACGGTTGATATGATTGGTCCATACGAATTTATTTCGTTTCTTTGTTCGGTAGATAGTGGAGGTAACGTGCTCGCTGCTCGGTCGGTAACGAAAAACTGTAAAGCATTGTTTTTGGCAAATATTGTTTTTGCGGATGAAAAGCGAGAACGTTTGGCTGCTCCTTGAAATTCTGCAGCCAACCGTTCTCGTATTTTATCCGAGAGATTATTTTTAGCTACAACAACGCTTTAGGAAGATTCAGCCGTCTCCCCTGCACTTACAGCAAACCGGGAAAGACGAACGATATGTAGCAGATCACTTCATAAGAATGTTATTAAACTAAAAATGGGATTTTAGTATACTTTGCGATGACCTAGAAATGATATTTATAGAAATAAATAAATTTAATACTGGTTTAATAAAATATCATATTTCAAACTTTTTTTTCTGGCACAAGGTAACGCCTTCAGTATTCCCTGCGACTGGTTAAATTAAAAGGACGTGTTGGGGACGTGTAAAGAGGACATACATCATGTATTCGACTACGAATCCAAGAATTAACAAAGCGTAGAAATTTCGAAGCATAAAAAAATCTTTTATTTCCGATGATTGATATAAAGTTAAATGCATGTGAATTCGTCCATGTAGTTTATTGGTCCCCTTGATGAAATTTCGTTCTCACAGGTGTGATGTTGTTCTTCAATTCTCGTGAATAAGGTTTTCTGAGCATTTCCGCGACGTGGCCCATCTGTATGGCGCAATCGAGATGCAGATTCGGGGGCAAAAGGGTACATTCTCTCTCGAAAATCGAAGCCAGACCTTCCAACAGCTCGACGAAACCCATCGACAAAGCTGCCCGACGCAATCTGTTCAGTTCCTACGGAAAATTCACAAAATAACATAGCTGAGAATTAATTCGATTCATTAATCGTCAGAGAAACAATTTATTTCTTTACGCAAAAAAATATTTGAAAAAAAAAATGTTAAACCTACAAATAATAATTTATTTAATTATTAATATTAAAATATTACTTAATAATATTATTGAATGAATAATTTATTGTTGTTATTATTAATATTATTGATTATCATATTATTTAATTATATCATTCAACAATCAAATAATAGAATATTATTATTATTATCATTATTATTTATTCTATTTATTATTATTATTATTATTTATTATATTTTCTCAATTATTATTTTCATTGAGAAATTAAATAATTGAATGTCATTTGAATAATTAATTTATTAATTTATTAATTATTTAATTATTAATCATTATTAATTATTTAATCATTTAGTGACTAGATAATTTCCGTTTTTACCCATAAAAATCGCACCTTATAGAAATTTTGTGTTTTCTCCGGTAACTTTCTTGCGTGTCTCAGAATTTTCTGTATATCAGATTGCAAGCCAACTTGTCGTATCCACGAGGGAGCATTTTGCGAGTAGCTTCTCTTTTCCGTTGGTTTTATTGGAAAACTGAATTCTTCGCTTTTATTAACGGCAGCGTCGATCGTTCCCATGTGACTGAAATCACCGAGCCAAGGCACGACGTCCAAACCCGGCTCCAACACGGTCAGCATCAAGTTCGATTTTTTTTTCGTGTCCGCCCAGGAATATATGAAACCGTACCAATCGTTATTGAGCAAGCACAGAGCTGCCATATTCTCGACTTTGAGAGCGCCGTGCAACAAAACGCAGAACGAGGCCAATCTTCCTTCGTCAGAAGTATCCTCGTTGTCGGATTCTTCTTCCAAGGTTACACCCTGCATACTCGGCGATTTTTCAGTGGTCAGAGGCAATATGAGATGTCTCGATATCGCACAGGGACTGCCGACGTCGACGACCGATATAAAACCACAGATTTCGATGGTTTTCGCGATCGTCAGGTTCGGAAGAAGCTCGAAGTCCGATTTTTTTGTGTAGAGCTGCGAAAAAACGTTCATTCGTGGTAGGATGAGTGATTTGAAGTAATTGCGGGATGATTTTTAATTCTGTAGATTTTTGTTCAAGATTGCATAATTAAAATAGATCGAAAAGATTGAAAATAATAATCCAGAAAATTTCAATTTTTTTTCGAGGAATTCGAATATTCAATATAAATAAATAAATAAAGAAATTAAATTAATAAAAAGTAAGAATAATAAAGTTAAATGATTAGTAGTAATAACAATAAAGTAAAATGAATTAATTCTGTTGAGTTCAAGAATAGCGTAATCGATTGATCGCCGGATTGGAGTAATACAGAAATTATTTGTTTCTAAATTACTAAAACCCCATAAAATTTGCAATTGTTACTGATATTTTTTCAGCGCATAGATCTTGAAGAAATACAAAAAATGAACACGAATATTTCTGATACTAGAAAAAAATTAGATAAATCCGAAATAGCTCCAAAAATAATTAATATTTGATCCCATGCAATTTAAGCGAACAAGATAAATTTTTTAAAATTAATCACCATAGGCGGCGGGGACAAGAGAATCCGCGAGCCCAAATTTCCGCACTTCAAGTATCCCTGAAACGGAACGTAATTCGTTTCCGCTAATTTTTTGAAGCAATTCGTTATCGCGTCTTTCGATAAATGACCTTCCGGAAGTAAAACTCCGCTGTCGCCTCCTGCGAGTTCAGCGAGACGTTGGTACAGAGGAAGCCCAATCGCCAATCCAGAATCTGTAACGGAATACCATGAAAAAATACCATAATTAAAATATTGTTCCAAACACGATCAGCTCGCAATAAAAATGAGTTGATAAGAACTCCACCTTGATTATTCGCAATGCAGACGATACTCAATTTTCCTGGGAACGGAAAGGGCAGAGGAAACGGATTGGCCTCCCTACCAACGTTCAAAGATCTCAAGGAATCGCCCAGCGACATGGGACCGATTCCAGGGTTTCCGTCCGTTATCAAAATTACTTGGCAGGCCGTTGCGTTACCCCATTCCGCCATTATCACATTGTTCACCCCGTGCAGAGCCGTCTCTATGCAAGTCTTGTCGCATTCCTCGATGTTCTGCAATTTTGCTCGAATGCTGTCGTAATCACGAGTAAACGGACAGACGACTTCGTAGAGAGATGAGAAAACAACCTGTATTGAATATAAATTAAATTGAAATCGAATAAACAATCAAAATGAACACAAGCTATTTATGAAAATTGAATAAACAATTCTTTTATATTTTAATTCTATCAAGTTTTTTTTTCCACAGAAAGAATGAATTTATGAATTTATTAAATTTCTATTTTAACAAATTTTTTGATTATTCAAAAAGTATGAATATGAACTTACCAATGACACAAATTCGAGTTTTGAATTAATCTGCAGATAGCTGAGCAACAAATTTATGCCGTGCACTGCGAGATGATGTCTCGTTAATTGTTCGCCCGGCGCATTGTCGACTGATGCGAAACCCAACACTGGACGTCTCATCGACAGCGAGACGTCCAATGCGATGACCGTCGGCATTTTTATTCTTTTATGGCTTACGATTAAGTTTTTGTAGTCTTTCGAGTTCGCTCACTCAACATTTTTTGTAAATACTAACATTTGCAGCAAACTTTGGAGGTTATGTTTGTCATAACAACGAGACTGATCATTTTATCGATCAGAAAAATTATCTAACAATGAATTTCATTGTGGAATATAAAAAAACACCGATTTGGGAGCCCAAAGATTTTATGAACGATTTTTCGAGTTACGAAATGTCGTTTTTATTAGTTATTTTCTGACCGTTTTGTCGGATAATTCGGGTTACGAGCCACCGGCTTATTTGAGGTTATGTCTGCGTTGATAAGAATCTTCGGAAACTATTCTTTGCGTAGATATAAAAATCCCAGTACGGTGATTACGATAATGAATTTATTATGTTTCGATGTTTTCACCTCGAAGGA
This sequence comes from Sussaba pulchella, assembly GCA_963971145.1. Taxonomy (NCBI): domain Eukaryota; kingdom Metazoa; phylum Arthropoda; class Insecta; order Hymenoptera; family Ichneumonidae; genus Sussaba; species Sussaba pulchella. Next base: position 3,818,094 of record OZ020173.1, read on the forward strand.
GAAAACGATTTTGACCAAGAAATATAGTGAAATTTTTTCTTTGGAATACCGCGCTAGAATCCATTGAAATACTTGCACAGCCCGAAGAATCGAGAATAAAAATTCCTTTAATTCCCATCGATAGAGATATGCCCTAATCTAATACTAGTAATAACTGCCCTGTCGATCAAATTTGCGTTTCAGGCATTAGCTTCAGAATAAGAAGATAAAAATCTATTCAAGTCAATTTGGCCATCGTCAGACCTTGCCTCAAAAGTACGATTGCGCCTCACAGATTAATAAGCCTAAAACTCAGGCTGCTTCCTAAAATTAGCCTCCTCATCATATTGGTAAACATTCGCATGAAATTAAACAATATTTTTTATCCCTCAAATTTTGTTGAAGAATCTAGAATTCGATTTTTCAAAAACAAATATAAATTCCATACCCCAATATTGTTCCAATTGATATCATTTTAAATAACCAAAGAGCAATCAAAACCCGAAAAAAACGTGTCGTTGAGCATCTCAAAGATGTATCGCAAATATTAAATGAACAAAAAGTACAATAAATTTTTTCAAAAAGAGGTTTTGCGTTGAAAACGTCATATTAAACTTTTACTCTGACAATTGCTACATAACATATATAATACAACGATGTTTTTTATGAGAAATATAAATTAACATAACCGTGTAAATGTCGGGGCGTTAATTGTCATTTGGGATACAAAATTGGGAGAAATGAGTTGACGGTCGATATCTATTGTCGTTAAATGTACAAGGAGCCATCAGCGGGTCCCAAATATCGAACCGATATGAGTATCACGTCGATGAGCGTCCAAACTCCCAGACCACCGAAACTGAACAATTTACCGATGCCTTCCTGCCAATGGCCCAAATAAAATCTATCCACTCCGAAGCCACCCAGCGTTATACTCAAAATCAATGCTGTTGACCATCTGTAACCGCCCGTCCAATTGCACGGCAGGTTTTTCATGAATCTTCTCTTTCCCAAACATATTATATCCTCGTTGACCGTACAATTGGTTCTGAAACATTGATGTAAAAACAATTAGTACTTGGGAATTCGTTAAACATTGAAATTATTCAAAGCATTGAAATTTAATCAAGGACTATAATTTCTCAAATTATCGAGGCTTTTGGCAATTTTTTAATATACGTCCGGTGAGATCTTGAATACGTTGATGAAGAAAATAAAACGAAAAGTGGTTAAATTAATTAGAAAGTGGCCAATTCAGGGCTGCTTTTTGAGGATTTTGATTTAGCGGCGTTGCTGCGAGTTAAAATTTTCATTTCATGCACTTTATTTTTAATATTGATTTACTTATTTTAATATATAATATAATATGATAATAATTAATCTTTAAATCATCATTATAACGCACAAATTAATTGGACATTGAAAAATGAGTCTGTACAAATTTGTTTTCTCATTTTTAATTGAATATTTATGTTTTTCAAGGACTACAACATTTTGGTATATTTTCCAGTGTAATAATTTATAATTGTTATTACGATTATCACCTGTAATATTGCCTAGGGGAAGCGAGGGAGCTGCAGGAATTCTTCTGGAGGCACTGATGTTCCCAATGGTGCGTTTGATAACAATATCTGCATACAAAAGTTTTCTGGAACGAGCGCTCGCCCTAATTAAAAAAAAAATAAGGTAGCCATAATTCCAACATCCAAAACTCATTAGAGAGATTCGATCCAAGATGAATAATTATCGGCATACCACGCAGTCGATCTGTTCGCTTACGGAACAGTTGGCAGTGTAATTGTTGCCGTAAATGCAGCTGGCGTTCAAATTGCAATCCAAACAATCACCGCTTATTTGGGAACACTGCGTTCCGGATGGGCACAAGGCGCATGCGTCCTCCTGCAAAAATGTATCAACCTTCTGAATCTCTGCCGTATTGCTTATATTTTTTTGTCTTCATCATAAAATAAATATTATTATATCATTCATATATGACATAAATAATACATAAAAAACAACATGTAAAAATAAGGAGTAAATAAATGAATAATAATGATGACAATAATATGTACAAATGTATGTATAACATATATATTATTTGCGTTTATACTAAAATAATGAAATAATTTTCAGGAAATAATTGTTAAAATTTCGTTACCCTTCTGATGCCATAAGCAGGAGTAGAATTCGCATTGGCTTCTCGCAGAGCGTAACTAGTCACGCCCTCTGAAATCGATGTAGAATCAATAAATAATAATAAAAAAAGAAATAATATAAATAAATCAGTCATTGAATCAATGATTAATCTAGATCGAAATAATTATTATGATTGATGTTTATGTGGGTACACACCATAACCCATGTGAGTCTGTTTCGCTGTACTCGACAGTATAGCGAGAATAATGAAGACAACATTTCGCAAATTTATACGAACGATATTCATTCCGATAACGACGTTGCGTGTTGATAAAACATGTAATTGTTGAAAATAATCGAATATTCGCTGTCACTTGAACATTCTAAGTGACAGAACATAATTGTTTACAATATGATGTCTAAACTGATCGAAACCCAGATGGAACTCGACGATAAAATCCCTACTTGCTCGTTATCAGTGACGGCCATGAAAGCAGCGATGTCCGAAAGATTCGGATGTCTGGCCAGCTGAGACCCTGACCTGCGACTTGAAAGTGTAAGAACTGTTGAAAGTCGCCGTGGGGCAGCGCTGGCATCGCTTACGGACGACAATGCAAACGAAGCGCATTCAAATATAATATACAGTAGGACCCCTTGAAACGGAACGCGGAGAGGAGAATCATACCCCACTCCTACATTTCTCCGCCGGTCGTGATGGTATAAACAAACGGCAGGAGACGGGTAGGTCTCGAAATCCCGAATCTCATTCGGCCGAAAACCATCTTCACGCGGTACAACGCGTGAAGCGAGCTACGCCACTATATCTATATATACGTTTTCGGCAGAATGAGATTCTGGATCATGGAGACTAGAGGTCTCCTCTAGTCTCCATGTTCTGGATTTCGAGACCTACCCCAGGAGACAAACCGGGTATCTTCGATACAGCACAAATGGTCGATGAATCTGAGTATTCTGAGGGATCGAATGGTTTAAAAGCTTTATTTAATTACTTCATTTTCATTACTTACTAGGTCTATTCCGTACGACTCGGTATAACTCTTTCAACGTTTTATTTATCCTTGAATATAGACGTCATGTGTGTCTACGTTTCGCAATTGATCAACGGCGATTGTAAAAAAATCTTTATCACGCTCGCCCATCGTGATATGCAAATAACTCAGTAGTCGGTTTTACACGCTCGAACAGTTTCTTACTAAAGTACCGCCCATGAGTAGGGAATCATAAAATGCTTCTCCACTCACGGCTCAAATAATCGCGTATTTTCGTAAGCCACGCGCGGACGGGATGATATAATTCAGATTTTTAAACGGTCTACGATAACTGGGAAAGATCGCTTTTGTTTTTCTTTGATTCACATGCGCGAGGGATGTTCTATCATGCATGTTAAATACGCAAATTTAGGTCAACCATTAGACACATCTGGCTCGAATAAAGTATCGCGTACCTAATGTCGACGGAATTTTTTGAAACATAGTTGCTTACGGTGTACGTAATTGTTTTCAAAACCGGCTGTTTCAATAATTCACCCGAAACCGTATGAATGGCAATCGAAGTCTCGACTATAAAAACTTCGCGAGTTCGTTACTTTTGCGCATTCACTAAAATTTTCTCCAGAGAGTCATTGCTCTCACGAAAACTCCAGATTCGACCATTTTCACAACGCCGAGAGTCATCTTCGCCACTGCAAAGAAAATGCGTATACGTGAGTAAAAGATAATTAATCATAGGGTATTCTTCGTGTTTCTCATACACGTCTTTCACATTTCAGTAGTTTTATTTTTGCAAAACGGCGAACATTTTACTGCCAATTGAATCTGGTGATCGGTTGAAGTTGAGTCATCTTCTGCTACCTTTATCGAACAAAGTAATTTGTCATTGTTTGATCGTTTATCGGTATTCTCTCCACAATAACATTGTTTTTAAACGAATTCTCTCGTCTTTAGAAAATTATTTTGAGTATTTAAATCCTAAACGTGTGCTCTTATTAACTTCCCGATTATAGGAAAGTTATTTTTAATTTTCCTTCAACGGTTCCTGCCGGAGCTTATGTCCTTCGTTTCTTTCCACTGAGCATAATCTTTTCATTAGCCAAAGAAAGCCTAACATATATATAATTCTCTTTGTTTTTCGAGTACGAAAATAATAGTGCATATCACAGTTGATTTTATTGAAGGTAAACCCGTAAGATTATTCTTTATTTCGTTCTGCCAGTTTTATTATTCGTCCTGGTTGCGTGGTACGTTTCAAATGTCGAGCCTGTAGCCAATGAGCTCGACCTTTCTCCAGCAGGAAACTACAAACGGAGCATCGTCGCATTCGCCAAAAAATCCTTCAAGGTGATCAATCGGTCGGCTTAATTACCTCAATAAAACGAAATTAAAAAAAAAAAGAAAGTAATTCAATAAGAAAGGACAAAAGAATTATGCCCTTGTCTTGCGCAGGTCATTGCCGAAAATAGAACCGGCAATTTTATCTACTCGCCCGTCGGTGCTTCCATTTTACTGACGATGGCGGCTTTCGGTGCCGAAGACCAAACCGCGCAGGAAATGCGCGAAAGCCTCGGACTTCCGTCTAACGACGACGAAACGTCGGACGAAATAGTGACGATCATAAACAATCTGAACGTGAGTCTTCATCGGTACAACCATGATCAATGATGCCGTTCCGAGGTGCCGACGGGAAATCAAAATTTAACAACTCTGTATCGTGTTGTTCACAGAGGCCCCAGGCTTATAGGGCGCGAGTGACGGGCAAGATATTTACTCCTGAACTTTACCGCCCCAAAAAAAACTTCATTGACATGACCACGCGGATCTTTAAGTCGCGAACTCAGGCCCTCAACTTTGAGGACCTTGCCGATGCGAGTTATTTTGTGAACGGGTGGTCCGCGGTCCAGACGGACCGTCGGGTAACGGAAATCGTTGATCCCAGTAATTATGCTTTCTTATCACTTACGTAACGTTTTATTTTCCCATACAGACATCACGAGACAATTCCATGAAGATCTCTGATCAAACGTTACGTGTTTAATTTTATTTTCGTCGATATCCGGAAACGTCGCCAGATCTCGATCTCAATGTCATGATTTGCCCCGTCGACGTTTATGATTTTACGAATTTTCTTATCCGTCACGTCTCGCTCGGGCTTCGTTAGATCATTTTACTTTGATACAGGCATGATCACCGGCGACACCGAAATGCTTCTTCTCAACACCGGCTATGTTGAGAGCAATTGGAAGATGCGATTTGCATCAGATCGATCAATGCCGTGCCCATTCTATGTCAATGGACACGAGGTCCAGAATGTAACGAATATGATGGTTTCCGGGTATTTTCCCTATGGCGAGCTATATTCTTTTGATGCGACGTTCGTCGAACTCCCTTTCGCGGTGAGTACGATCTTGTCGATAATGATAATGATGATAATAATAATCGAACGCGACGGATATCATCGTGTTTGTGACAGTTGAGCTGAATGTTGCTGGAAATTTTGTATTTTCGTTGTCCAATTCTGGAGCCAACTTTTGTCTCCATTGTCGCCATTTTGTTTTAGGACACACCGACTGGCGATGGAATGAGCATGTACGTCATTCTTCCCAAAAAGAGAGACGGTCTTCCTGAGTTGTTGAGATACTTCGATAAACTCGACATGTTTTTACTCATGAGTGCCAGGAGACATTCCATCAACATTTATCTGCCAAAATTCCAGTTTTCGAGCGTGCTGTTGCTCAAAAAGCCGCTCCAAAGCGTAAGCATCGTTACTCGAACAATCTTTGTTTTGTGCGAATAATAATAATGATAAGAAAATATATTCGATAATCATTATTGTATGCCCATAACTCACGATTCAATTTTTTCCGCAGTTGGGTTTTGGCCATATGTTTCAACTGGATGCGAACTTCGAGGGCATTACGGAAAACCGCTTTCTCAGAGTCAGCAATGTTATACAAAAAGCTCATATCAATGTTTACGAAGATGATGACCGGGTCAAGCCTTTACCCGGTAAGTTTTTGAATGTTTCCCTTCAATTTGCTGAAAAATGGGACTTCGGTGTCCGATATTTGGTAAATAAACAAAATCAAAATCATCGATAGCTTTTTTCCGCAGATAACGATCTCCCGAAAACGAAGTTTCTCGAGGAGTTCCGCGTAGATCATCCCTTCCTGTGTGTAATAATGAAGGATGACGGAATTCCTCTCTTCATCACCGTCGTCAATGAGCCCAGGTAGTTGACAATTTTATTTTCCCTATTGAGAATTACTTCACTTTCGGTGTTGATATTAATATTTCAATCGCATCAATGAGCTACGCTCAACTGAATGGTCACGAGTGTGAGTTTAACACTCGTATCAGGAACACGAATAGAAATACGTACCAGCACATTGTCGGGTTACTAATCGCATATCGTAAGCAGTCATTTACGACGAAACGATTCGAATAATGGCAAGCTATTTGTATTTGAACTAACGAAGTTATGTTGACTAGCAACGGTTCCTAGTATTTTTTTGCCTTCAACGAGTTCGCCGGAGACCACGCTTATTCAACCTCAGCATAATTTGTACTGCTCACCAGGAAAAGACATTAATATACATCATTTGTTTCTTTTTCGAATGACGAACAGAATAATTCACCACAAGTGCATCACATTGAAGTTAAAATTATAAAATCTTGGTAAAATGAAAGAACGAAATAGAGATATTGCTTAAGAGAATAGAAATGAGCCTGGGAAACATTTAGTCCACGCAGATCTGTCGGGCGTTAATCAATTGCGTAATTATTCAGAGTTATTGATGCATATAATTGATTCGACTAATCTAAATTACATGGAATTACTCTGTTATAGGTACCGCGCTCCCGAATGAAATCGCTCTGCTTCGTCCTTGTTCTCTATTCATTATATGGATTGGATTGTCACCTTCGTCGGTGAACCTGAGAGCTCCATTAACCGTAAAAATCCCAACTGATGTGATTTCCACTTCAATTATGAATATGATTTATAATTATAGAAAAAAAATTATAATAAAATCTGAATATACCGTGCGGTTTATCAAACGGCCGTCGAGCCGTGACTAACCTCCAGCTGCGTATTTCAAAAAGTCGAAAGAATTTTATGTAATTTCTTCATTCTAATGACTTACCAAAGGGTTTTTTTCCACACGACCCAGTGAAACTTTTTCAACGACTGATTTATCCTTGAATCTAGCCGACAGGTGTTCCTACGATTCGCTATTTTTCACCGGTGATCGAAAAATTAATCATTCTCGTGCGCGTTTGGCTTATAAAAATAGAATTATTATATCTTTTATCACTTACGGCTCAAATAATTAGGTGTTATCATATACCGCGCGCTGACGCGATCGTAAAATCTGTATTTAAGCGGTCTACAACAACTAAAAAAGGTGACTTTTTTTACGTTTTTCGTGTACACGGGTAAGAAATATCCTATCATGCGTGTTAATTATGCGAATTCAATTGAATTATTCAACTTGGGAGGCTCAAATTCAATATCGACTACGAAATTTGAACAGGATTTGTGATGAGAATCGCTTATTTCGTACGTCACTGTCCCACGACCACCTGTTTCAATAATTCATCCCAAACCGTACGAATAATTAAGAACATTCGAACTCCCGACTATAAAAGCGCGCGTTCGTTACTTTGACTTTTGCACTAAAAGTCTCTGATGCGAGTAGTCGCTCTCACGGAAAATTAAATTTGGGCTATTTTCGGAACGCCGACAGTCATCCTCGTCACTGCAGACGAAATGCGTATACGTAAGTAAAAGATAATTTATTGTAGATTATTTTCTGCGCTTCTCTTACTCGGGTTTTGTATTCAGTAGTTTTGGTTTTTTAAAGAGGCTGACATTCTCTCGTATTTATAGAACCATTATGAGTATCTCCATATCTTTGATGGAAGGATTATATTGCCTTCAATGGGTCCTCGCGAATAATTTCCATCTGTTAGAAAAATACTTATACACCATTCTCTTTATCGTAAAACGATGAAAATAATGGTGTATATCAACGTTTATTTAATCAACTTCGAAACAGTAGAAACGCGTTTAAACGAAAGAAGAAAATTAAGACACTCGTTGAGGAGAGTAGAAAGAATCCGGCTTAGGAAACATTTAGCTCCCGGAGGATCGGTCTATGGTTAACTTTGCAGATCAAACACCGATCTAAGTGCAATAAAGTAGTTAACTGGATTCAATTATATTCTTGAATTCATTTCGACTTCTATTTCCACCACTTGGTCCTGCCAGTTTTGTTATTCCTCCTGGTTGCGTGGTACGTAACGAATGTCGAGATTCAAGCAGGTGAGCTGTACAGTCGTCCAGCGAAGAACTACAAAGAGAGCATCACCATATTTGCGAAAGAATCCTTCAAGGTAATTAATCGACCGGCTTAATTTCCATGATAAAACATATTTCAACGAAAAGCATCAAACAAGAAAGGACAAACGAATAATACCGTTGCCGTTCGCAGGTCGTTTTTCAAAATAAAACCGGGAATTTTATCTATTCGCCCGTCGGTGCTTCGATTTTACTGACAATGGCGGCTTTCGGTGCCGGAGGTCGAACCGCGTGTGAAATTCGCACGGGTCTCGCACTTCCGCCTGACGACGTCGAAACGTCGGACGAAATAACGACTATCCTGAACAATCTGAACGTTAGTCTCTATCGGAATAATCATAATCAATTATGCCGTTTGGAGTCACCGACGAAAGATCAAAATTTGACATCTCTGTGTCGCGTTGTTCACAGAGACACCAAGCTTATAGGGTGCGAATGGCGAACAAGATATTTACTCCTGTACTTCACCGACCCAAACAAGAGTTTATAAATATGACTAAAGAGATCTTTAAGTCGCGAACTCGGGCCGTCAACATCTCCAACCTCGTTTCCGCCAGTCATGTTGTCAACAAGTGGTTCGAGGCCCAGACGGACGGTTGGGTAACGAAAGTTTCCGGTAATTTTGCTCTCTTATAGCTAACGTCACTTTCTCTTGTCCGATACAGGACATTGCGTGGCATTTCTATCAAGATTTGAAGTCGATATATTCGATGTCTAATTCCCAATGTTTGTTGGGTGTCCGATTTTACTTTCGGCGATATTCGAAGGCATCGCAAAATCTTTATCTTGATGTCATAATTTGCCTTGCAGACGTTTATGATTTTGTCCATTTTTATATCGTTCACGTTCCGATCGTGCTTTGTTATATCATTTTACTTTGATGCAGGTCTTATCACAGAAGACACTGAATTACTTATTTTCACTGCCGGCTACATTGACAGCAATTGGAGGTTGCCATTTGAATCACGCTGGACAAGGTCACGCCTATTCTATGCTAATGGACATGAGGTCCAGATTGTAAGAACTATGATGGTTTCCGGGTTTTTCCCCTATGGTGAGCTTTATGGGTTCGATGCGACCTTCGTCGAACTTCCGTTCGCGGTGAGTACGATCTTGTCAATAATGATAATGAGAGTAATAATAATTATCGAACTCGACGGATATCATCGATGTTTGTAAAAGTTTAGCTAGATCTTGTCGGAAATTTTGTATTTTTGTAGTCCAATTCCGAACCCAAATTTTGTCTCTATCGTCGCCATTTTGTTTCAGAACACACCGGCCGGTGATGCCATGAGCATGTACGTCATTCTTCCCAACAAGAGAAACGGTCTTCCTGATTTGTTGAAATGCTTCGATAAGATCGATATGTTCGCACTCATGAGTGGTACCAGTCGTTCCATCAACGTTTATTTGCCAAAATTCAAGTTCGAGAGCTCGCTGTCGCTTGAAAAGCCGCTGCGAAGCGTAAGCGTCAAAACTTGAACAATCTGTTTTTGTTCTACAAAAATAATAATATTGGAAAGATATTTAAAAAAGAACCATCGCCGTGTCTTCATTACTAACGATAAAACATTTTCCGCAGTTGGGTTTTGTAGATATGTTTCTACCGAAGGCTAACTTCAGCGGCATCGCCGAAGAACGACCGCTACGCGTCAGCAAAGTCTTCCAAAAAATTCACATCGACGTCTACGAAGGGGAAGGTCTGGATGAGCCTATTTCCCGTGAGTTCCCCAAGCTTTCATTTCGGTTTATTCGAAAAAATAAATTCGATATTCCATCTCCGATACGAAACAAAATCGAAATCATCGATAGCTTTTTTCCACTGCAGCAATTCTTTTTCCGCCTGGGGAGAACCTCGAGGAGTTCCGCGCCGATCATCCCTTCGTCTGCGTAATTATGAAGGAGGATGGAATTCCTCTCTTCATCACCGTCGTCAATGACCCGAGGTAGTTAAGAACGTCATTGTCTCCACTGGAAATTATTTTGCTTTCGGCATTGATATTAATATTTTAATCGCGGCAATGGGTCACACTTGACTGAGTCGTCGCGAGTGTGAGTTGAACTCTCGTACCTGGACGACGAACAGAAACTCGTACCAGCACGTTGTCGAGTTATCAATCGCATATCGTAACGAGTCATTTACGACGAATAAATTCGCATTATGTGGAACTCCTTATATTTAAACTAACCGAGTTATGTTGACTCTCGACGGGCCCCAGTATTTTTTGCCTTCAACGAGTTCTTCGTAGACCAAATGTTTCTCGTTTGTTCACCTTCAGCATAATCTTTTCCGTTGACTAAAAAAAAGACTTCCATATACACCATTCGTTTCGTTTTCCCATGACGAACAGAATGATCTATTACAAGTTTATTCCGTGCAATTTGAAATAGTAAAAGACGCTTTGAAGAAAAACAAAAAATTAGAGATATTACTCAGGAGAATAGCAAGAATCCGGCCTGGGAAACATTTGACCTATAAAGATCTGTTTGGGGTTTATCAATTTCGTAATTATCCAAAGTTATTTACGCACATAATTAATTCGACTAATTTCAATTGAATGGACTTACTCTGTTACAGGTACCGTGCTTCCGAGGGGTATAGAGATCCATTTACTGGACACCGGGTTTGGTCACTCGTTTGAGAGGACGTGGAAATAAATCCTGGTTCGAATTGAATCTCAATCGCTACACGATAATGGCACTTCGGCCTGAAGCTCGTTTTCGAAAAAGATCTTCGAGTCAGCGTCCCTTTTCCGTCATTAGCGACAATGGAGGCTCCACTTACGGTAAAAGTTCCAACTGTTGTAATCCATATTTCAATTATGAATACGACTTATAATGAGAAAAATTCCAAAAAATTATAATTAAATAAAAATATACCTCATCATTCAAAGTGTCTTCTTAGTGGCAAAGTGGCAGCTTCTTAATTCACAAACGAATGAAATTGGTTTTATATATAGTCATGATACAATAAATTCAGCAAATAGCGTCATCCAGATATTTTCAGAAGTCGCTGGTCCTCGCGAAGACGCAGTACGATTAGACTGAGAGCTTACAAAGTTAATTTTATATTCTCTTGTATTCGAAAATAAATTTCACTACTCTTTCGTTACAACTTGTCCTCTCACTCGATTCCTATTTAATAAAGAAGGTATTACAAAACTTACTAATCCTGTACTTCTCATCCTAATCCTGACTCATTAATTCTGCAATGACAGGTGTGTCCGCGTTTTGCTGTTTCGTCAAAGGTGATAAGAAAAATTCAGTTTCTCACTCAAGTACTGCCGATAAAAATAGAATTATCGAATAGTCTACGGCAATTTCACAGAAAGGTGGCTCTTGTTTGTCTGTCATTTAGATTCGCGAAAAATGCTCTATTATATATCGACGCTGTTTACGAAAACTAGCACGTTTCAGATTTCTTACGAAAACAAGCACGTTTGGTATCAGCCCGAAAACTAGCATAAATTGGCGTTAAAGCTTATTTTTACTCATAGTTACATATATATATAACCGATCGACGATGTATATACCCGTGTACACACATTTTAGCACAATTGAGTGCCAGTGGTAGCGCGTTTCAGGCACACTAGCGACCTCTACATATTTATCCGTTTTCTAAAATTAATTTTAAACTAGCTCCGCTTATTTTAGCAGTTCCACCTAGTACGAATCTCACAAATGTGCAGTATTGCAACTGAAAGAACAATTAAACGCGTCTATTACACAATAATCATTCAAGAAATTCAGCAAGTATGGTCCGAGTATCTTGGATATGACACATGATCGACAAATCTGAGTGTTCTGAAAGGTCGAATGATTTTAGAGCTTTATTTTATTACTTCATTTTTATCACTTACTAGGTTTTTTCCGTACGACCCGGTGTAACTCTTCAAACGTCTTATTCATCCTTGAATATACCTAGACGTCACGTGTATCTACTTTTCGCAATTGTTCAACGGCGATTGAAAAAAAATCTTTATCTCGCTCGCTCGTCGTGGAAAGCAAATAACTCGGTATTAGCCGGTTTCACACGCTCGAACAATTTCTTACTCAGGTACCGTCCATGAGTATGGAATCATAAAATCCTTCTTGAATCACGGCTCCAATAATCGCGTATTTTCGTGAGCCACGCTCAGACGGGATGATAAAATTCAGATTTTTAAACAGTCTATGATAACTAAAAAAGGTGGTTCTTGTTTGTTTTTGCTTTACATGCGAAAGAAATATTATATCCTTCATGTTCAATCGGCAAATTTAGGTCAATTATTTTAGACATATCTGGCTCGAATACAATATCGAGTACCAAATGTCGATAGGATTTTTGAAATAGAACCGCTAATTGTCTACGTCATTGACCCGCAACCGGCTGTTTCAATAATTCACTAGCATAGGTACGCATAATTAATGACAATCGAACTCGCGACTATAAGAGCTTCGCGGGTTCGTTACTTTTCGGTCTTCAACGAAAAATCTCGAGAGAGAGTTATAGCTTTCACAAATATTTTACATTCGACCATTTTCACAATGCCGAGAGTCATCTTCGCCACTGCAGAGAAAATGCGTATACGTGAGTAAAAGATAATTATAGATTATTCTCTGGGCTTCTCATACACTTCTTTTACATCCCAGTAGTTTTATTTTTGTGAGACGGCGAACATTTTACTGGAAATTGGATTTGGTGATCGGTTAAAATTGAATCATCTTCTGCTACCTTTATCGAGCAAAGTAATGAGTCATTCTTTGATCGTTTACCAGTATTCTCTTCACAATAACATTGTTTCTAAACGAATAATCTCGTCTTTAGAAAACTATTTTGCGTATGACAATCCCAAACGGGTGCCCTTAATTTTTTATTTGCCTCCAATGGATCCTGCCGGAGCTCACGCCCTTCGTTTGTTTCCACTGAGCATAATCTTTTCATTAGCCAGAAAAAGCGTAACATATAAATGATTCTCCTTCGTATTTCACTTACGAAAAGAATAAAGCATATCAAAATTAATTTTATTGGAGGTAAATCCGTAAAAAACTCGCTTGAACAAAAGAAAAAATTTGAGCTATTTTCTCAGGCGTGAAGAGAGATTCCGACCGGGGAACATTTATCCCCCAGACAATCAGTCGAAGGTTAACACCGGAAGTTCAATAGACAGACATGAAGAATATGAAATGAAAGACATCCTTTTGAAAAAGCGACTATAACTGTAGAACAATAACCGATGCCAGAGCAATAAATTCGTCGGCTGAAGCGTTATCCTCGAATTCATTTTCACTTTATCTTGTTCTGCCAGTTTTATTATTCGTCCTGGTTGCGTGGTACGTGCCAAATGTCGAGCCTCAAGCTGGTGAGCTGTACAGTCGTCCAACAAAAACCTACAAAGAGAGCCTCGCCATATTCGCGAAAGAATCCTTCAAGGTGATCAATCGATCGGCTTCATTTACTCCGTTAAACATGTTTCAAATAAAGTATCGAATAAAAAAAGAACAAAGAAATTATGCCATTGCCGTTCGCAGGTCGTTGCCGAAAATAGAACCGGCAATTTTGTCTTTTCGCCCGTCGGTGCTTCGATTTTACTGACGATGGCGGCTTTCGGTGCCAAAGGTCGAACCGCGCGAGGAATGCGAGCAGGTCTCGCACTTCCGCCTGACGACGTCGAAACGTCGGACGAAATAGTGACCATCCTAAACAATCTTAACGTGAGTCTCGATCGGAACAATCATAATCAATAATGCCGTTCCGTGTCAACGACTAAAGATCAAAATTTGACAACCCTGTATCGCGTTTTTCACAGAGGCCGCAGGCTTATGCGATGCGAATGACGAGCAAGATATTTACTCCTGAACTTTACCGCCCCAATCAGAATTTCTTACATGCATGTGAATGGATCTTCAAGTCGCCAGTTCAGGCTGTCGACTTCTCCAACCGCATCTCGGCCATTCGTGTTCTCAACGAGTGGTCCGGGGCGGAGACGGACGGTCGAGTAAAGGAAATCATTGAACCTGGTAACGTTATTTTCCAATTCCTACGTCGTTTTTTATTTTTCCACGCGAAACATTAGGTGACATTTTTTTAAATTAATATTCGAGGTGGATATTTTTGATGAATGTGATCAAACACGTTCACGGTCACGTCTCGCTCGTGCTTTGTTATATAATTTTACTTTTATACAGAATTTATTGCCAACAATACCGAACTGGTTCTTCTTACCACTGGCTACGTTGAGAGCAATTGGAGGCTGCCATTTAGATCACATCGGACAATAGATCGGCCATTCTATGTTAATGAAAACAAGGTTTATAATGTCATGACTATGTTCGCTTCGGGGTATTTCCCCTATGGCGAGCTTACTCAGTTTGATGCGACCTTCGTCGAACTTCCATTCGCGGTGAGTACGACTTTGCGAACAATAATTATAATAATAAATGATGATAATAATAATAATAATAACGACGCGACGCGGAAAATCATTTTTGTAAACGTTGCAGGATTTTTTGTATGTTTTTCGTCCAATTTCGAAGCGCGATTTTTGTCTCTATCGTCGCCATTTTGTTTCAGAACACACCGGCCGGCGATGCCGTGAGCATGTACGTCATTCTTCCCAATCGGAGAAACGGTCTCCGTGATTTGTTGAAAAATTTCGATAAGATCGATATGTTCGCACTCATGAGTGCCACCCGTCATTCCATCAAAATTTCTCTGCCGAAATTCAAGTTCGAGAGCGCGCTGTACCTTCGAAAGCCGCTCGTAAACGTAAGCGTTAAAACTCGAACGATCTGGTTTTGTTCGAAGAACAAAATTAAAAAAATTATTTAAATCATTAACATTATTGTGTCCCCAATAACTCACGATTAAATTTTTCATTCGCAGTTGGGTTTCGGACATATGTTTTTACTCGCGGCGAACTTCAGCGGCATAACCGACAACCGCCTTCTAAGCGTCAGCAATGTTATCCAAAAAATGTATATCAATGTCGACGAAGATGATGACCAGGTCGACCCTGTTTCCCGTAAGTTTCCAATGGTTTTACTTCGGATTGATGGAAAAATGTATTCGGTATTCGATATTCTATACAAAATGAAATCGAAATCATCACTCGGCTTATTTTTTAGCAGAAAGCGATTTCCCGCAACTGGACAGCCTCAAGGAGTTCAATGTAGATCATCCCTTCGTCTGTGTAATTATGAAGGAGGATGGAATTCCTTTCTTCATCGCCGTCGTCAATGAACCGAGGTAGTTAAGAATGTCATTGTCTCCACTGGAAATTATTCTGCTTTCGGCATTGATATTAATATTTTAATCGCGGCAATGAGTCACACTTGACTGAGTAGTCACGAGTGTGAGTTGAACACCCGTACCTTGACCACGAACAGAAACTCGTACCAGCACGTTGACGAGTTATCAATCGCATATCGTAACGAGTCATTTACGACGAATAAATTCGCATTATGTGGAACTCCTTATATTTAAACTAACCGAGTTATGTTGACTCTCGACGGGACCCAGTATTTTTTTGCCTTCAACGAGTTCTTCGTACACCAAATGTTCCTCGTTTGTTCACTTTCAGCATAATTTTTTTCCGGTGACTAAAAAAAGACTTCCACATGCACCATTCGTTTCGTTTTCCCATGACGAACAGAATTATCAATTACAAGTTAATTCCGTGAAAGTTGAAATAGTAAAAAACGCTCTGAAGGAAAACAATGAATCAGGGATACACTTAGGAGAATAGCGAGAATCCGGCCTGGTGGGCATTTGGCCCATGAAGACCTGTTAGGAGTTGATCAATGTCGTAATCATTCAAAGTTATCTACGCACGTAATTAATCCGACTAATACGAATTGAATGGAACTGATCTGTTACAGGTACAATGTTCCCAAAGGGCATAGAAGACCATTCAATGGACAGTGGGTTTGGCCACTCGTCTAGGAGCACGTAGAAATAGATCCCTGTTCCAATCCATTGAATCAACATTGCTACACGATGATGGCACTTAAGCGCTAAATAGTTATAATAAATTACAATCAAAACCAGTGTTCGATTATATAAGGCAGCCTTCCAAACGATCACAGACTTGCTCGGAGTCGAGTTCGCCATCGAAAATAATCGAAAAATCGATTTTTGCAAGATAGATTTTATTTATTTTTTATTACATAGGACACCATAATTGTATATTGAAATTCCGAAAAAACTCGAATTTTTTCAAATTAACAAAAAAATAAACGAAATATTAGGAAGACAAGCGCCATTTCTTTAAAAAAAATCTTTTAAAAAATCAGTGAGGTCCGACAATTCATAAGATACCCAAATATATAAACACGAGATTGTAGTATAATAATAACAAATCGGCCTGGTAGGGCGGCCATATTGCTGACATTTCGCGGTTTCCCAAATGCACGTAGCCCGTATAGGATTTCGTTTAGGTTTAAGTCGCTGTGTATAAGACCGTGACCAAAGTCTTCAGGTCGCATATGGCGCCCAATTTAGAATCAGAGATGATGACAGATGACAAAAATAATGACAGAGAAACGCCAGATTCGTGGCGTGCACTCATTCTTTCGTACAACCAGAAGAAAACAAATCTTCGGCGCCATTTTGGCGCGCGTCCGCAGAAGTTCCCAGTTCTGCCGCTCCCACGAACCAGCGCTGCGGTCGTTAACGGTCCATCGCCGTCCAGCTTCGCGATCTCTCCGATTTTTCGCAATGTCGCCATATTCGTGGAATTTGTCGCAAAAGCAATCAGCTGACTTCCCAAACCGATGTTCGTCGAAATGATAGTACGACACCTATTAGCTCTACCGATTATGCGTGCGCGTGTGAGTTAGCGCATGTGCGTGTGTTCGTGTGTTTGTGTAATCGACATTAAGTGTATTTTCAATGGTGAAAAAAAATTGAAGAACGAATAAATAGCTTTCGAAACGTTGGAATGTCAATTTGATTTACGTACCAACCGAACTCGTCTACTTGTTGATTAATTCATTCGTTCGAACGATACAATGACGATATCACATTCGCTCGAGGAGATGCGATAACCGCTAAGTCGAAAAGGTTTGTCGGTTGTAACGCAAGCAAGTTACGAACATTATGGTTGGATCACGATCGTGAAGGAACGTTTTTGATTTTTTTTTTTTTTTTGCGCGTGTGTTTGTTTTTTAATATTGCAGGAAGGATCGAAGGGATTTTTGAGGATCGACGAAGGTCTTGATTATGGATTCCAATGAGTCGCGAAGAAAGGGCCAAGCCGACGTCGACGTCGCGACGGAAGAGACCGATGAGACCAACGAAAACAAGTACGTCGCAAAATTCGCGCACTGTTCGACGGTGTTCGGTATTTTTGAACATCGAAAATGAAAGGGAAAAAAAGCAATGGGAACATTTATGAATAGTTCACGACAAAGAGAAGACGAGAGAGTCAGAGGTTGTTGGATAATTATATATTTCTTTGTCGGCAAAGCTTCGACATGTGTTTTACGATGCGGAAGGAAACATTGCGAATCTTTGGGAATTTTGGGTCAATGGTTCGATTGGCTCGTGCAGTTTTTGTGATTTCATGCGAGAGATGGATGAAGCTGACCGGTTGAATGCAATTTTGTTAGAGATTGGGCAAGAATTTTTTTTTTTTGTTTTGATATTTGGTTAAAATAGATTTTTGTTTATAGTGAATTAATTTGCTGAGAGGTACAGATTTTTGCTCTTATGTATCGCTTTATGTTCCATCGAGGATATATATTTTGATTCTATGAAATTGCACAGCGGCTATTTTTTGTGCCGAAGAGAATATTGATGAGAATTTTTTCTTGGATTTTTCTAAAATTATGATAATAATTATGTTTATTATTCAGAAAAATATTTTTTAAGATTATTAAAAAATTATAAACAATTTTTGCACAGGTAAATAATTTCAAAAAACTCAACAACAAATGCAGTTTTTTAAAATTGAAAAACCCTATCGCAGCTCTATATTCCGCCTTGCGCTCCGCTCTCTACATTCACTCTCGTACATCACCCAAAAAAAAAAAAAAAAAGTACAACAACCAAACTCCGTTTCGTTTCAGATCGAAAGAGTCGGACTTAAATTCCTGCAAATCCGTCAAGATGCAGAACGGCACAGCACCTGTCGAGCAGCGCAAGCTCAACAACAACAACCCCTCCGACAGCTCTCCAAAGTCCTCTCCGCCAAAATCCTCCCCGCTAATATCCAACGGCAGTCAATCCCCGCAACTGGAAACCATCATCCAATCCGAAACCCCGCCGTCAGACAAAAATTCCAAGTCAACCCCAAACCCCGACGTCCCTCACCCCTCCGTCTCCAAAAATCCTTCTCTCGCAACCTCCGCAGTTCAAATTCAATCGCACTTCGATCCCCGAACAACCTCGAACTCCTCAGGAATCTCAAACGGCCGTCCATCGCTGACCCAAACATCCTCCTCGTCCTCGTCGACCCACCCCGACTCAAACCCCTCCAACGTTCTTCCCTCCACGGCCGAAAACATTTCTCACGCCGATTCCGACATAAGAAACAACGTCGATTATATTTTTGGCATAGAAAAATGTCCGCCCAAGGTTTCTTGCAGTTCTGATTCGAGTTTGCGCGACTTGGAAACCGTCAAATGGGCCTCGACGAGTTCCTACACCCCCGAGATTGCTCTGAACAACATAGGAGGTAGCATTGGTTCCACGAGTCATGGAACATGTTGTTTTCTGCGGCCTAATATAAACGGAAATCGGGATTTCGAATTGGCAAATTCGTCGTTGAAACGCGAACAATCCGTCGAGAGGCGAGATTCGAGTTCCGGAAACGAGGGAGATCTTTCGGACGTCGAAGATTATTGCATATACACGTACAAAGGCAACGACGACGACGTCGACGAACCGACGAACGGCAGACCGGCGTTAAATCCGGCGATTGACGAAGCTCAAGCGATCGCCGGACAACCGAACAGCGGTAGATCGAGTCCGGAAATGGATTTTCTCGAAATGGATTTTGATCCTGGACCATCCTGCGAACTTGACACCGGTGACAGCGATTTGGCTTCGATAAACGAGGATATACAAAATTTAACGTTGGACAATGCGGAATCCGATCCGATTTTGCTCAACGATTTGAACAAAGTCGTGGCAAGACAACAATGCGTCGGGATTGAAACGACGGTGACGAAATCGAGGGAACAAAACGTCGTTGATGAGATCGATCAGCAACCGGGTTCGAGTTCCGGGAGAGGAGTTGCGTGTGCGAGTACAGGATCGCAATGCATGCCGAGCACGAGCGCTGGTCTTCGTGAGTATTTTGCATTCGTTGGGCAATTTTTTTTTTTTTTTTTTTTTTTTTTTTTTTTTTTTTTTTTTTTGAGCGTACGACGGGAGTCTGGGTAACGATGTTTCGGTAAGGCGAAGAGAAGAGAAATTAATTAATAATATATATTTATTGATAGAGATTGTTTATTATAGTGTTTATTGACTAATATTTGAAGAATATTATATAGGATTTTCAACATGTCATTCGATAAATTCTGTAATGAATATAGATTATTATATTTATATTATTAGTAATTATTGATCATTTTTTTTTGGAATATAATGTTCGTACATTATTATCATATTACTGCCAATATATTATATTATTTTTCTGACCGTGACCGAATAATATATTAGAAATATATATTATATTTTTACTATATTATTCGATAAATACTACAATGAATAATCTGTATTAATAAATACATATTATTATTTTTATATAATCAATAATTATTGATAATTTTTTTTTAAATATAATATATATACATTATTATTATATTACTATCGATTATTATATTATTCACCAAATAATATATCAAAAAAATATATTATATTCTCACTATATTATTTGATGAATACTATGATGAATAATTTCAATAAATGAGTAATGCTAGTATAATAATATATGGCAATACCATATCACTAATATTATTAGATTAATAATAATAATATTTTAATTTCTTTTTTTGTCATTTATTATTATTTTCTTTAAAATCAAAAATATAATATGATAATATTATTACAACGTTGAATTTTTTGTGGTCAGGAATGTGGGAAGCTACGAGTCTTAATCGAAGCATCGGATGCCCGTTGCGTGAGACTTGCAGTTATCACAACACCAGCGGAGATCTCATATCGCCGGGTGACAATCGAGACACCGACGGCGAGCTCTGGGTCGACGGTCCATCGGTTTCCGCGCCCGAGAGTTCGAATTTCAATGCCAAGAAGAACAGTCTCAGTCTAACTTCGGCCATTTGGCATCGTATGATGGCCAAAAAATTGATGCTCAACAAACAAACTTTCAATCAAAGTGGCGATTCGAATTTGGTAAAATAATGACAAAATAACGAATATTATCGCAATAAGTTTTCATTACTTTCGTTCGCTATTGAAAATTTTTCAATGGTTTTTCTTCCGTAGGAAAGCGATATTTGTAATTCCCGAACCGACGATTCCTCACCCATTGAGAAAGTAATGTTGTGGACCGTGGAAGAGGCTACGTTGACGCAAATCACCCAAATTGGAACTTCGGCCTGCGGCGCGACTTCTGCCATCAATGCTCTCGTATGTGTTTATCATATTTACGTCGAAATCTCTTTAATCTTCGTTTTCATTCTCATTTCTCAATAAGCGCGGGTATTAATGTCATTGCTTCGAGAGTCACAGATGAATAAAATCAATAGATTTCTCAAAAATGAAATTTTCGAATAATTTCTCGAATATTCTCTGAGACGAATTATTTGTTTTATCAATAATTATTATATTATTATATCATAATATAGATTATATTATCTATTATATCTATTATATTATAAAATGGATATTATAATATAGAATATATTATTATCAATTATTCTCCTTAAAAAAAAAAAATTAAAATAATTCTCTCACAATTCCATGAATTATCAATAAAAAAAATGACGAATAAAATTTACAAAATTAAACATGCGTTTGTGGAAAGAATTTATTCGAGAAAAAATGATAATTTGATCACGAAATGAATTTTTCATCGTTTTTCGTGTCGATTGTGCTCTTCAAAAAATTATTTCGTACGTTCGTACGAAACGTCGTTGTGCGATTCTCATCCATTTATGAATGTTTCAGCTCGCTCTTGACGTGCCATTTTCGCTCGAGGTTTTGGTCAAAGGAGTTGCCACGAGATTGCGTCAGCCAGGAGCGCCATTGCCGAAATATCTCGCGAGCAGATCCCTCGCAGGAGCGACTCACAAAGATCTTATACGTGGCATATCATTGGCAACGAATGGTGCAGCCATCGCCAAATTCTTCGCGTTTTATCCGGAACGCAACGTTTCTCTCTCGCATTGGATTCATTATTGGATATCTCGAGGTAGGGAATTGTCTCACGTGTATACAGGTTGCCCCGGAATTCGGGGGTGTGAGATGTACCAACGGATTCTACGTGAAATTCTTAGAAATAAATAAATACATCCTCTGTTTTTTTTCTCGATGAGGCTTAGTTTCAGAGATTTAAGGCTTGGTTGAGATGTGGGATGAGAACCAATCAGGGGTGAGATATACAAACGCTACAGCCGCAGCGACAGTTTGAATCAAACAATGATTAATTCAACTTGTGTATCTCAATTCTGATTGGTTCTCATCTCGCATCTTTTGAGCCTTTTATCTCTGAAACTAAACGTTATCGAAAAAAACTGAGGATGTCCTAATTTTTTTAAATGACACGTGGAATACGCTGGTATATCTCACGTGCGTGAATTCTGGGGCACCCTGTATATGTAGGATTAGGGTGGATCGAAAAAAAAAAAAAATTAAAAAAAAAAAATTGTTTCGATTTCAAATGGTAAGCATTTATTACAAAGTATCTTGCATCCGTAGAATTCTGTCCAAAGATGAAACCGATCGGACCATTTTTAAGGGTCGTCCACGATTTTTTTAGGTTTTCCCATTTGATCAACATGGGAAGAACGTAAAGCTTCCATTCAAAAAATCGTAGCTCCGCGAATTTTAAAGCTACGTCGATCCCGTAAAATCCATTTAAAAGTTCTCCAAAAACCCCTTAAAATAGCATGCAGACCTTTGGAATCCGATTGCAACTTCCGTCGATAATTTTTTACAGAAAAATATAATTTTTCGAACTCCCACCAGAAGATGATAAATATAAATGTCTAAAAAATGTAACTGTAAAAATAATAATTAGTTCGTCGTCGCCGAAGCTTCGAATAAGTAAAAGAAAAAATGATTAATTTCAGGTGCTGCGCCAATCGCGACGCTGAATTTGCAAAATTGCCGAACGGGCTCGAATATTCCGGACGCGTGGCATCACCAAATGATATTCGGCGTTTGCCAAACGGGTATTTATTTGACAAATCCGTTGGAGTGTTTGCACGAACAACTTGTCTGGCACCAGCTCGTGAGTCCGAGTATTCTTCTCGTTCGACGTTCGGACGTTGTCGCGCACTGGAATCCGGCCACCGATCTAACGCCACTCACGAGGTTCGATCAACACTGGCGAAAGCTCAACGTGCTCGGTAAGCACTTTTTCAATCTTATTTTTTTTTTTTTTTCATGACGAATCGAGCTTTGGTTTTTTAGAGGAGAAAATTAATTATCGTGGATTTTATGACGAAGTACTTGAAAATTTTTATAGCGTGAAAAAGCGTCGAATTGCGACGGATTGAAATTTATCACGCAGACAGAGACGTCGATGTTTATTTATCTTGCTAGTATTGTGATTAAGGGATTGTAGTCTGGTTGTTTGAGGGAGAAGTGAGAGATTTTCATGATTTTTTAGTCATGTACATATAATTTTGTTGAAATTATGTTAACATGATTAATTTAGAATAGAAATTCCCTTTTTTTTTTCGAAAACAACGAGAAATAACCCCTTAACGTACCAGCAATGATTATTATATTGTAAATTGTTTGAATGAACACTTAGAAATGTTAATTTACGACTTTTGATAAAATAATTCAAGTCAAATTCGACAATATCGTGTGGTTTACTGACGTTTTGTCAGTAACTGTAGTCTCAACTGTTTCAGGCGATACTCCTCATTACTTCAATTAATTTCTCGGAAATTACTCAGTCGATTAATTTAAAACCAAGCGTAATCAATTTGTCGATCCTAAATCTTAATGATATCATTTTTTCAGAATTCACGGCGATTTAGTACCATTTGTTTTTCAACCATTAACTTTAGTTTTTAAATAGTTAGTAGTAGTAACAATTCAGTAGTTAAATTCATAAATTTATAACCACTCCGTGCAATGAAAAATTCTAAAATAATTCATGCATTATTATCCCATCAAGAACTATCTATTCCTCTAAATTCTCAATAATTTCGGCGATCTTTTCCACACGGTAAGATTTTAATAGTTTAATAATTTCGTGTCGACAGGCCAAGTGGTAAATATGATACGAGAAACCATGGGCGAGAGAAAGCAAACGACGAATTCGTCAACCGGTGCGAGCCACATTCGCATCCCAGCGTCGTATCAAGCTGGAATAACGCTCGTCATGCGTTCGGACGCCGCCGCTGCCGAAGAATTAATGCATAGCGAGCAATTACCGTTGCTCTAAAACCGTTCGATGTGACAATTATAAAAAAAAAAAAAAACAACAACAAATCTATATATACCGAAGTAACGAAAGCCAAGAACATATAGAAGAGGAAAAAAAACAAAAAGAAATATAGAGCAAAGGCGTCCTCCTGGTCGACTGGCCGACAACGCTGTAATTAGTAGCTGTAATTGACAGGCTGGTTCGCACAACGTCGTCTTCAAGGAAAAAAAAACGATTTAAAAAAAAAAAAAAAAAGAGCCAAGCGCGAATTCGCGATTGCCCCAACGACGATGACAATTTTGACGTGACTGTGCGATTCACGAAAAAAGCTTTGGAGAATAAGATAAACACCCGAGAAACAGAAGAAAAAAATAACAAGGAAAAAAAAAACTGCCACTCCGCGGTTTTTCCATTCAGAGTATAGTTTTTCAGTTTTTTTTTATAACTGAATATAGTGTTCAACATAGCATTAAAATATAATATTCAACTCAGGTTCTCCAACGAAGTTTGAACGCGCTATATATATATATATATATATAAATATATATAAATATATATCAGTGTTTCGCTTATTAAATTAATCTGCGAGCGCAAACACAGTGTTTATTTTTTATCATGCATTCGCTAATACAACATAATTTATGAATAAACGAATTAATGTATATATTACGCATGCATAGGCTTGAACGGTCGCGGTGATTATTATTATAATTGTTGTTAATTATTCTTTTTTTTTTTTCGGGTTTCGTTCGGAAAAAAGGAGAAAATTTTCTCAATTCCCTCTCGTGGAAAATTCTAAGCTGACCACCGAAAATTACGCTAATTCGGCTATTTCTTCGTAATCACAACCAGTGAAATTAATTCGAAAGCTTTTGTTTGCATGGAAAATGAAGAAAAAAAAACGACAATCTTGGATTCCAATAAAATGTATTGTCATACCTCTTAATATTGTTATTAATTTTTCTCGATCTTTGTTTTTCTTTGTGTTCTTATTCTTCGTCATTATGATCGTACGGAAAGTCTTTACACGGTCATTGTTCGGAATATATAATCGTGGAAATTTTATTCGTGTTGCGGACGAAAAAAAAAAATAATAATAATAATTGTGAAACGTTTTTTCAGTGTCGCAACGTTTTTCGTAATCGTCTTCGTCACATTGTGCGAATGTGCAATGTGAGTTCAATTTATGTACACGTACACGATAATAATGTTTTAAACTCGTCCTGCCTCGTTGAAACGCGCGATTGGTTTTGCGATCTTCGGTCCTAGGACATGCTGAAATATAAAAGAAAAAGGATTAGAATTTATTTTAAATTGTTTTCTTTTCTGAAGCACTACCGTCGCACGTCTGCACAATTTTCACGGTAACTCGAGAACTCTTGAAGATTTCCCATACTTTTTGGGCTTAAATTACAGGTAAAGTTTCAAAGATTAGGCGTGAAAAATAAACAAACGTCAAAAAAAAAAATTCCTAACTTTGTCCATGAGTTAAAGTCGAGACGAAAAATTTCGGAAAAATCCGATCTTTTTTTTTTTCAATCTTTCTTCACGCGATATTTCGGTGCTCAGTGATGGAAATATTATTTTTTAAAATATCAATTGATTCAAATATTCATAAGCTTTCCAATGATGGTTCGAAAAAGTTTCTAGCTTTGTTTGTCGCGAAGTTATCGAAGTTCAGACAGAAATTTGAAGACCGTTTATTTACGACGTTAGTGTATTTTTTTTTTTTATGAATGATTGGACAAAAATTTGATAATTGATTGAAAAAATATACCTTTCGAGGAGTGACGCGCGCATAGTGGAGATGATTGCGTTGGGTGTTGCTTCGTTAAGCTTGAACACGCTCTCGATGACTGAGAGTTCGGTACCGGTCGTATCCATACCGCAAAAACTGGCCCAATCGTTGACGACCATTCCCGCGGCTATAACTTCGCTGCCTCTGTTTACCGTTCCGGCCTAAAGCAGGGCAAGATGGAATGTATTATTTTATTTATCGACAATTTTTATTCCTCATGAAAACATTTTTAATCGAGATCTTCATGTCATCATGTTCAGAATGTGCTAAAACGTGCAGAAAAGTCATTTGAAGAAAATTTCTGGAGGTATATTTTTGTATGATGGCCTTCGAAAATTCAAACGTGCGCAACTCGAGAACGGTTTTAGCTACAACCCCCAAATTTTGCAGACACGTGCAGCTGTATGATCTCTTCGTTGAGTATAATTTTCGTCATGATCGAAGCTGCGCCTCGGATTTTATGTCGTTTTCAAATTATCAAAAACAGATAGATATATCGATACAGAGTTTGCATTATAACGATCGCAAATTTTATATTATATATTTATATTATCGTTTAAACATTCGTCTAAATAGTTTTTTACGAATTGGTTTGTATCTAAGGTCGGTTGGTATTGCATTTAGGTCGAATCCATCGAGAAGTTTTGATAGGATTCAAAGATTTTACAGGATTTTTAATTTTTCGAAAAATTTACGTTTTGATTTAACTTACGACAGCTTTGAGGGATTCAATCGGAATTTGCTACAGGTATTGAACATTATTGGTTTGTATTATGTATTAAATTTGACGAAGATCGGTCAGAGGGATTGGATTTTATACAGGGAACAAGCTGTGCGAGATTTTAAAATTTTATTATCAAATAACGTGGAGAATTCGAGGATTCTTACCGCGAGGGGGACTTGCAACAGGGAAGACAGTTCGTCCTGATCCTGTATGGACGTTTTCGGATGCACCAGTCCACCTTGGTTCGATAGAACGGAATATGACCCCACGAGAACGTTGCTCGCCACCGTCTGCCTGAATACTTCGACGTTTAGTGTGTCAGCCAAAATCTCTTCCGTTTCCTGAAATTATCGTACAATATTTTCTCTTACAATTTCAAAATATATACGAAAATAAAAAAACGAAGAATTATATTAATGATGATAATATTAATATGAATATAGTCAATAATAATAATAATCGATTGTTGATCTGTTCCTCATTACTGATAATTGATTATCAGTCAATCATTAATTAATTAATTTGTATCATTGAAATTTTATTATTTCCATTATTTTTTAAATTGTCCCGAAGAGTTGACTAATTAAAAAAAAATTTTAAAGGCTATGACAAAAAAATGTCGGTAAGTAAACAAGTCCACGTTGGATAAATACATTAGTCAATGTTTTTTGTCTTCTCTTAAGATCTAATGATTTTTTAAAATCGGAAATAAATAAAAATCTTGGTACGTAAAGTGAAATGAAAGAATTATGGAATTGCGTGAACCGGAGTTTCAAAAATTCTTCAATTAACCGAAGAATCTTGGGAAGATGGATCAAATGATTCGCTTAATTTTATCGCTCGTACCCTGTCGAGATCGGGATGCACCAGAGCGACGTAATCGTTGCAGGCAATGACGTTACCAAGAGCCGAAAGTCGCTCCTCCACTCGTTGGACCTTGACGCTGTCCGGCAGGGAATTCCTTATGTGCTGTAATTCTATGTCGGTGGTTCCATTCGGCACCAGCAAACCATTTTTGTTTCCTGCAACAAAAAAATATAAATCGATAACCCAATAAAATAAATAAACCGCATAAAGAATAGAATAAAATCAGGTTTGCGTCTCATTGCGCAATACAGAAATTTTTCTTCCAAGTTCTGTAAAAAAAAATTGGCGATAGATGTAGATTGGGAAAATGAGAAAAGGAAATTTTCTTGTTATATCCTAAGATCGCACTCACCGACGCAGAGTCTGCCAATAATTCTCAACCCCGCGATGGAGGCATGTACGACAGGTATAGTTTCGCTCAATTCAGCTTCGAAGACACTGAAAACAATGGCAACATCGGCATTAAACATCGAACAATGTAAAAAAAAAAAAAAAAAAGATAACTCAGATAACGAATATAGAAAAACAGGAAACGCAATTAATGACGTTACCTGTAAAAATTCTCGGAACCGCCTATAGCTACGAGGCAGTAGGAGTTTGTGAGTTTGGAAAACACCCCGACTTCATTGTTATTTTCAAATTGTACGCGAACTGCCATTTTTAATTGTCAAACTTTACATATAATATTAATAAACTTCAAAATTTATTTATTTATTCTTTTTTATTTCGTTATTGTTTATATATTGTAATTTAGAAGAAGATTTGAGATTGGTTTCCGGTCCGGTTAACCTCCTCGGTGGTGTGCGGGAACTATTGTCGCTGACGCGCTAACACGAGGCCGCGATCAAAGAAGAAAGATTACATGGAACCGCACTTCCCATGTTAGATTTTGGACGATGCGATTAGCGTCGCTATTTTCTGGTAGATGGCATTACTGTCCTATCGGTGTGACAAACACATGGAAGACATATAAGCCCCGCCTCCAACGGCATCTTTCTTGCGCTCATGCTATCGTCCTGTAACGTTTGCTCTCTCCCACTAATTCGGCAGCTATCCCACCGCGAGACGTGCTACTCCCTTCGCTCATTGTGCTCGCACTCTCCAACTCACGCTCCGGGATAGGAATCTGACGCAAGTCAACGACTGATGCCACGCCCGTTGTCGGTCTCGCTTCTACTCACGCTCGGCGGCGATTAACCAGCTCACTCTTTGCTTTTCTCCACCGCTACGCTCATGCTGTTACTGTTCTGCTTGCGCTGTGGGATAAGGATTCGACGAGAGTCAACGACTGATGCCACGCCCGTTGTCGGTCTCGCTTCTACTCACGCTCGGCGGCGATTAACCAGCTCACTCTTTGCTTCCCTCTGCCGCTACGCTCTTGCTGTTTCTGTCCTACTTGCGCTGCGGAATAGAGATTCGACGCGAGCCAACGACGGACGATTCGCCCGACGTCATGCTCGCTTCTGCTCACGCTCGGCGGCAATTAACCATCTCACTCATTCATGTTGCGTCATCGCTACGGTCTCCCTGTTTGTTTCCTACTGGTTTGGAATAATAATAATAATAATGAAATAATAATAATAATAATAATAATAATAATAATAATAATAATAATAATAATAATAATAATAATAATAATAATAATAATAATAATAATAATAATAATAATAATAATAATAATAATAATAATAATAATAATAATAATAATAATAATAATAATAATAATAATAATAATAATAATAATAATAATAATAATAATAATAATAATAATAATAATAATAATAATAATAATAATAATAATAATAATAATAATAATAATAATAATATTAATAATAATAATAATAATAATAAATAATAATAGTAATAATAATTATTATTATTCATGAAAATTGTAATCATAATTCGAAACGATGCAAACGCTGTTTTAATCAGCTGATAGCTGATAGCTTCTGTGTGCGACTCGAAGTAACACAGCCATAACGGAGTCGTACGGGGAAGAGTGCGCTGCCGCTGAATTTGAACCATCAACGTATATATATGAGGCATTCCACGTCAACTCAGACGGTCAAAACCCTGACCCCTGCCGATTTAGTTCGTAATTTTTTGTTGGCTTCCATTTCACCCCCAAAGTACCCCCGATTTTTTTCAGAATTTTCGTATCCCCGTACAACCCTTAAAAAAATTCAAAACCACCCCCAAATGAAGAAAGGCGTACTTGGACATAATTAATATCTTTGATTTTTTTTGTGTGATATCAGTAGGCCAAAAAATAAACTTTGCCGAAATTCCAGAGTGGGCTCTGTATTGCAACTATATTTTAGAAAATAATAAATCGGACGGTCAAAACCTGAACTTTGCTGATTCAGTTCTCGATTTTTAGTTGAATTTAGTTTTACCCCAAAAGTACCCCTGATTTTTTTCAGAATTTAAAATTTCAACAAACTCTACTATTCAATGTACTGAAATCATTAAAAAAATTAAAATTTTTAATTGTGTCAAAGTACGTCTTTCCTTATTTGGGGGTAGTTTTTATTTTTTTAAAGGGTTGTAGGGGGATCCGAAAATTCAGTAAAAAATCAAGGGTACTTTTGGGGTGAAACTGAATTCAAAAAAAAATCGAGAGCTGAATCAGCAAAGATCAGGTTTTGACCGTCCGATTTATTTTTTTCTAAAATATAGTTGCAATACAGAGCCCACTCTGGAATTTTGGCAAAGTTTATTTTTTGATCTACCGATAACACACAAAAAAAATCAAAGGTATTAATTATGTCCAAGTACGCCTTTCTTCATTTGGGGGCGGTTTTGAATTTTTTTAAGGGTCGTACAGGGATTCGAAAATTCTGAAAAAAATCGGGGGTACTTTGGGGGTTAAATGGAAGCCAACGAAAAATCAGGAACTAAATCGGCAGGGGTCAGGGTTTTCACCGTCTGAGTTGACGTGGAATGCCTCGTATATATGTCGATGCTTCCAATACGAGTAGGGAAGAAACAGGGAGACCGTAGCGATGACGCAACATGAATGAGTGAGATGGTTAATTGCCGCCGAGCGTGAGCAAAAGCGAGCATGACGTCGGGCGAATCGTCCGTCGTTGGGTCGCGTCGAATCTCTATTCCGCAGCGCAAGTAGGACAGAAACAGCAAGAGCGTAGCGGTGGAGGGAAGCAAAGAGAGAGCTGGTTAATCGCCGCCGAGCGTTAGTAGAAGCGAGAGCAATGTTGGGCGGAGCGAAGCAATCGCGGAGTCGCGCGAGAAAGAGCGGGTT